>SSNR01000202.1:653189-703998 GCA_006937965.1 Callopanchax toddi
GCGCATATACTTCGGACATGAACTGTACAGCTCAATGTGTAGGGTTTAATCACTCACAGTTCACAATCTTATTCCAACAACACTACGAGGGTCCGATGAGCCCTCTCTGTCCCTGCTGCTTCTGATATTAGCTCTGTTAGCAGAGAGCTGCTGCTGGACTCTGAAGCTGAACTTGACTCGGCCCTGGATGAACTTTCTGACCAAAATAAACGCATAATCCTGTCAAGCCTTGCCATTCTGTGAGGTGAAAGGTTTAAAAATAAAAATAAACCCGTCTTTAGCTGGAGAAT
Source organism: Callopanchax toddi (assembly GCA_006937965.1). NCBI lineage: Eukaryota > Metazoa > Chordata > Actinopteri > Cyprinodontiformes > Nothobranchiidae > Callopanchax > Callopanchax toddi. Next base: position 653,480 of record SSNR01000202.1, read on the forward strand.
GGGTAGGTTTTTAGTAGAAATGAGCTGAGAGTCCTCAGTGAACGGCTGAGACGGCAGAGAAACACACGGAGCGTCCTGTACGACAGCGCCCCCTACTGGTACAGGTTTGGTCGATGCGCGTGCATGTTCAGACAATGCAGAAATTTGAATTTCATTGGCTGAAAAATGTCGGCGGCAAGAAATAATGGAAAGGGGTCTCTAGGAGGAAGGAGGGTCTTCATCAGAATGACAGATATTGTGGAACTCAACCCATAGATCATAGTTTAGACCTGAAATATCATTTAAAACATTTAGAAAACTTTGATACAGAGAAAAATGCTCCAGAGTGCCGCTTTAAGGTATGTGTAATAAACAGGAATGATTCAGGGAAAAAGTATTGATGACACTAACATGTAGGAGAAACTAGTCTCCTGAGCTGCTCAGGTGTGACTTTGATCCTCCACATACACACTAAAAACTGCTGGGTTAAAAATAACCCAATTTGGGTTGCTTTGTAACCCAAGTGCTGGGTGAGAAAAGGACCAAGCCAACCATGGGTTATTTTGACCCAGCAGGGTTGGTTTATGGGTTTGACCCAGCATCTTGGGTTATGTTTTCTACCATAAAAATGGGTTAAAATGACCCAACTGTACAGTTAAGGTTACCCAATAGTGGGTTAAAAAGAAAACCCAACATCTGGGTTATTAATTTACTAATAATTGGGTTAAAACGACCCAACTCTGCAAAAACATAGAAAATAAATATACAAATAACTCAATGAATAAACAAAAAGGAACATGTCAAGTCTCAGTCAATTATTTATTGACCAATTAAATCATCTTCAATTTTAGACAAACATAAATTAAAATGTATACAAGAACATTTTGAAAAACGTTCATTTGTGTATAACACGTTTGGCTCATTCAATCAATTTGATTTTTTTTTCACATCAATTGTGTCTCTTACCTGCTGAAAACTTTAATGTCTTGGAAGTTTAAAACACACAATGGAACAAGTTTAATAGCACGTTAACATATTCCAAGAATGCTAACCTCTGTGCCAGCAGCAAAACATCAATCTTACATTTAAAAAACACTTACATCACTTATAATTGAGCTCTCAATAGTTTAACAACATTTGATTCGTGTCCTGGGATTAAGATGATGGTCTGAACGAACTCCCAAATCTGTGCACATGGTTTTGGGTAGTTGACATCAAAAACAAAAAAAATACACCCACCAAAAGTGATGGGTATTCCAGAGCAGTCCCACTGATAACAACAAATCCTTGGGAGCATTGTTGGTCCTCCCCAAGCACAAGGACAAACGGGTCCTCTATAGTGGTCCTGTTCAGGTATTCCACCATGTTTGTTCCAGTCTGAGGAGAGGGGGATCAAAAAAGAAAAGAAAGGGAAAAGGTTTAGGCATAAAAATATGCTTTCATTACCTATTGTGGACGCATATTTGGAGCAGGCTGTAAAAAGTAAATGAACTCACAGGATGATGTCACTGAAGGCCTTGTCCAGGCTGCTTGGTTGAAACAATCTCCTACCAATGGTGCAGTCAGGAGAAGCACTGGCAGCAACAGTAAAGCAGCATCCCCGTTTCTCTGTAAAATGGAAACGTGTCAATTTTAGATGAACTTAATTAGCAAAAGAAAACGATAAAATATATATAAAATTGCTTATATTCTTCTTTTAGTCAGTTTTAAACTGAAATGTCTATCCTTCAACATAGTTTAATGAAAACTCAAGCAAAACACGCAGGACAAAACAAGGGAATAGTGTCAAGCTGGACACAAAAGGTGAAAGGAACAGGAAGCTAGATATAAACTCCCCTCAATAAAAGATAAAACTGTTATGTTTTGTGTGTGTGCACGTGCGCTGTAGTGGCAGAGGCAACATTGGGTGGGTTCTGGACATTTTGAGCACAAGTAACCCTCGCATTTCACCGTAAAAACGCAGCAATATATAATTAAACACATCAATGCCAGCAAGCTAACTAGTTAGCTAGCTATATGGTTTTGTCAAATGATACACTAAATCAGTTTTTTAGTTCACTGCATCACCTTCTGCTGTCAACAGGTTTACACAATTCATCTTCAAACACTTTATCATCAGCATCTTACCTTTTTCTTAATCCTTTTTGGTGTGAAGGTCCATCAAATGTCTTGTCATCCTCTGGATAAAATGGCAGTGCTAGCTCACTGAAGAAAAGGATTTTTGCCGCCAATTTTAACCCAATATGCTGGGTCATAATGTTTGACCCAACGATGGGTTAAACCGACCCAACCCTATGATTTTCAGCCTTAACCCAGCAGTTGGGTCAGCAAAATAACCCAGCCATTTTTAGTGTGTAGACACACCTCTTCTACCACATAGATCAACATCAGGACAAGTTCAAGTGTTTGTGAGAAATAAAAAAAAGATGATGATCCTAATGGCCTTGAATTTCAAGACATGAATTGTATGTACAAACAAACTTGAACAATCGAATTACTGTAGGTCAGTCATATAAGATGTAAGCACATTACGATGACTTGCTTTGTTCCATGACCTTTGAAAGGCCGCAAAGAAGACTTTGAAGACTTTTCAATCATTGTCTTGATTGGGTGACACACATGCACCTTTCACCCAATTTTCAGTGGTAGAGTGGCCGAGTGGTCTAAGGCGCTGGATTTAGGCTCCAGTCTCTATGGAGGCGTGGGTTCAAATCCCACCTCTGCCATTTAAAATTTGATCTAAATGCAGGTGGATATGCAATGTCTAAAACCTTTCAGGGTCCACCCACAACATGGTTATACCATTGTCAGTTCAGACACTGGTAACACTCTAGCCAATGAACACTTCATCAAATTAAAATCAATTCTCTGAACAGCTTTGCCAAAGACAATAACAGGTTTTCTTGTCTTTTGCCCAATAACAGAAGTTTGACTAAAACATACAGCTAAGTTTTCATTTCAAAGTTTTTAGGCAGTCGCTTTTATAAACATTTCTGTGCATCTTCCCATACTGATCAATGTGGTATTTTCAACATTGCAAAGCAGAGTGGCGCAGCGGAAGCATGCTGGGCCCATAACCCAGAGGTCAATGGATCGAAACCATCCTCTGCTACAATACCAAATGAGAAATTGGCTTCTAAATTGATTACACTAGTGAGATCTTTAAAAATCAGAACACATTCACGTTAGTTACATCAAATGGACACAAGGCACATTGAATAATCTGGTACTGGTTGAGTCCATGAGCTAGAAGTCAGCTGAGCCAATCATCCTGTTACCTTGACCTCAAAAGAACCAAGGTTTTGNCCCTCTATCCATCAGTCCCATCCTCTGCAACCCGTCTCATTTAGATCCAAAATGGATCTCACTGCCGGCAACTGGACATTTCAGAAACAGAACCCAAAGTTTCCCGTTCATTTATCTGACTGATTTTAATTTGATTTCTTTTAATCATTTCATTTTCTGTTATGAAGCGCAGGATGAAAATACTTGAGCTGAATCCCACTGTCAGCAAAACATTTTGTTTCCTGATTATCTGACTTTTCTCTAAAGCGTCCCGTCTCCTCTCCGGCACTTTTATCTTCCTTATTTAGGAGCCAGATATCTGCAGGTAGAAGCCCTTCTCCTCCTCCTCCTCCTCCTCCTCCTCCTCCTCCTCCTCCTCCTCTCACACAAACCTGCATCCTCTGTCTCATCACTCCTTCTGAGAAATGACACCATCACATATCACAGATGTGTCATAACACCATTTCTTTATGACATTCACTTTTTACTCACTCTTTTTTTATTAAATGACAGCATATATTTTATTTATTGTTATTTATTTTTACCATATATTTTATTATTACTAGAAAAAGGAACACATTATTCCATAAAGCATCAACATTTCTGTTACCAGTAAATCTAAAGTTTAGTTTAAATAATCTCACATTTAAATCTCTTTTCTAAGTTTTAAAAATCTGTCATTCAGAGTAATGGTTGACAAGTAAAGAAACATCAAATAAAACTTCATAGCTTAAAGAAATCTTTTGTTCCTCTAAAAGAAAACATTTCATTTCTTTTGTCTTTATTTCTTCTCGTTTCCTGCAGAGGGACAATCATTTCATTCTGCTTTAATGCATTCAAACTTTGCATTTTTGCAAGAAATGCAACCGTTCTCGTTCTGAATGGTCAAAGACCTGAATTTGAACAGGAGTTTGATGAAGTTTAGGGCCTTTAAACCCACTCACACACACATTCACACACTGATGGCAGTGAGCCACATTAAAGCCACAGAGGTGGAGCCTGATGTATGGCAGCTCGCATGGCAGGGATTGAACCGACAACCCTCTGCTCTAGCCTCTACCTACCTGATGAATTATATTTTCTCTAAAATAAAACAATCATCAACCCATTCAAACAGGAAGGTGCCTTTTTGTGTTAAACTAATTGTCCTCGATGTCCGTCTGTACATTATGGAGGTTCGACCATCAGACCTCGAATAGAAAATGTAAAAAATAAATATAAATAATATTTTCTGTTGATTCTTCATCCGACTGAAAACCTCCTGATTAAACATCTTTGAATCCAAAGTTTGTGACATCACACTTTTCAGTTTTCAGCAGCTAGAATGTGTTTGTCTTTAGTCGATGAGTCGTTAATTTGAGCTCCTCTCTGCATCCTGTGGGTCTACGTCCTGTTAAAGGTAATAATAATCTGTAAAACATGAATGTAAAACTAATGAAATATATCTATCCTATTACCTAACATGAACACCAAATATAAAAATAAAAAATACATATTATAAAATTATACTTAACAATACAAAATACACTAAAAGAAATCATTATATGCAAAAAAAGTACAAATATTTAATAAAGCAGCTAGTGTTGGGTCTGGACATAGAAAATAATAAAACACAGTTATGGTTTATAATAGTACAGAAACAGTTCAGTGATATTAAATACTATTTAATTATACTGAGCTGTACTTCTGTATATTCTTGACTCAGTTAGTGGTATCAAAACACAATTCCTCTAAGTGACCTGCTATCCTCCACTCATCTGTTTCAGAAGCTTCCAAAATTCTGAGAGGAAAAATCAACATGATTATCAACTCGACTTCTACAACGACATATTTGACCTAAAATTATAAAAAAAAAGAACAGCCAATTCAATGTTCTCTAAACACGCTCCATTTTATCAGCCTGTTGAATCATGGGAGCCAATGAGAACAATCATGACCCAACCAACAGGAAGTGCAGCTGACCAAACAAGGCCCTGAAATTAAAAGAGTGGATCCTTGAGAAGCTGCTTTTATCATGTGTGAAAAATATTTAACATACAACACATTCTGGCATCTTATGTCCCTTGATTGCTTTAATAATAATAATGATAATAATAATAATAATAATAATAATAATAATAATAATAATAATAATAATAATAATAATAATAATAATAATAATAATAAAATGTATGACAATAATAATAAATGTCTCCTGGACACTAAACATTTGACCCAATTATACAAATAAACTATGAATGCTTTATTAAAAACAGTGAACTGACTAAAGCCCAAGCAGATCCTGGATCAGGTCTGAGGCTCTGAGCTTTGACAGGAACCTGATGAATGTTTTGATTTGAATAAAGGAACATTTCAGCTGCTTTTCAGATTCAGATTTGTTTATTTTGGTCATTTTTCATGTGAAGGAGAACATTACAATAATACAATTTCCAAAATTTAACCAAAAAGGAGTAGGCTGAAGCCTGGGTTTTGTATGCCTACCCTTTGTACAAATAACATTTTCTACAAGATTACTTTGTAAAAAAGTTATATATAAAAAAAGCATTAATATTACTAACTACAATTTTTGATCAATAAAACTAATCTACTAATCTAAAACCAATCTAACAAGGTTAACAATAGTCATTGAATAATTTGGGGAAAAAAAGAAAAAAAAATGTAAAATAAAATAAACATAATAAAAGAAAAAATTTGAATAAAAGTAAATAAAAGAATAGACATTAGAAGGGAAAAATTTCTATAGAAAATACAGAAAACTATTTAACTAATTAAAAAATTACGGCCCAACAATTACAGAGGAGTTAGTATCTTTCCAAGTGTGTAAAAAACATGACATTTTCATTGATGAGCCCTGGATCAGGTTCACTTCTTTTAATAGTTTGACAGAATCTCCTTAGTGTCTGTCCTTTTTAAAGATTTTACAGAGTGACATGCCCTTGTTGTCCAAGCTATTCCGTAGTTTGACTCCTTCTACTGAACAGGTCTGACTCCTTACATTAGTTCTAACTTTCTGTCTTCCCCTCTCAGTGGACACTGTGTCTCTTTGACCTGGAACAGATTCTGGACGGACTCTGGGAATATTGTATTGTGAGCTAAAGAGTACTAGGGCTGTTTGTAGTCTCTACACATTTTTGTTTTTGGAATTCCACATAAATATTCTTGTTCTTTGAACACACTTTCCAGCTTTTCTGTACAAGTAGTTCAGTTAAATATAGATTTTATATGGTGATCTAATTAATGTAGATATAGAGTTTTCACTACATTGCAGTGATCAGTGGTGAGAGCTTGCTCCTCACTGTGGACTGAAACACGTAATGCTGTCCTTATCTTCTATTTGTTCCTACAATTTAAAAAGTGATCAAAATGTAAGCATGCAACATGAACTGTAGAGTATGAGATAAGGTGTCTATCAGATCATTTGGCTCTGTATGAATCCTAAGGAGATGTAAAGGTTAAAAGTCATCGACTCCTGATCGTTTGGATGCAGGCGGAGTGATTAGGATCAAACTCTGCTTCCTAATAAAGTCACTTTTGTCAGTTTGTCTTCAGGTAAAATGAGAACTTTTAATATAATTCTTTAATGCTACTTTTATACCATAAACTCTGACTGCAGCCTTTCTGTGTGGACTAAATGTTCTCTCCATGCATGCGTGGGTTTCCTCCAGGTCCGGTTTCCCCCACAGATCACAACATGCCCTATAGGTGGCGATACCCTTAACTCAATGGGACATTTCCTGGTTAAATAAAGGTCAATAACTTTATTTACTAGTTGCATCTTCTCTGCACTCATTTGTTTTTCTATTTTTGAAGCTAGATTTACGAATTTAAAGGAAAAGTAGAAAGAAATAAAGATCGACATGGATCAAGCACTCCTTTGAAAGCATTTTGGGTTGTTTTGAGTTTCTTAGCTACACTGAACCTGGACTCTGTGAAGGTCCTACAGTGGATTCCCTTACAAAATGAAGTCTAGTTTATCGGCTTTTTGGGGAATGCAGAGGTTGCAGTATTGGATCTCACACCTATTGAAGCTGACGCAGTATAACAAAGCATGCCGGGCCAAAAAGTAACGATCATATCCAAATATCAATATGAGAAAGAGTGTGTGCTAAAGAAGACACATGGCTATTGATGTTTAAATAACTGTAGCGTCAGAGAGATGGAGATAGGGGGGAAAAATGTGAATCATATTTTCTCGCTGCGCCTGTAGGGAAAAAAGGCCCTAATCGAACACATCCCCCGAGGCACAAACAGAGAAGTCAAGGGTAAAATAAAAACAGCTCCTCTGTGGCTTCGCCTTCTTTCAGGTGATGAAGCTGAATTCACTTGTTTCATGGCTGATATCTGTTCTCTTTGGAAGGAGACAAGTGGTAAAGAGCAGCAAATCACCGCATCTCTTTCTACTCCTCCGTCTCTTTATGTGTCCAGCCATACGTTGGTCTATTTGCATTTCAAATGCTCTTCTTTGAAGGCAATGTTTAAATGCCAAAATGTAAAATTGATGACAGCTAAGAAGTAAAAAAGAAACATTTTTAAAAACCTTTTCTTCTTCCTGGCTGCTGACATTAAAGCCTAAACAACCAGTGGCCACAACACAAACACACACACACACACACACACACACACACACACACACACACACACACACACACACACACACAGAAGCCTTTTCCCCTTCATCTCATTCTTTTAGCATCACTTTACATTTAAATATCAGCCACAGAGAGTGAGCCAGCTCCGACAAACTAAAATAAGAGAATAATCAGCGGGGTTCAGAATGAGCAGGGATTGATTCTGTGACAAACAGTCGAGGTGCACACACACACACACACACACACACACAGCTTCCTCCCCCCTTTTCACTGCCTTTTCATCACTTTTCCATATTCATTTCTGTAATTTACAGTAAATCCAATAGCTGTCAGTCACACAAGCTCACAAACACGGAAAAGAAAAAAAAAGAGGATTAAAAAAAATGCTGTAAATTTACTGTGTTGGGAAACAGCTGCTGCAACATTTACAACAAAGACCACTCTAAAATATTAAAGATATGTCATCACAGGCTCTCGGCCCCGGCATCTGTAACCATCTGCTTTCTATTAAAACATTACACCCAACAAAAAACAGCACCAGCGGCTCGCTCGCTCGCTCGCCTGCCTGCGTTATTCCCCTGATCTCTTCATTCAGGAGGAAGCTGCTCCAGACAAGCAACCATCCAGATTCTGCTTAGAACGTCAGAAGCAGCACAAGTAGCTGAACGATCCATTACTCAACAATTAGCTTCTGTTACAAAGCATGAAACGTCCTGCTGCAGGTTTAGTTCTGACTGAACGTCCTTGAGCAAGACACCAAAGCCTGGAGTTGAATGAGAGCATCAGCTAAAAGTCTAAAATGTAAAACTACAGTCCTCGGGTTACTCAGGGGTGTGGAGGCGTTTGGTGACTCAGGCTGTTTGGGGCGATGACATCTGTCCTGTTAGAAGAGATAGAGAAGAAAAAAAAGAAAAAGAGAGAGGGTGAGAGCTTCTGAAAGCAGCTCCACAAAAGATTATGTTACAAGTGAAGAGAGTGGGCTGGGAGGAGAGACTTATGGGCCGAGTCAAAGGTAAACAATTACAACATGGTGAGTCACTTTCTTGGAGCGCAGCTAAAGGCAGATCGTCTCTCCCTCCTAATAGGTAATTTCCTTTGTCTTCGAAGGACCAGATCACATGTCGCTGCCTTCCGAGGTGGTCTGCCCAGACCCTGATGTGAAAGCCAGGGAGAAAAATTCCAGCCTGAAACTTGCCTGGAAAACTTTGACAGCCCAGTTCTTCCAGAACATCCTGAGCCTGTGATTCAGAGGGACGTCTCTCCCCCTTCATGTCTTCTTTTTCCTGATTATTTCTTGCTTTCTGTCATCTTGTCTGTGCAGAACTACTTGTCCTTTCTGGGCCTGTCATATCCCCCCCATCCCTCCATTTGTGACCTCCTCCTTGTTTTGTTTCTCCGTCACTCTCCCTTGTGATGTCACCATCTCGGCGTGAATCATTAGGATATCAGTGTACAGCCACTGACAGAAAGCGCCTGATTAACAAGCTCTCTTGTTTTTCCTCTCCTCTTTATCCTCCTCCCTCTTTCCTGAAACGAGAACTCCCGCTGCTCCCAACGACATTTTTCCTCATTCCGCCTCCCCCTCCCCTCCCCACCATCCCTCCTTTCCTCCTCTCCCTCCCTGTCGTGGATGGCAGGGAGTCACAGGTGTGTGACAATAATTACACATACACTCAGAAAAAAATAATGTCTCTTTCTCCATTTAATAAGTTTGCAGTAAAATAGAGCGAGACGCGGGGAGCTCAAATCTTATCGGATACCCCAACCTCTAACTTAATCATATGGCTCTTAAGAGCAGCCTGCCACCAGCTGGGGCTCGCTAATATGCATGCAATATGTGTGTAAAACGATACGCTTTAATTTTGAGCCCACTTTAAGCAGCAACAAAATCTGTTTATATGGGAGACGTTTAAAAAAGGCGAGCGGGGTGGAGGATTGGGTTAACTCTCTGCTCTCTGACAGAAGCCATCTGCTGGGTGTCATCCTCCACGGCTACGCAGAGGAGCTGCTTCAGCGTTACGTAGTGGCAGGTGACGCCCACTTTGCTGCTTTAAATCCACCTGTCCACTACTGCTGCCTCTTAAAGCGGCAGTTCAGTAGTGAATGGCCTCAATGTAGAGAAACAGAGATTAGATCTGACCCAAACAGTCAGACTGAGTGAGGTCAGAACACAGCTGCTTTCAAATGTGAACACAGAACGAACACTTAGATGTGAGGCCGGATGTAGGCATGGGCAAGGGGGGGGGCATTGCCCCCCCAAATTCCATGACTGCCCCCCAAACGCGACTGCATGCAGAAATAACAACTTTCAAAAATATTTCAATGAAAAATGGTCAGAGTGAGCGCTCTATTCCATTTGTCCTCATTCAAAGTAGCTACTGATGAATGACACAGAAAGAAAGAGAAAAAGCACAAAAAGAACAAAAAAACACAAAAGATAAAAAACACAAAAAGAACAAAAAATACAAAAAAGAACAAAAAACACAAAAAAGAACAAAAAACACAAAAAGATAAAAAACACAAAAAAGAACAAAAAAACACAAAAGAACAAAAAACACAAAAAAGAACAAAAAAACAAAAGATAAAAAACACAAAAAGAACAAAAAATACAAAAAAGAACAAAAAACACAAAAAAGAACAAAAAACACAAAAAGATAAAAAACACAAAAAAGAACAAAAAACAAAACAAAAAACACAAAAAGAACAAAAAATACAAAAAAGAACAAAAAACACAAAAAAGAACAAAAAACACAAAAAGATAAAAAACACAAAAAAGAACAAAAAACAAAACAAAAAACAAAAAGAACAAAAAACAAAACAAAAAACACAAAAAGATTTTAAAAAACACAAAAAAGAACAAAAAACCATAAAAAGATAAAAAAGAACACAAAACACAAAGAGCATAAGACAAAAAAGAACAATAACACAAAAAGAACAAAAACACAAAAAAGAACAAAAATACACAAAAAGAACAAAAACACAAAAAAGAACCAAAAAAACACAAAAACGAACAAAAAACACAAAAGATAAAAAACACAAAAAAGAACAAAAACACAAAAGATAAAAACCCAAAAAGAACAAAAACACAAAAAAGAACAAAAAGAACAAAAAGAACAAAAATACACAAAAAAGAACAAAAAATACACAAAAAGAACAAAAATACAAAAAAGAACAAAAACACAAAAAAGAACAAAAAAACACAAAAAAGAACAAAAACACAAAAGATAAAAACACAAAAAGAACAAAAAACACAAAAAAGATCAAAAAACACAAAAAAGAACAAAAAAACACAAAAAAGAACAAAAAACACAAAAAAGAACAAAAAACACAAAAATATTTTAAACACACAAAAAAGAACAAAAAACACAAAGAACAAAACACAAAAAAGAACAAAAAACAAAACAAAAAACACAAAAAGATTTTAAAAAACACAAAAAAGAACAAAAAACCATAAAAAGATAAAAAAGAACAAAAACACAAAGAACATAACACAAAAAAGAACAAGAAACACAAAAAGAACAAAAATACACAAAAAGAACAAAAACACAAAAAAGAACAAAAAAAACAAAAAAGAACAAAAAACCCAAAAACCAAACCTAACCAGATGAGGTCAGCCTCAACAGGCATCAGCCAGTGTCCTACTGGTGCCGGTCCCAAGCCCGGGTAAATGCAGAGGGTAGGGATCAGATATGAACATAAATCTATGGATAGAGGAACTGATATGATGATGGTGTAGTTTTTGATGCATTTAAGGGATTGGGGGGGGGGGGGGTGACCATCAACAACTAGTGTTAGAGCTCAGCTGTCTGTAGGGATCAACACTTCCTGTCAGGGTTCTGTATGTGTTTATTATAAAAGAGATGTTTGAATATTTACAGCAGTGGTTCTAAACCTGAATCACGTCTGAGATTAGAACCGGTACCAGGACCAGGACTGGTACCAACACACTAGACTGAGCATCAGCTGACAGTCACATCAACCCATTCACCACCTGATTGTTTGGTGCAACTTTATTATTATTATTTTATTATTATTGCTGATTAAATCTGAGTGAAATTATTTTTATTCTGTTTTGAACACTTTGATACTCGCTGTAATGTGATGATCCTAAAACGATTATCTAGTTCAGCCAGTTATAATAAAAAGATGTCAATTTTTTAACATATAATATAACATATGTCAGATGGTCCCAGACCCCAGGGTTAGGGTTAGAACCCTAAAGGAGGTGAATGTGAGGAGGGTGTTACCGTGACCTGTTTTCTGGCTTTATTAAACAAAACACATTGCAAAATCAAAAAGAAGTGAAAGGCCTGTTAAAAAGGCCTCACTGCTAAATCAGCTGGAGTAAATAAAGGCCTAAAGCGCTGACCAGAGGATTTCTACAGACCGGGACTCAATCTGGACTTTAGATTGAAGCATGTGAGGAAATCTACTGAATCATCTTTGTTTGATTAAAGGTAAAAAACATCTATTTTTGTTCTTTTTCTTTGAGGATTATTAGTGGTTGGAGACAGAGTGAGAGAATTAAACAGTTGTGAAAGAGTTCAACAAAAACACACGGGACAAACATATTGTAAAGCTAAAGGCTTTAGGGGAACACAGGAAGCAAAAAAAAAAGACAGACAGCAGAGCAGTTTGTCCACTCAAAGGATGCTTTTGTTCCCTCCTCTCGCTAACTTGCTCCCTCCTCCTTTAAACCTCACCCCTCCCTCCTTATCTCCTCTCTTTCTGCCTGCTCTCTTGGAGTGGGGGGCTATCAAAGCCACCGCTGTCTGTTTCAGACTTCAAAACCCCGAGCCCCTGTCCATCCGTCAGCCCCAATCATCACATCTGCACGGCCCCAGCGGAAAGCCTCATACACTGAAGGAGAAATATTTGATCTGTCCTCTTAGAGAGGATCAACAGTCACACAAACGACGGGGGCGCCCCAGCGTTGCAAAGGGGGAGGGAGGGGGAGGAAGTGGTGGTGCTGGGAGAGAAAAACAGTGATGGCTGTAATGAGAGCTGAGAAACAAACACAGGAGAGACAAACTCCACCTTATTTAGCTCGTCTTCTGACTTTTTGTTGTTTCAGACTCTAATCGTTTGTTTTTCCTAAAATATTCAAAAATACATTATGAAGTCGAGAAATATTTATTTTGAAATTCCCCTAAACATTATATTTATAATTTCACAGAACATTTATATTTAGGGGGGAAATCCCTTCAACCTTTCAAGTATAGTTGTTTTATCATTTTAATTTAAATTAATTAAATTTTTAAATATTTTGACTTTTTAGATTTCCTAAACTTTAAGAGAAATAAATGATTAAAATCACTCCTTAAATGATGCTATGTAAAAATAAAAGATGCATGTCTTTCATAAATCTTCCTGATGGTTTCAGGTTTGAGGATGTTGTTTATTTTTTACTGCATCTGAACATATCAGCTCAGAATAAACTAAAATGTGTGTGTAGGTGTGTGTGTGTGTGTGTGTGTGCCTATAAATCTATTTAGCTGTCCATCTGTCTGTCTTACTGTCACATGACAGTTATTTATTGACATGCCTGCATGTCTCCGGCAGACGGCTGGTATAGTTAGCTCTTAAATCCTGGATGTGAGATCAGACTGCATAATTACCTTTCACATTAAGCCCTTTATGTCCACCAGACTCAGGCCTCTGTGTGTGTCTACCTGTCTCTCTCTTTCCCTTTCACACACACACACACACATCGTAGCAGCTGGTGGCATTATTGACACACCGTGTGCCGAGGCAGCGGGGGCGTGGGGGAGAAAATCAAACGGGGAGAAGATGAATATATTTGATAAGAGAGTCTATGTCAGTGTGTGGATGACTAACTTCAAAGCTGTTTTGTTTCATTGACCTCCCTCCCCTTACTCACACACACACACACACACGTTGCATACCACGACATCTCAAACCCACACACACACACACACACGAGTGCATTTGGCATGAATGTGTTCAGACAGACTGCCATCAGTGATGCAGGCGTGTCACTCATCACCCCGTCCCGTCCAACAGAATAATCAGCAGGATCTCGTGTCGAGCTCTGTGGACGAGCGTGCACGTGCCAGGCTGCGAGTCTGAGGGTTCAGAAGGTCCAACAGCTCCAGAGCTAATCAGTGCTCGTCTCATGGAGGGAGCAAACTAGATCAGAAAGCTGCAGATCTGATGGGTTCTTCGTGTTAGCGAAGAACTAAAGGATCCCTCCGCTCAGGTGTAGAAGCAGAAGGCTCTCACCTGGACAGGGGTCTGTAACCTGCAGCTCTTTGGAGCTTTGACCAAAAATGCCACAATAATGAAATGGAACAGCTGACTTTAGCTGCTCACTGTCCATTTAAAGGCAAATATGAGAGTGAAACCTCTGTGATGAGATCAAACCAACACTTTTATTCATTCATCAACCTCCAGACTGTGTTTAAAACATGCTGAGGGGAAAACGTGCAGCTTTACAAACACAAGTCCAAAGAATTCAAGACAGTGACATTCTGATGACACAACTAGAAATACAGAGGTGCTTTCTGTTTATCCTGTGAACCTTTACTGAGTAACATTAAAGATCCATCTTTTAAAATCTTCATCCTCAAAATGTACTGGTTGTATGCACGGTGTATTCTTTGTTTTAGAGGTGGAATCATTTTCTACAAATAAAAGCAGACTGTTTACAGTTAGTCAGAGGAGAAATAAGAAAATATTCATTTCTTCACAAGAATTTAGTCTCCTTTTCCTAACTCGAGAGACTGAAAATCTATCTATAAATGTGTTATTGTTTTCATAAAGTGACCAGCTGTAAATCAGCTAATGATCTTAAGATTCAGGTGAGATTAAAGCTCTGGATGATTTTTATTTAGTGGAGGATGGAGCAGAAAGTCCTCAGAGCCCTGAAGTAGAGGCTGTATCTCTTCTGTAAATTTCTATTCTATTTTATGGTGTTTTTTCACTGTAGTTATTTTTATTTCTGATATTTTTGATAAGTGCATTATTATAAAAAATAAAATAAACCCTTTGTAATCAACGTAGAGTTAGGACCAGATGTCTGGATCTGCAGAATCCTCTCTATATACCACACACGGTACTTAGGGGTAGATCCATTTAGGATCATGGTTGTCGCGTCAGGTCTGAGTCAGAGCTGCTAAAGAGGCTGATGTTAAAGAGAGTTGGAGAAGAGGAAGTTTTCTTCGTCCTGCTGAGGTGCCGAGCTGAAAAACAACCAACACATGTTCATTCTGATCCAGCTCCGAGAGTCCTGGTCCCGAGGGAGCCGGATGAAGATGGCAGTTGATCTGCACTGTGTACACATCACCACGTGTGTGTGTGTGTGTGTTATTGTCAAAGCTTTTCACAGCAATGCAACAAATTCATTATTTTCTTCTAGATATTTGAGGTGTCACTCTGTGTGTGTGTGTGTGTTTGTGTGTGGATGTGTGTGTGTGTGTGTGTGTGTGTGGTAACAGATGTCCACCCAGTGGCTGCTGGGAAAGCACTTCACATTCTACATGTGTTAAGTGACAGTGATGGACAGCAGGTAGTCCGTTTTAATAATTCAATATATTTGAATCTCCTCTCCGTGAATCGGTCCTTCTGTCAGAAGCCAAACGAGATGCGATCACACAAACCGAAAAAAACCTCCGAGCCGGGAACACGTTCCATTCTTTTCTAAATTCTCTTTGCTTACATTAATAAATTGCATTTGGTGGGGTGATTATCTCAAAGCCTAAAATAGATTCAGATGCAAAAATACAAGCGTTTCCCTCCAGAGTGTGTTTGCTGCCCTCCTCCCGTGTATTTTAAGCATCAATCCGTTTAGGAAAAGACCGACTGAAACACTAAAGGAGGCAGAATGAGCCTGATCCAGCTCAGTCAGCCTGAGACACAGACATTTCCCCAACACCAGGATGCGGCTAAGTGAGCCTCAACTGACCAGAAATGATTTGCCTCTGTCTGTTAGACACGTAATGGAGTCATTTAACTAGTCAAATTAGGAGCCGGCGAGATGCCGCATGCTTCATTACAGGGTTCCGATGGGTGCAGCGCTGCCTCCACGTCACAAAGGGCTTCAAGTCAAATTAATGCTTGTATTGTCATGTGAGAATAAGAAAAATAAAATCACTCACACACTTCTACATTCACACCCTGAGCTGGAAATGCAACACAGCGTTTACACACACTTCCGTATCTGTCACATGACTGATTCTATAAGGAACCAGGAGAACTTTAATAATCCCCACATGGAACAACAGATCCACACACTACTAAAAGATCAGCACCATCTAGAGGTCAAAGTCAGACACTGTCCTCCCCTCCGTAACACATTAACCATCTCACTCACTTCTCTGGCTAAGCTCTGAGAAACAGTTCCCACAGCTTGATTTCTACCAAATAATTGTTCCCATTTATTTGGAATTTGAAGCCAGGGTTTGTCGTGAACCGTCCCTCTGGATCAGAGAGCTCAACATGTGGAGCGAACATTTCCTCACACATTCAGCGTAGCTGGAGAAGTGAGGAGCAGGAGGAAACTTCAGCAGCAGAAAGCCACACACTCGGCTCTGCTCACGATGTGACTGACAGCTATTTAGCCTAGCTTGATCCAGCACTCCCTCTCCGGACCTGTAAATTAGAACCAGGTGATGACGGAAATAGGAAATAGAATATATCCACTGGGGAGAGATCAAAGGCCGAATGTGTGTGTGTGTGTGTGTGTGTGAGTGAGTGCGGGGTGGTGAGGGGTCTGTGTGTGAAGCTCTGCTCCTTGTCGACAGGGAGGTCTGACAACTGGGATAATTGATAAGAAGCAGAACCCTGTTAGAGTCTGAGCAGAGCGCGGACCTCTGGGATTTGGAGTCTTGTGGTGTTTACACGTCCTAACAGCCAGGCTGAGCAGGAATACAACCGACCACTTCCTTTAGATTTCAGCTCAGAGTGAGTTGTCGTTCACCGGTCGGACCCGGTTCAGTCGGAGCGCGCTCCTGTGGCGGTTTTTCAGGTTCCCCACAGCTGCTCGTATTCGTGTTATCGTAGATTACAGCTGCATTGTTTGAAGTTGACTGACAGCCAGTGATATTTATGCTCATGCACATGTGTGTGTTTGGATCCCTTTGTTTTTCATGAGGCAAACACACGTGCACAAGAACACACAAAAGCTGGATGTGTAATCCTGCTACGTGCACGCCGAACCGCGGCAAGACGCACACTCGTGTCAGTCGCTGCTGTTCTTGACATTCTGTCGATATCAGTGTGTGGAAAAGCAACAATGTGTTTGATGTGGCTCTTGACTGATGCTGGACGCCAATCTTTGATGCACACACACACACACACACACACACACACACACACACACGCACGCACACACATACAGATGCACACACACAGACACTTTGTTCCAACACTAGTGCAGCCATCTATGTCTCCATTACATTTTATTTTCTGTCGTTCTTTCTTTTCCGACTTTGGAGCTGACTCTCAGTGAAAACCAACAATCTAGTGTGAGAGATTTCATGCTGAATGAGAAGCACGTCAACAAGGAGCTGTCAGACTAAAACACATTAGTGGTTACATGAAGATTTAAAAAGGTTTCATCTGGAAGTTGTAGATCTTAAAATCATGTCTCTGCTTTAAGTGCGTCAAATCTGAAAAGTGATGGTTACATTTACGTATGCTGACACTGACTGTGTGTTTCCTTAACCTGTCAGACTTTATGCTCAGTTCCCTGCTGCTTGCGAGCAGACGTACCTCGACAGCAGTTAATCTGTGATGAACTGTGAATTGATCATCGTATGTAACGGTGACACAACGCTCTCCATTTTACCGGCTGCCTTTGAAGAGGCATGTATGATATGCATTTGTTCTTGTCTGGGGATTAAGAAAGGCCTCTTTGTCTTTTTATATTTCTCATTAGTTTCAAGAGGGAAGCATAAAGATTGATTTCTTCATCCATCTTTGGACGAGAAGGCCCAGTCTGTCTTTTCCTTCCTTATTGAATAAACACAGGCGCTTTATAGACGTTGGCCCTGATGTCGCAATATTGTTTTTGACTCTCTCTTTTCTGTATTGATCACCAGCTTCCTTGTTTTTCTGCAGAGGCTGAATTCTAATAGACAAAGGCTTGTACTTGTTCTAATACAATTAAAAGTACAGTAGAACTTGGACTTCCATAGTTCTGAAGAAATGTTGAAGGGTGCCAATGCAGCTACTGCCTGAAACACTAAGATCAACTCTGTAACATTCTAAACTTAAATAAACTATAAAAAGCCAAGTGGAAAAGAAATGTTAAAGCTGTTGTCAGAAGCTGATTAGGGTAACCACAAACTCATGTCCCACATACTGGCAACAAACCAAACTGAGCGAGAGGCAAACAGGAAGACAGACTGCAGAGTGAAACCGCGTCCCACCAGACCCCCCAACGCACCGCTGTCGTTTCTGCTGAAGAGATCAGCAGGATCATATGAAACATTGTGCCTTTCCATTTCCACACTGAACCTCTCTTCCTTCATGTTTACTGATGTGTTTCTTTCTGGTACGAGTGGCGGTTTAGCATATTGTTGTGTCGTGTACCTTCAGCGCAGCGGGTGCTTCTGGGACGTGACGTGGCGGTCTTTGTGGGACTCTAAGTGTATCTAGGTGTGAATGAGTGTTTGAGTGGTTGTCTTTCTCATTTGTCTCTACGTGTGTCCCTGTGATGGACAGACGATGTGTCCAGGGTGTCCACCACCTCTCGCCCTGTTACTGCTGGAGATAGACACCAGCTCCCTGTAACTCTTACAGGATGAAACGATACAGAAAACGGATGGGTGGATGTGATATGACAAGTTAAACAGACCTTTCACTTACAGTTTGGAAATGACAAAAATAAAGTCTATAGGAGATAGTGGAAGCTTGGTGTGCACTTTTTATAGTCTGAGGGGATTTGAGACACAACAGCAGTGAGACACACAGAGGGAAAACAAAGACAACACCAACATTTGACCTATATTTTGTTTTGTACTAAAAAGTTATGGGAGTACGAAACGTGTTTTCCAAATATAAAAAAATGGACAGATCAAAAGTTACTCTATCACATTCTCAACATTTTGTAATTTTTTCTATCATAATATTTAAACTGATTGTGTAAAAATGATAAAATACATCAAAGCAGCAGTTCAGTCATGTAAAGTCCAACTTCTGTGACCTGTTTAATCTTTAATTATAATTCTGATGTGATGCATACCTGAGCAACTTTTCTCACCTGTATGACCAAATCACATTGTTGTCTATAGGGAAATTTCTCAGTTGTTGGTAAGTTTTGTCTACATCATAGGAAGTAGTACTAATAAAAGACACATATCTCTAACTAAACTGAATGTTTTGATGTATGTTTTGTGTTTTTTTCAAAGCTGCAGGGCTTGAAACTGAAGCAGGCAAAGTTGCAAACTGGATAGTAAGGGTACTTCTATACTTATGAAGCTACCTTTTTACCAGAAACAATGCTAAAGTGTGTCAAACAACAAGCTAGGTGTAACTATTAGGTGGCACAGATAAAAAGGTGCACAGTGACACTTCATTGGCACAAACAGTCCTGCTGCTGCTCCATTGCAGAGGAGGAGTGTGTGTGTTCTTGTGAGTGTGTGCGAGCATTCACATCATGATGTCTGACTACTGATCCCTTGTCATTTTATTATTACATGTCTCTACATGGATGTGCCATGTTGTTGTTGCATGTTTTTGTGCGTAGTTGAACTACTCATGCAACAACTCCATCACTAATTATGGCTTTCCACTTGAGCAGTGACACAGAGACATGAGCCCTTGTGTTAACTTCTGAGAAACCCAGTTGTTGTTTCATGCACATTTCTCCTTTGTTTGCAACCTTTAAAGTGTCTTGTTTGCTGAGGTAGGAAGTAGAGTTTGTTTGCACTGTGCCAATCGTCTGTGATGGCAAACAAACTTATAAAATCCTCTTGCAAAGGCTTACATCACAACTCAGTCACCCCAGTCATCGAAGGATCATCAGCTGGCAGAGCTACACCACGCTGGGACAGTCCAGACTCTTCTCATGTGTCACTCCATGGTGGTGGAATGACCTACAGAAAAGGGGTGTTCCCGTCCATCTTCACTCCTGAAGTCCCAGCTCTTCAGAGAACATCTTCTAAACTATAGGACCAACACTGCACCTCCCTTCCCCTACCCTACTGTCATCTCTTTGTGCACTTCCCTCTATGCTGGTATTCTTTTCCTACACTGTGACCCCTGTGACCTCTGGCAGAGCCTGACTAGTGTTTTTCCCTCTAAGTTGTTAGCCTCAGTGGTAACTTTTTACATTTTTATTTGTAAGTCATTTTGGATAAAAGCATCTAAAAGCAAATACAAAAAATTAGAACGAAAATTTCTAAACTTGTACACACTAAAAACTGCTGGGTTAAAAATAACCCAATTTGGGTTGCTTTGTAACCCAAGTGCTGGGTGAGAAAAGGACCGAGCCAACCATGGGTTATTTTGACCCAGCAGGGTTGGTTTATGGGTTTGACCCAGCATCTTGGGTTATGTTTTCTACCATAAAAATGGGTTAAAATGACCCAACTGTACAGTTAAGGTTACCCAATAGTGGGTTAAAAAGAAAACCCAACATCTGGGTTATTAAATTACTAATAATTGGGTTAAAATGACCCAACTCTGCAAAAACATTTTATAGAAAATAAATATACAAATAACTCAATGAATAAACAAAAAGGAACATGTCAAGTCTCAGTCAATTATTTATTGACCAATTAAATCATTTTCAATTTTAGACAAACATTAATTAAAATGTATACAAGAGCATTTTGAAAAACATTCATTTGTGTATAACACGTTTGGCTCATTCAATCAATTTGATTTTTTTTCACATCAATTGTGTCTCTTACCTGCTGAAAACTTTAATGTCTTGGAAGTTTAAAACACACAATGGAACAAGTTTAATAGCACGTTAACATATTCCAAGAATGCTAACCTCTGTGCCAGCAGCAAAACATCAATCATACATAAAAAAAAACTTACATCACTTATAATTGAGCTCTCAATAGTTTAACAACATTTGATTCGTGTCCTGGGATTAAGATGATGGTCTGAACGAACTCCCAAATCTGTGCACATGGTTTTGGGTAGTTGACATCAAAAACAAAAAAAATACACCCACCAAAAGTGATGGGTATTCCAGAGCAGTCCCACTGATAACAACAAATCCTTGGGAGCATTGTTGGTCCTCCCCAAGCACAAGGACAAACGGGTCCTCTATAGTGGTCCTGTTCAGGTATTCCACCATGTTTGTTCCAGTCTGAGGAGAGGGGGATCAAAAAAGAGAAAGAAAGGGAAAAGGTTTAGGCATAAAAATAAGCTTTCATTACCTATTGTGGAAGCATTTTTGGAGCAGGCTGTAAAAAGTAAATGAACTCACAGGATGATGTCACTGATGACCTTGTCCAGGCTGCTTGGTTGAAACAATCTCCTACCAATGGTGCAGTCGGGAGGAGCACTGGCAGCAACAGTAAAGCAGCATCCCCGTTTCTCTGTAAAATGGAAACGTGTCAATTTTAGATGAACTTAATTAGCAAAAGAAAACCATAAAATATATATAAAATTGCTTATATTCTTCTTTTAGTCAGTTTTAAACTGAAATGTCTATCCTTCAACATAGTTTAATGAAAACTCAAGCAAAACACGCAGGACAAAACAAGGGAATAGTGTCAAGCTGGACACAAAAGGTGAAAGGAACAGGAAGCTAGATATAAACTCCCCTCAATAAAAGATAAAACTGTTATGTTTTGTGTGTGTGCACGTGCGCTGTAGTGGCAGAGGCAACATTGGGTGGGTTCTGGACATTTTGAGCACAAGTAACCCTCGCATTTCACCGTAAAAACGCAGCAATATATAATTAAACACATCAATGCCAGCAAGCTAACTAGTTAGCTAGCTATATGGTTTTGTCAAATGATACACTAAATCAGTTTTTTAGTTCACTGCATCACCTTCTGCTGTCAACAGGTTTACACAATTCATCTTCAAACACTTTATCATCAGCATCTTACCTTTTTCTTAATCCTTTTTGGTGTGAAGGTCCATCAAATGTCTTGTCATCCTCTGGATAAAATGGCAGTGCTAGCTCACTGAAGAAAAGGATTTTTGCCGCCAATTTTAACCCAATATGCTGGGTCATAATGTTTGACCCAACGATGGGTTAAACCGACCCAACCCTATGATTTTCAGCCTTAACCCAGCAGTTGGGTCAGCAAAATAACCCAGCCATTTTTAGTGTGTAATTTGGGCCCAGCAATATAATACTGGAATCAAGCATGTTGCTGATTTAACTGACTGATGGGGTGGTTGGGCCTCAGGAAGAAGAGAAATAATTTGGAAGGTTGTTGCTTTAATTCCCAACACATGTCAAAGTGTTTATGAACAAGACACTGAACCAATGATTTCTTCCAGTCACAGTTCGAATGTGTGTGAATGGTGGTTTTAAAATGCTTTGATCTGCGGCTTCTCCAAAAAAGATTTCAAAGGGGTGACCAGATGGGCTCCGCTGGTTTTCCATCCATCTTCTGTAACCGCTTCATCCTCCACAGAGGGTCACAGGGGAGCTGGTACCTATCTCCAGCGGTCAAGGGGCGAGAGGCGGGGGACACCCTGGACGGGTCGCCAGTCCATCACAGGGCCACACAGAGACAAACAAGACAAACAACCAGTCACACACCCACTCACACCTAGGGACAGTTTACTAGACCGATCAACCTAACAGTCATTTTGGAAGGAAGCGTACCCAGAGAGAACCCATGCATTCACAGGGAGAACGTGCAAACTCCACACAGAGAGGTCGCAGAGCCGGAAGTGAACCCACAACCTCCTTGCTGCAGTGCTACCAACTGCACCACCATGCAGCCCCTCCACTGGTATTCTTGGGGTAGAACACCAAAACCAAAAGCTCTAATGGAATAACAGAAATAGTACTATGCTGGCGTCATATTTAGGTTATTAGACTAATACAGGTATATGGGATTTAGGGACTGGACTCTGGATCTTATCTTGTCTCATCTCATCCTCTGCTTATCCAGGACGTAGGGCAGCAGCTCAAGCAAGGAAGGCCAAACTGTCCTCTTTCACTTCCGCCAGCTCCTCTGCAGGGGTCTCAATGTGTTCCCAGAACAGTTTAGAGACATACTCTAATCCCTCTGGTGTTTCTTGGGTCAGCTCTAGGTTTGCATCCTGAAAGGACCAGGACACTTCTCCCTGGAGATGTTCTAACATGTCTGCACCATTTCAGCTGGATATTCTTGATGTGGAAGGACAGTGACTCTACTCCCAAGTCCCTCCCCAAAACACCAATTGTCCAATGAATTGAACTCTTCACCTCCTGGTTTAACCCTCCTTCCCCTCCTTTAGTTTCTATATTAGTTTTACCTCTAGCTTTAAGTGGTCACTACTTATAATGATGTCTATTAGACAATAGTCCATTTTCATTTAGTTACTTTCACAATATTTAATGGTTCTACGACTTTCGAGTTTCAAAATTCATTAAATCACCATAAAATGGTCACCAGACAGTTTCATCATTTTAAAACCTCACAGGGTTTGTTTGGTGCTGATTTCCATTGTGTGTGAATGGAGCAGAGTGTATTCACCAGGTTTTGACATCGTTCACAGATTTTTTCTGTAGATCCTGTTGCTCCCAGTAACCTCCCAATTGTCTTTATTTTTCTGCACATTATATCTTGTTTTCTCACTTTCTGCCTGTCAAAAGAAATTGTGAGTTCCTCTGCAGTTTGCACCTAAATAAGATGTCTTCATGCATACAGTGTTCTAAAGAAAAGTTGGCACATGATGTAAAACTCCTTATAGGTGCCAGTGAGACTGATAGTCTTGTTCATTAGCGGCTGCTTGAGTTACAGTCATTTTTTTATGTTGTTATAACTTGACTGTAGACGTTGCACAGAGCTATATAATCAGAATCCTAACCAATTAATGTTTGTCGATTTTTTATTATATTTGTAGAAGTCTCTGTGTACATAGTTGACTTTGAGCACAGATCGAGTCCTGGCTCAGTTGCCTGCTCTGTCCAGAAGGCAACTCCACAGGACGTTAGCCGGCTCAGCATTCTGGGATAGCTGCCCAGGGGTCCCGGATGACCTCAAGAGTTAAAAGCAAGCAGCGGGAGAGATAGACGAAGGCATGTAGGAAGCATGGAAACTGACATAGAGACAGAGAAAGAAGGGATGGAGGTATGTGGATGAAGCCGGAGGGGGGAGGAATGAGCCAGATCCAGATGAGCTGGTTCTTTAGGGACTCAGATAGACAAAAAGACTGACAAGAACAGGAGAAAACAGAGATAAAATTATAAAATATATACAATGCCATGACATAAAGGGAATTTAAAACCTATCTGATAGTAAAGTATACTGTTTATTTTGGTTTGTGCTCATCTACTCCAGAGCCTTAACATGTTGCGGACACTTTGAGTTTGTCCTTTTCCTGATTATCCAGCTAAAGAAATGGAATTCCAGAAATATTGTTGCGGAAAACTCAGACATTTGGATTTAATCTTTTTACATATCTAATATAGAGCTCAGCTATGGTTGATAATTAGTTTGGCAGATGATCTTAAGTGAGGGGAAACCTATTTAAAGAGGATGTTCCACATTATTAAGCATGTCACACTTTTCATGCAATATTGATAGGGGGACAGATCTATCTAGTGATAGATTCTCTAATATAGTGTGAGAGCTACTCGTGAACTCTGAACAAAGTCAGAGTGACTGACAGCATTTGCAGTGTTTGTCCGATATTAGCTTGGAAAGTCATCCAACCTAACAGTTGGTTATAAAGGGACATGGAGACAGTGACTACAAACATGAACAGCAAGCAGGTGTTTTCAACCTGCTGGTGTCTCTGGAGTTTTAGAAACACTCAGTGAGAATCCTCAAGAGTCTGGAAGTTGGGCATTGAGCTGTATTTAGGCCACTGTAACCAATCCTCACGGTGGTTGGAGTGTGATCAAAAATACATGAGTTAAGTTTTTTTAGTCATTGGTGACTGCTGTTGTGCAGAATTTAATCCTAAACAATGGGTTCTGCATAGCTTATAAATGACCAGTCTGCTTCAAACATGAAGTATCAGCAAAAACTTGGTAATTAAATCTCTTTTGGGTTAATGGGATGGACATCCATGCTTGGTACAATTTAAAAAGGAAGAAGTAGCATCTGCCCCATTGCAGTGTTTTGCATCCATTTTTATATACAAAATGTTGATTTACAATTGTCGATGAGGAAAGTTGAAGAATTTCAAACAAGGGGTAGCACAGCCATCTGATGGTTGTAGATTCACCTTCTTATTTGAACGTCAGCTGGACCTTTCAGTGTGGAGTTTGCATGGATTTTCTTGGATGAAATTGCCATCCATCCATCCATTGCTTAAACCTGCTTGTTGCTGCTGAGGGTCACAGGGAGCTAGTCTGTCTCCAGTGGCAAATGGGCGAAGGGTGAGGTACATTTCCTGCTCAAGAGATGAGTATACAAGTTAGAGAGGATCTACTAGTTAGAGAAACATGATTCAACCCATCACAGGGGAAACAAACTTCATGTGGATGGGTTCAAACTGGATGTCAAACCCAAGACTTTCTGTCGATTGGGGATCCTAATTACCCACATGACAGTGTAAGTAAATATTTGTTTAGCTTGTTACTGTGGTAGCCCTGTGATTAACTTTTCTATGACGTATTTTTTATTTGAAAACGATGAACATTTAATTATAAAAGTGTGTTTTGGGGCCTTGTTGTGGGTTTCTCATCACCTTGTGTATGGGATTGATACAACTGGAAGTGAAGCATGATGGGAGACTCATTCACTTCCCCGGTGGCAGTTCCCTTTAGACTTGGCTCCTACATCAGGATTTACAAATACAACATTTGTTGAATTTTTACAGCAACTGAAATACGTACAAAAATAATTCTCACGTTAATCTTCATTGTTTTTTTTTCTTTGATGACTGATTTTTGAGATTTACCGAGCTTATAGCCATTCTGTAAATGCAGCATGTGCTGCTGTCTCTCGCCAATCATCTGTTCATGGATGAAAAATAAGTCTTGTCCGTTTGCCGGTTTTGAGGACGACAAAGGAATTTCCATCTGCAGAAGCTCCGGCGACTATTTTTGACTCAAACGGATCCAGAGATGAGATAGAGGTGGGTTTTGAGAAGAGGTTGGATCCCATCCTACACGTGTGAGTGTCCGTGTTACCTGTGGTGACTTCACATCATTGTTCTGTCTCCCGCTGCTGATTGGTCCTTCTGTTAACTAAAGGTGGGCTTCAAACTGATCCTGTCCGTACGTCTGCAACCCATCTTCTGTTCACACAAGTCACCTACTTTTTGCACTTTAAGTGTCATCCTGAAAGTGCACACCTCATTCATCTGACTTGCACTAGATGCCATGTTTTTCCTTGAACGACACTGATTTACTGGATGTCTGGACAAACTGGAGTTCAAATAACCTCCACATACACAAACATTTACCATTACTGTGTGCTATAAACGAACAATAGACTCAGTCAGCGTTTGTCCCTTCTTACATCATAATACATGACGGGACTGGAAACTGGGAATCTTTTAGAAGCAGCTTTTCTCCATCACAAATTAAAACACCTGACATTTATTTCAAACCTTGAAAGGTGTTATCAACATTACTTTTTCACTACATAGAAAGTTTTTTCTTTAAAAAACAATTGAACTTGATAGATAGACTTTAAAGCCATACTCAGTATCCAGGTAAACAAACGAGGTCTCCTAGCTAGTTTACAGAAACACGACTCGGTGCACTCACCCCTCCCGTCGGGTAAAATCCATAAGCCAGCCTTCCCACGGACATGGGACTCCGTTTTGCAATGATAACAATGCAGAGTCTAACTTCAGCCGCAGAAATGTTCCCCCAGCTTTTCCTCTTTTCTCCTCCAAACGTTTTTAGTTTTCTGCTAGCTGAAAAGGTGCTTTTTGGGGGGACTCTGGTATTTTTATCTTAAAATGGAATCACCCGCCGGCTCTCTGTCCTACTTCTACTTTCACTTTCACTTCCGGGATGTTCTGCCCCAAAATGTGTCCGGGTGGATTAATGCCAATCCAAGCAGTGAGGAAATGCGGCAGACAGACAGCTGGATTGTCCAATCCTATCGTTCGGACCGAACGATAGGATTGGCTGAAGTTTTTAGAGAACTGCGGGACAACTACTTTATTGATTTATTTTGTTTTTTTTAAATCTCCACAATATACTTATGGCTATATTATATTAGAAAGTTGTTAAGAGGCTTTTAAAAATCGTTAAAAGCTACATTGTTTACCTGGCTACTGAGTATGGCTTTAAGGAAACTAAAGGATGGACTGGACCAGTTTTGTTCATGAACCAGAGCCTGAAGGACGGAAACCCGTTCCTCAGGCGGACCTGCTGAGCGACATCTTTCATTCCCCCTGTTGTCCTCCCCACTAATTTTCCCACAGTCCTCCACTCCTTGGCCTGAAAATGATGCTTAAGAAGGTAATGGTGTAAATGAAAGCTGCCCCCACCGCACTGCCCCTCCCCACCCCCTTCATTTTATATGTCTCTCTATTTTTGCTCTCTCTGGGGAACAAAGAGGCCTTATTATACCTCTCTGTCAGCGTCGCTCTGCGTCTCACCACTGTACAATCACTGTTTTCAGCAGCACTTACCAGCATGGGGTAAATGGGGATAAAAAGACTGAGAGGGACAGGTACAGAGAGAACGGGGGTGTTTTTCTCCTGTGTTATCTGAAGTATGTTTTATGCTAGTTTGAAGCGCACCATTCGTTTATTGGATATGTATTTAGATGAAGCTTTTCTTTCTCTTAAAGCCTCAACAAGCAGTGTAATTTATTTGAGACACTCGTTCACATGACACACATAGGAGAGCTCTTGCACACACACACTCCTTAAGTCGAGAGATATCTTCTTATTGGGGAATCTTTCAATAAATCAATGTGACTTTAAACACATTTCCCAGGCGACACGGCTGACCTGATAAGAAGTGAACTAATCTCTTTTGAGGCTGCCGGGAGAGCTTTGAACCAAATCTACTGTGCATCTATCACCAAGGTTATTTGTCAATGGCTGCTAATCCCAGGTAAATTTCCCTGGTTTTATATCAGGGTTCTCATGTCTGAAGTTTCTTGGCCTTGGGAAAATGAGAGAGCAGGCTTACAGAAAGAGGGGGAACAAAAGAAATGTTATGGATTTCAACTGCAAAACAATAGTTCAGGGAGGGAGAGAGGCACCGCGGCACATGGAGAGGGGGTATTAGTTATTCTTCACACATCTTCGTCAAAACAGGGTTGCAATGTATTCGTTTCGATCAAGTTGTTTATGGAATGCTGATACATGATCAATCATTTCTGTTCAACTGACCTCAGTCTTTTTATTATGACGTTTATACCAACTGGCTTAGTAAATTGTCTCTAAACAGTAAAGGGCAATGAAACCAATCGGTGTAAATAATTGTTTTGTTCTATAAATAGACAATAATGGAAGTGATAATTTAGATTGGGGTAGTCAAATGTTAAAAGTGTTTGTTTAAAGGCCACAGCAACATCAGTGAATGCCTCTGCACATGTTGGGGTGGGAGTTACTACTCTGGGTGCTTTGGGGGCAGATAAAAACTCTCGCTGTAGTACAAACGATGATGGCGGTTGCCGCTCCGATAGCAAAAGTGACACTTAACAGCAGCGGCTGCAGCTGCTAGTCGTGTAATGACGAGCTGCACGGGCGATACGTGACTGGCAATGGAAATGCAGATTTAGTGAAAGGACACCGCTGCAGGAACATATTCTCAGCAGGGGGTGGGGGGGTACGTTCACATTAAAACTAGCCTCTTACATCTTGGTCCGGTCCGGACTGGCCCAAAGTTACCATAGGTCCATCGGGGAAATGGACCATTTCAGCCCTGTCCATATCCACACTGAGGGCAGGGGAGCAGCTCGGTGTGGACCTCTTTCCAGGAGGAGGGGACGCACCTGGAAGCACAGACCGCAGCGTGCATCAAGGAGACCTACTTCCGTAAACACGTATCCGAACGTTGTTTTAAACCTCACAGATGATGAAAACTAACACAAAGTCAGGAGCTGCACAGAGATTGTCTTCAAAAAAACGTTTCCAGGTTTAGCCTAGTAGGCAGAATTTGTATTTACGGACGTATGACGTCTGTGGGGCCGCTGCATCATGTCCTTATGTCATTCAGCGGAGGCTTACAGCTGCTCTTCGTCATAAAGTAGTCCCGAGTCTAATATAGTACCTGTAATTTCTTTGTGTAACTTTTTATTTTCACTTACAGTCGATGTGTTTACTGAGGTCACTAGGTAGAATTACCGTATTTTCTGGACTATAATTCGAACGTTTTTTTCATAGTTTGGCGGATCTTGCGACTTATACACCGAAGTATAGAATTTCACATGTTTTAGTCACGCCACTTTAAAACCGCTAGATGGCGCTGTAGGCCTGTGTACCAATCAGCCGCCATGCTTGGTAGTAATATTACCACAGCACCAGACATGTGAATGAAGATCACAACAGAGGGAGGTGTTGCTAATAACGTAGCAAAGGTGAGCTGACCCCCGACTGGAAAAGTATTTGAAAATCAGGTAAACACCGGACAGCTGTTACACATTTGTAACTCAGCGGAGATCCGGGTGCTTCTGGCGTTATGAGCAGCAGCAGCCTGTCTGTTTACTTCCGTCTCACGTCTCAGTAACCTGCACGTTGACAGCGTGAAGACCGCCCCTGTAACCCTTTTATATCGCCAGTGAGTCATCTTTTGTTTAAAGCACACGATTGCGCAACTTTACCGGCACGGTCTGAACCCTTATGAACGACGGGCTCCCAGATACCGGCTCGGCTTCGCGGTAAATTGCCGGCATTGTTTTATGAAAACAGCTAATAATATAAAATACCCGTTCTTAGTCTTGGATTTTATCAAATAAAATTTCCTCCAAAAATGCGACTTATAGTCCAGTGTGACTCATATGTTTTTCCTTCTTTATTATGCATTTTTGGGCCGGTGCGACTTCAGAGCAACTTATAGTCTGGAAAATATGGTAGTATCATTAATATCACTACTGAGTGAGTTTTAAGGACTTTTTTCTCATAATGCTAGTTGTTACCATTCACTTACAGTGTTTTACGCTAAGCTAATGCTAAAGGAGTACTGCTGGATCAGGAAAACAGCTGGACTGGTTACAAATGGTTTTTGCCCACTGATCTAACTATAAGGAATATGACAATAGATAAAAAAATAACTTTCCGGTAGAGTATTTCTTTAACGTCTGCACATTTTTTAGTTCCATCATTCCATTGAGAAAGTTTTGCTCTACCTCCAGCCCACATGTGAGTATTTACACATTGTCCAGGGTTGTAAAATGATCCTAACACCATGTAAAAATGGCTAAATTAAAGTTTTTGAAGGAACCCGTTTCTATTCTGATCATTAGTCAAATCTAACAGCTGAAGAGAATGAGTGTTCTAATGGTGAAGAAGGTCTGTTCCTGGTAGGTCTCACAAATGCAGGTTGTCATCTGTAGTGTGTGTCTGTGCATCCAGAAAGGAAGGGATTCGATTCATCCATGGAGCCAATTAGCAAGGCTTTGAAACCAATGTCTGGGCCACAATATGACAAATAACATTTCACACAGCACCTTGTCCCATTACACAAACTAGTCTGCAATAAATAATTGATCAGTCACATTATTGTGAGTGAGAACGTCCTGTTTTCACATTTTTTGAGCAGCAGTGCCTCGTGTGGAAGGAAACTTTTCCTTGAGTTCGTTTTCATTGCTGTCTTCCACCCCCCGTTTTTCCCCCTGAGGCCCCCCCCCCTTGTGTGTGCTAAAGATCACGGAAAATCTCTTGCCATATCTGTCATCTGTCACGCTCTCTGATGAACAGTTTTGATCTCCCTCTCTGCTGTTTATGGCCATTGTCAAGCACAAGACGTCGTAGCCGTAAGTGCTTACACCAGCATGTAAATAGTTTGACGTGTGGCTCTGTAACAAAGTTGTAGGAGTAAATAAGGAACCAAACAACCACGTAGAATCAGAATTAAGTTGAACATCTGAATTATGAAATGTTTAGAGCAGCGTGATTTCGGTCCACTCTTTTACATTTATGAGTCTTGATATCACGACTGTGTTTCTACTCGTTGGCTGTGAGAGACCAGAGGGTAACCAGAATGTGTTATGGTTAAATACACACATACTGTATACACACACTGTACACTGGGATAGTGGAGAAATGTGTGGAATATATTGTAATTGCTGCTCAATTCTTCCAGTGTGAGGTCATAGAGTTAAGGGCCAAGTCATGCAGGCTGCACTACGGAAAAAACTGATTTTCACAGCTGAAAGAAAGAGAGTCCAAATTTTAACATTTGGATCTGTTCAACACCAGTACTGAACACAAATATAATGTTTCTTTTTCTCTATATTTGTTTCTTTCACACGTCAAAGTGCATCTGATGTTTGTGACCCTTTAGATCTGAGTAAAGCTAGACAAGGCGGCTACACATTCTGTGGTCCTGTGATGGACTGGTGACCTGTTCAAGGTGTCCCCTGCCTCTTGCTCCATTGCAGCTGGAGACAGACATCCTGGCAACCCAGTGGTGTCCAATCCTGGTGCTGGAGGGCCTCTATCCAGCATGTTGTAGTTGTTTCTCTACTCCAACACACCTGGTGGTTGAATCACCTGTTCTGCATGTCATCAAGCTCAGCAGAAGCCCTTCAGTCACCTGACTGGCCCTCGAGGGCCAGGTTTAGACACCATCGCCTTACTGGGTCAAGCTTTACAAAAGTGAAATGAGCATTTCTGTGTTAAAGTTATAAATATTCACTAGATAGCTTCCTGAACAGCATCTGTTCTGAGAAATGGCTTTTATGCCTCAAAGAACTGATAGGCTATAGTTTGAATGCCACCAGGACCAAAGCTAAAAGATGCTGCCTTCTGGTTTTCTAATTTAACAATAGTTCATGCATCATTATTTTAAGAACTGTTAGATTGCCTTCAGTTTTGCTTTGTTTCAATAGAAATATTGAGAAATCCCTGGCAGACCTGACCACTGCTTTCTACAGCTGTAAATAATAATGTAATGCAAAAAAATATTTACAAAAACACCTCTAAGAGATGTAGCTTGGAGCTGTTTTAGAACAGCTGGAGGACATTTGGTCCTGGCTGTATTTAAGCTTGTCATTGGCTAATCAAAAATGCTATTTCTCCAAACAGAGGCTGTTCACATAGTTATTTAAAAATTTAACAGAAACACAAAGCAGCCAAAAAATCCCTTTAGGATTCTAAGTTTGATTAAATCCTATTTCTAGCACAGAATTGAAGAAAATAGAGGAAAAAAAGCCTCAAAAAGCCGTCGGTTAATTCTCACTGACTGTTTGGACCGATCAGACAAATCTGCATCACTGACCAGAGGAGACGGAGGGGATTGTGAGGAAAAGATGGGGTGAAAACCAGACGAATGAAGTGAGAGCGCTCTAGAAAAAAAAGGGGAAGAGGAGGGGTGTTGGTGTGTATGTGTTGAGTTCGGGGGTGGGGTGGGGACGGGGGATCTTGGAAAGGTTTCGTATATCATAATTATCCCGTTAAGTAACGGCAGAGCAGCCTCCCCAGGGGAATTTGTCTTAAATGGAAGATTTGCAAGGAGAACGGGTCAGAGAGAGAGAAAAAGAAAAACGACTTCCAGTCGGCAGGAAATCCTGTTTACATTTACATAATCATATCAACACTCACTCCTTCTTCATCGTCTCTTTCTTATGCCTTTTTAAAACCAGAAAAAAACCAGGAAAGAAACAGATGAGGGAGGGCTTCAGGCTGCTGATTGTCGGCGTTTGTTGTCCTTTTTTTTCTTGCTCTTATTTTCTTAAAAGTGCTGCCAGTGTTGGCACAAACGCCTCTCATTTTAAATCTCTTGCCAGCACCTCCAACCTCCTTTCTTGTCTGTCTCTCTGCCTCATTATGTTGTCTTTAAGTGGGATTTCTCAGACCTTTTGGCCTCTTTCCCTTGTTTGGCATGTTGAAAAGAATATCATAAATAAGGAATGGCGTGGCCACCTATGAGAGCCTTAATTGAGATCTGCTAAGAGCAGCAAGCAGATGTTTATAGCAGCAACTGTTGAATCATCAGAGACTGCCGAAAGCATAAGAAATCATGTTAAAGAGAAGCCAGGTGTTCGACATTTTTTATTTTTCTCTTCTCATGCAGGTTTTTGTTCTGAACGCTGAAGCGGAGCAGTGGAAGTGTTTGTATGGAGAGTTTGTGGGAGGACAGAAAGAGAAATGAGAAACATCTGGGTTATTAGCAACATTAAACTGCTGTAAAGTGTCTCCATATTCAGAAAACAACTTTGTGAGGCTAAAATCAAATCAAAGGCATGAGAGGAAAAGCATGCAACAAAACCGAAGACTGTGAAGACCTTAAAGGGTGTTAAACAACAGAACCCAAACCCGACAGCTGACTGTTTAAATACGAAGCAGAAATAAGTTTGCAAAATGCATCAGATGAACTCACTCATCCAGTAACTTCTCATCGGCTCCGGATTCATCAACTCATCAAGACAACTTTAGGGATGCAGAGCTTTTTTTTTTTTCTCTAGTTTCCAGTACAACTGATCCTTATCCATCCCGTCTCTGAATCATAGTTTTACGTCCCACTCTTCATTTTAAGTCAGTCCCTTCCTGGGCTGTGTAGAGACACAACCTTTCACAACCTTTCTCCTGGAATCACACTGACTTGACACCTTTGTATTATGCTTATGTTTTTCCAGGTTGTGTAGGGCTTATAGTGTATTTCTGAAAACACTTTGATCACATTTGGGTGAATTTCATGCTCTTTTGTCCCACTGCCAGTGATCCCGTGGCAGTTTTTGCCTTTTTAAAGGTCGATCCGTTTGTTGAACTGAAAGGCAAGAGAAGAAAATATGTTTGGTAATGCTAATGCTACTTTTTAGCATTAGCATCTCCAAAAAATGTTTATGTCTTGTCTTTAAGGGCTCTGAAAGGGTTGAGATAGAAACATAGCATTAGCATCTCAGATGTTTGTTTTCCTTTTTATCAGAGCTTCAGGAGTGGCCCTCTGGTGGCTATATCAAAGCATTACAAGAAACAAACAGAAAATCAAAATCGTTTTTCCCCATTTGCCTCTCAGAGCTGCTTAATTGGAGAAAGAAATTTGTCTTTTTTTTCTCATTTTCACAACTACAAATTTAGGAGATAAAAGATTTTGGGACAGACTTGAAAAAAATATATTTGCTTTTTTCCCCTGTCTCTCATTTCTTGCATTTCAGTGCTAAATAAAATAAATATTCTCTGAAAGCCTAAATGTCCAGATTCTAATTTTTGTCTTAAAAAAGTTGCCAGCCTGTTTCAAAGCTGTGTCTCATTTCTTGCACTTTCTGACCTGCAGAAACAACATTGTGAACAGGTCCAGATGGGGTCCAGTGAGGAGAGAAAATTTATTTAGCAAATTCCACCAACAGGAGCAAGGCCCTGTGACTGACACAAGGACATGTCAAACCCTCACAAATGTTTTCAGAAACTTCTCTGCGATTTGTTACCAACAGCCAAGTGAGATTTGGGTTTCATGGGATGCGTTTATATGTCTTTATTGAGCGACATTTTTAGACAATTGTTGAATTAAAGTTGCTCCTAACTGCCAGAAGCAACTAACAGCTCCTTTAACCTCCATGAATCTTAACTGTCTTGTTTCCAAAATCTCCAGCATATGCCAGGAGCCTGCACCCCGGAACACTAAGTTGATGCACATGTTGCACTTGTTCACATCGGCCGTATCTCCTCCTCCTCTCTGCCAACTGACAAAAACCAGCCAGCCCTCGGAGCCTTCTCCATCCTCATATTCTAAACTGCTGTCATTTATTTAGCTGGGACATTTGGGAGAATTCCCCGCTGCTGTGAGAGCCCTGGGAACCAGTGACAGGTTCTCTGTGATCATAAATAACTATGATAGCTGTGTTGCTGAGTTGCGATTATTTTCCTGTCTGTCTTTCTGCGTGTCATATTAATCTCCCTCTGTAGAGATTTGACTTCTTTTCATCTGACTATCTGCATCTTTTTATCTCGCTGTGATTCAGTCCAGGATCCATAGTTTTTGAGCTGTTCTACTGGGGCTCAGATTATGGAAAAATTTAAATGATACCTTTGTACTGCAGTGATTGATAGTTGAAATTTAAGGACGACCCCCCCAGAGGTAAAAGAAATCAAATCCCTAGAACCCATATTTAATGAAAGACTGCAGGTTCTGCTTTCATTATGTGAGGTTGAGACGTATTCTTCTATGGATATTCTTTATTTCCCACCCATGTGTGTCTTTATAAGATAATATTACAAACTTTAGCAGAACAGCACTCTTATTGTTGGCCTATATCTGCATTTTGCCCCATATAATGTCGTCCTATTTGCTGCTGTGTCTCTAGTTCTTCCTCTCCTCCCATTGTGATCTACATACTTCCTCCATAATGTGTCATCACATTCTCTTTGTCTGCCCTTCTCCTCTGCTGCAGTCAAATGGAGGGATTGGGGACACATTTACTGGCAGATCAACAGACTCCTTCTTCCTTACTGTCTCCCATCTGGCTCTGTGCCACATCATATTAGTAACCAGATATGTCACAGGCAGCCACCGCGCTGGTGCAGAAGTCTGTGTCCAGTTCTGGTGGTGCCGAGGCTTTGTGCGCCTCTATTGGATAGAGTCAATGTACAGAGAGGCTTCATGTGTTTGGTCCATGTGGTCCAATGCAAAACCAAGCAACTGCAACAATGTTTGCAAGGAATTTTGCAACGTGTGGTAAACTCGGTCAGTAGCTCAGTGGTGGCTGAGTTTCAGCTCTAATGCCGTGAAGGTAACACAAAATTGAATTCATCACAGCGTCAGTGTGGCGTTCTTCTTCCTCTTTCTCTTCCTAATAAAATCATTCTGTAAAATTACCAACCCAGTCCATTAGAGAGTTATCAACCGTTCACAGCAAAAACTCAAAACATGCATGCTGTTGATGTGAGTGTGAGTGGAAACCGCAGCTCCAACTGGTCAGCAGCAGTCACAGTCCAGTCAGGCACTGCTTTCATTTATTTCACACCAAATATTGTCAATGCTTTACTGCATTTTATCTTAGAAAACATCCTGTTCTTTTCACTATTCATCTATTAAAGTGATAATATGCAGTTTTGCTTGTTTTGGACGCCCTCTAGTGTCCGTTTTAAATCACTGCATTACAGAAGTTATCATATTGTTTCAGCTTCTAAAGCCCTAAATCTACCTGTTGAAATGTCTCCTCAGCCTTCATAGCTTTCTACAGGAGCGGTTATTTACTCCTTCAAAGAAATCAGCTGTGTTCAAGCAGGGAGAGATGGGAAAAAATCAGGAATCATGAGCTAAAAACACTCCAGAGCTAGCATAACAGCTAGCCACATTGGGTTAGCCTAACCCTCGTGAGACACGTGACTTCCTGGGTACCGTGACGGCGACGGAGATTTTGCAGTCGTGGTATTCTGGATCTAATCACCAGATGGGGCTAAGTGACTTTTCATTAACTCTGTAAAGGGTCAGATTAGCACAGACTGGCTCAAGGAGAAGATTTAAAACATATGAAAAAGTTGCATATTATCACTTTAATATAAAAAAAGGCTTCACAACCTCTAAAGTGAAGTAAGTACAAAGTTTAACAACTTCTGTACCATTAGATGGAAAACGAATTAAATTTAAAGTTTCTGTTGTTAGACTGGATTCAATTTAAAATGCTTAAAAAATTAGTCAGTACTTAAAATGACAGCATTACATAAAACAAAGCATAGCAGCTGAACCACATTTAATACAGGGATGTTTAAAAGGCTCAAATCTGCAAGGTTTCATAGTGAAAATGAACAAAATTTAAAGAAAAAAATGTTGCATAACAGCTAAAAGTCTTAACATAAACCTCCACTAGTGGCGCCTTAACATTTGTCCTCGTGCTAAAAATGAAGGAAGGATGTTCGTTTATGTAAACACCAAAACCCCAGCAGCTGTAGTGAGTTGAGCTGAGATGACATCACCTATTTATCCCCCTAAACAAAAGCTTCCTTTACAGAAGGGAACGGCGCGTAGTGGTCGCTGGGAGTTCCACATCGCTGCATTCAGACAAATCAAAGACAGAAGACGCTGTTTGACCTTGATAGGACCAACACATGATCCAGCGGTCCAGGACCGTGTTTAGCTCTGGACCCGGGGCTTTATTCAGAGCCCGATGTGTCAGAAGCATTTAAGACGTGGCCTTTTTCCCCCTGCAAATTCCAACACCATTAGGTTACATTGTTGCTGAATAAAAGGCCATATTATGTTCCCCCACCCCCACCCCCCAGTGGAAGGGCAGACGTGGACCCAGTTTTTATCTGCTGAACGAATCAATCAGGATTATGTCAGCTGAGAAGAATGGCAGACAGCAGTCTGCAGCCTCCTGATGGACTTCATTCCTGTTGGGTTGTCAACAGGCTGGTTTGGTGACAGAGACATCGCCTGACTTTAAAAAGCAAAAAGGATTTTTTAAAGTGTATCTCCTCCCTTCCTACTCAGCTCGCCCCTCTCTCCTCCATGATGGGAGGATAGGAAGAGCACTAATTATCATTTCAGCTGAAATGATTAGTAGATCAAACAGGGATCGAATGCCATTTCCTTCCATTAATGCGGGGGGTTTAGAGTGCCTGTCCTAGCTTGGTTTGTCCTGTGGAGGGGAAAAAAAACAGAGGATGAGGCGGACGAGAGAGGAAGAACAGATGGGAAAGAGTCTGAGGAGGGAGTGACAGAAAGGGAGTTTGGAGCAGTTCAGTGAAGTAGGAGCTAGAGAGCAGAACGCTGCTGTTCTCACACAGAAACATTTACAACAACGGGACTTCTCAGGATCCACACTTATTGTGTTTTTGATGTGGTATAGGCTAAGTCCTGTCTAATAAAGTAAAACGCTCGATCATATTCTCAAAGTTTTTGGTCAGAAAAAGGAAGTGACAAAGTCCCGTTAGACTGTGGGTGTGCAGTCCACAAACTAAAACTACTAATCCCAGAATGCACTGCTGTCCTTCATGGCGGTTGCAGCTCTGGAGGCCTCCTGCTGTCAGGAAGGACTTTGAGAGCAGACAGGAGGCGGAGTCTCTGTCGCCGTGCTTTTGGTTTAAAAGATGAAGTAAACTCTGAGCTGTTTGGACTTTTAGGAATAAAAACTGTTTAAACTGCTGAGCTCATCAGTTTGATGCATTCTTTATTAAGGCTTTCACCAAAGACCCTGTTTAGATTTCTGTTTCAGTTTTACCCAGAAGGCATCAGTTTAATTTTGCTACCTGTTTCGTCATTAGAGAACAAAAATATCCACTTATTAAAAACACTGCAGATTAATATTTACCACTTTTATTTGTTTAAATCTCTTAAATTCAGCCCTGCTCAAAACCACCAGACTGTTTTTTTTTATTTTATTTTGAGGATTTTAGCCTTTTTTTTTTCTTGTTTGATTACTTGATGTAAGTTTTGTAATTTATGGATAAAAAGCCTAACATGAATTTCCATGTGGTCATGTCTAAAAGGCATGGCTATCGCTGTAGAAGCATCACAGATTAACAGCTGTTTTCATCAACGAACCAAAATAATCCAACACTAGATAATTATGAGGATTTGATTTTATTAGGAGGAACTTTGAAGATTGAGTTTTATTGAGATTTTTCTTTTTTTAAATGATCAGTAAAATGATGAGATTATTACTGACGTATTCTAAAATGAATCCTTTAAATCAGGCATGTCCAAAGCGCGGCCTGGGGGCCACTTGTGGCCCTCAGAGTGGCCCTCGCTTGGATTTCAGGAATGGAAGAATTTAGTCCTCCATCAGGCAGTTGATAAAAAAAAAGATGTTCATATTTTTAGTAATGTGAGGCAAAACTACAAAAAATACAGTTGAACTAAAAATCCTTTTTAAGACGTTAAAGGTTAAAACCATCTTTTATTATTCAAGTTTTTTTCATTTAATTTAATTTTCTGATGAAAAACCCTCAAACTTTCATCAATTTTTACTGCAAAGCACACAAAACTTATGGATTCAAATTAAGACCAAGAAACTAGAAAACCATCGACCAATCAAATCCAAGAAATTTGATGCTGTTTTCTATTTTTTCAGGAAAACCAACTTGACCCATGTTTCTATTTACAAAGATTTAAGGGTCCTTTTCTACAAGAAAGCAGATATTTAGTTCTGTTCATTAAAATGTTGTATTAAAATAAACAAAATTCACAATAAAAACATATATTTTTTTGTATTTTTTTTAATAAAATCAAAATGTTGTGGCCCTTAAGGACTTTTAACTTCTGGCTCTTGTCATGAAAATGTTGGACACCTCTGCTTTAAATGAATTCAGCTTGTTTTGACTTAAATAGAATGATCTGGGGAAAAAAACATGTTTTTCTGTGAGATGATTTTGTCAAAATATCCTTCAAACCTTTTGCTGTGTATGATTAAATATTATCTGTGAACCTGGAGCAGGGTTTTAATGTTGGTCCCTCTGAATTCGAGCGGCTGCCCTGCTGCAGAGGATCACAGAGACTTGAGGTAAATATCTGGTAGATTAGAGGAAACAGTGAAGCCGAGGAGGCAGGAGGGAGAACGCCGATGAGCTTTGTGATTGTCTCTGCACGTCAGATGAGAGAAATGTCAAAGAGAATGTGAGAGATGACCTCTGCGTTCATCGCCCATTAATGACCCTGCAGCTCCCAGCTTCATTTTCCCTCTCATCCAAAACATTAAAAAAAACATTTCCTCCTGTCTCCAGTAGTCATTTCCCCCGCATTGTATTTATGTATTGAAAAAAAAAGGTAATAGATCAAGCACATTCCATTATTCTCTTATAAGATCATTAGCAAATATAATTAGATATGAAAGAAAGTAATTTGGAGAGAAGAGGAGAGAAAAGCGCTATCAGGCAGAGAAGACAGATTGTAGCATCAGAGTGTTTGGGCTTAAATTGCTCAGCGGAGGTATTATCAAGCCAGCAATCTTTTAGCCTCAGAAATAGTTTGGAGACAGACAGCGAAAGAAAGAAAAGGGCCACTAACACTGACTTCACTGTGTTAACCCAACCGCTAGCCTTCCTTTTTTACATTCACTCCCTTTTCCTTCCCCTCTCCTCCACGTCGTGCATCACCTTCAGTCTGCAGCGGCACAAAACTGAGTTTATAAAAAGAAAACAAGTTGACATGTAGTCATCACACACACACTCTTCTCCTCAATCCTCACACACATCGATTCAGCTTTTGTTTTATTTTGGCAACTTTAAAAAGCAGAAATAACACAAAATGTGTTTTTCCTTGAAGTTGCTTCTTGAAGCACCTTTTCTTTGTGTGTCTTCTCGTTTCACACACACATTCCAGCGGAACACACGAGTTGTCGTCACTCTTTCGTGCACCTTAACACGGCACTCTGTTTGTCTAATAAGGATCTGAGTCGACAGCAGACTGAGAGCACAATAATCCTGCTGCGTTTCGCCACAAATTTCCTTTTTTTCTTTCCCTCACCCCTTCTTCTTCTTTAGTGATGCTTTGAGGGATAGGGGAGGGAGGGGGAGGAGGGCGGGAAGTGTGGAGGGGAGGGGTGGCAGTATGGAAGTGGATTTTTCTAGTCTTTTGTGCAAATCACAGGGAATGGTAACTATAAACATCCTGTATTCATTAAAACCATCTAAAAATATATTTAGGGGGTGGTGGTGGGGGGTGCGCTCACTTCCTTGCTGCTCCGTCTCAGTGTATACGAGCAGGCTGTGTTATGCTGGTGCTGCTCATATTTACATATTTATAAATACTGGGCCGTACAATGACGCCGGGCTGTGCCAAGAACAACAGTTTTTGCTAGTGTTGGGCTCAGATGCCTGGGAGGGGGAACAAACCAGCCCCAGTGGCATCATCATCATCATCATCACCATCATCACGCAGGCCTTCCCCTCCTCAAGCTCCTCCAGTCACATCCATGAGTCAACCTGCAGCCGCTGTCTCCTCTTCCTGCCCCTTCCTCTCATACAGAGGCTGCTCTTACCATCAAACATCAACTTTTGACCTACTTATCTGTGGCCACTGGTTAGGTGACTGATATTTAACTTTTATTTTAAATGCATCCATTCAGTTTGACTTGTTTAAAGCAGGTGTGACTGCCAGCAAAGTTTGAACTGTTGCAACCACAACAGCAGATGTGACATGGAATCTGATATCAGAGAACAGAATCCGCCTTAAGATGTTTAACAAACTGAGGCACTTCAAGGGCTTTGGTTTCTAAAACATTTATAGTAAAAATACTATCATTTTCAATAAAGACCAAAGTGGATTTCTGGGTTTCACTCACGTGACCTGGAAGTCGTGCGAAACTCAAATGAGGGGCAGGAAGTGTTTTGTGCCACAACAAAACGCAGCCCAATGGATGAAAGCGGCTATACTAAGGGTTTAAATGAGCCAGCACAGACGCGATATTGTGAAAAAAACATCTTCATTTAGGTTATGACCCATGTAATTTATAGAAATCTGCCTTTATATACAGTCTGGAGGATTTACCCAGCGTTGAAGCAATCAACATATGTATTACACTGAAAAAAGAGAATAGTTGAACCAACTTAATTGAATTGCTTCAATTGGTAACAAGTAATTCAATTAAGTTTATCCAACCTAAATTATTAAGTTTGTTTAACTTGATGAATGTAAGTCAAACTCACTCAAATCATTTAGTTTCTTACAAATAAAAAATTAAAATCCTTCTGATCTAAATTGATGTAAATTCAACTCAAATCTTTAGGTTTTTCCAAATGAATAAAAATACAAAGGTAAAAATTTGTACCTCCAGTTAAGGTACAAAATTGTACCTTTTGAGGGTACCATTTTTAACCTTAACTGGGGGTACAAATTTGTACCCTTGTAGTTTGTACCTTTTACTAGTTAAACCTGTACCTTAGGGTACAAATTTGTACCCCTTAGGATCTAACCCCCAGTTAAAGGTACAAACTGTACTTTCGAGGGTACCACCCCAGTCACACAAAAAGGTACAATTCTTGTCCTTTATTTTTGACAGTGTACGTCATGTGAAACCCAGCATTTGCTGCCATCTTAAAACTGTTCTGATCTCTAGATTTTCATGTGATGCTTTTTTATGACATTTTCCTTAATGTTGGTTTCATTAGAGTTATTTAAAGGGATGAATATCTCCAGCTGCAGCTCATAGGGCTAAGCCCAGGCCTCGGGTCTGGCAGTAAGATTACTGCAGAAATAATAACACAATGTCAAAGTGAAGGGTTATAAAATCACATGAGATTTAGGAGACGTTTTCAGAGAGAACGGGGAGTGGGTCCAGTCAGACTAGTTTTAGCTTGTTAACACGTTCAGAATGGCCCCATGTTAAACAGCTTCAATTCAATTCAATAAGTTTATTTCACTCAACAAAATTCAGTGAACAAATGTCAAATCAAAATACTATTATTTGAGTGAAAAAGAGGAAGGAAGAAGAATAATCTTATATGACCTACCCCCGTCAACTGAATACACAATAAATTACAAAATGGCCTTCTATACACACAAAAAGTAAACATCTTTATTTTCTATACAAACAATATCAGAACTAAAACATATCAATCTTCCATCATTAACTCACAAGATCATTTTTTTCTTTATACATTTTCTTAAATTGATCAGTTGTTAAACATTTTTTCAAATCGTCATCCAGGTTATTCACTCCATATACTGAAATGCACATTAGCTTTAAAGTATTTCGTACAAATATTCTTTTAAAATCAGATTTATTTCTACTCATCCCATCATTTGTGATCAAAACAAAAAACGTCTGTAACTGTGTTTTGTTCAAAAGTCGTTTTAGAAATCTTTACAAGGTTGTTGATTTCACATTAAAGGCTGATTCCAGCAGAAAGAGGAGCTCATCCTGAGCCCTGGATGCACTGGAGGTGTTCCGTTTAGCTGCTGATCGTCACAGGGAACCAGATCAGTCCGTGCACAGAACGGCTGGAGGTGAAACTGACAGCAGTGTAAACTAGTCTGGTGGTTGAAGTGTCTTTTAGGACAGCAGCACTTCAGTCAGACTGGCTGTTAGCTCATCAGTAGACTAGATAATCATTATTTAGGACTTTTACACAGAAACACACTTAGAACAGCCAGAAATCCTTTCATGGTTTCTTATCTGACCAGTGGAAACAGAGGTGATGTCCTTAGTGAGGTCAGAGGTCACATTTCCTCAGAATAATTAAAAAACAAGCTGAGAGGAGGGATATTATCAGTTGTTTCAGGTGTGACGGTAAAGGATCAG
This sequence comes from Callopanchax toddi, assembly GCA_006937965.1. Taxonomy (NCBI): domain Eukaryota; kingdom Metazoa; phylum Chordata; class Actinopteri; order Cyprinodontiformes; family Nothobranchiidae; genus Callopanchax; species Callopanchax toddi. Next base: position 696,693 of record SSNR01000202.1, read on the forward strand.
GGTATCCTGTAGATCATGTGACTGAAGCTCAGTGGTTAGTGTTGTTATCAGTCAGATCAGGATGTCTCTTTCTGCCGGTTTGTGAATTCGTCTGAGGAGATTCTTCCTGCCGGTGCGGAGGACAAAAATCTTGTAAAATCTCATATGGTTAAAATCCATTGAGCATATAAATAAAAAACCCAGTGTAGCAGAAGAAGTAATTAAACTAAAAACAGGAGGGATGCCACTGACGGCGCATCTACTTGTCCTAGGTGAATCATTTGTTCCTATATTCCACACGCTGTGTTAATGTTACATTATCCCTCTGAGAATAAACTCACTCAAACACACACACAGCACCTTATTCCCATGCGGTCTCCGACTCGCGCTCGGAGTGCCATTGTTCCATCCTCCATCCCATTTATCCATCCTGTTGAGCGTGACACATGTATTAACAGTAGATGGATCCTGGAGCTGTGTGTCCTCACACCATATGTTTTGCCTTCCCAGGTCCTCTCCACCAAAATATCCACCTCGCTTTGCCATCTCACCAAACACCACAAGAGGGCGCACTTACTCCTCCACGCCGCTTTAGAAGAATAAAGGAGATTGTTACTCCGTGATTGTTTTTAGGATTAAATATGAGACGAGATTCTGTTCAGTGACAAGTATTTTTATCAGAATCACAGTGCCGCCGTATAACCATCGTGCATGCACGCTGCAGCTCCCCCCCCCCCCCCCCCCCCCCCCGAGGACGTTTGATGGAAACAAACAGATAAGCCTTGCATTCATGTGATAAATGAATGCCAGGCAGGTTTTCTGTGTCTGTGAGGTGCATCTGCCATCTACCCGAATGGGAAATTAAAAACTGGGGGGGGGGGGGGGGGGGGGAAGTTATGCTAAACCTATAAAGTTGGCCAGGAAATCTCTCTCCCCCCGCTTCACAGCGGCAGTTGTTTGGGGAGAAGGAGCACCATGCTTAAATAATAACATTCCAGGTGGCTTAGTTAATGAACAGTGAAAATCAAATATGGGGCCTAATCTGGAGCTCGTTACAGGAAGTTTCTTTACAGGGAAGTCATGGGCAGGAAGTGCCCTCAGGGAGAAACAAAACACTTTTCTGAAGCTTCAGAATCAGGGAGCTCCACTTCTGCTGAAGTGATGGCAGATTTTGTAAATCAGGTGAAAGATCTGGCCTGGTTTTGGTAAACGAGTAATGTAAAGGACAGCTAATTAGCATTTAGGTGCAACTTTTAATGCCAAAATCAAACACCCATTAAAGGAGTGAGGCAGGTGCTTCTGTCACATTTAGTGTCTTAGTTTGCCATCTGGTGGCCACAGCTGGTTATGACACCACAGCCTCACACTGGAGCGATCAGACGGGAGGAGAATTCACCTCTTAGAGGAGGAAGAGCGTCACATGCATGCAGTTTTTCTTTTAGTGAAGCGCCTGTAGGACGTCCTGCAGAGGGTTAGGATCCTGTCAGCCTCAGAGTCATTACTCAGCTCCGATTCTGGTAAAAGTCTGATCTCATTATTACGTCTTAACCCGCCCCCCCAACCCTACTCCAGTCCTATGTTCACTCTGAAATCCATTTCAACAAAAAACAACGCAGCTCAAAGAACCTGCTGTTTGATTTGGTTTTGTCAGACTCATAATGCCACTTTCAAAGAACATGACATGCAAATGTTCTCACTGAGGTTTTATTGCAAAATAATTTTCAAAGAAGTTGCTGAAGGAATGAAAGTGTAGAGACAGGAAGGGAGGGGAGGGCTGTGTGCTTCAGACCTAATTACAGTTATTCACTTCTCTGTCCCACACACACTCCATACTCTGCTTTCTATTTAATAGAAGGACTTTCTTCCTCTTCCCGTCTCACTTATTAAACCAAAGAACAACTATAAACCACTCCTGTTGTCACCAGTCTGATGGGCTGGACCCTCAGAGCCTCAACAATAAACCTTTAAAGCAGCACTCCGGAGGATTTCAGCAAGAGAGCAGTTTTTGAATCTAGCGTCCAAAGGCTCCTCCTCAAAACATCTCGACACGCGCGTCCGGTCACGTGTGCGCGCGTGCACGCGGCGCATATACTTCGGACATGAACTGTACAGCTCAGTGTGTAGGGTTTAATCACTCACAGTTCACAATCTTATTCCAACAACACTACGAGGGTCTGAAGAGCCCTCTCTGTACCTGCTGCTTCTGATATTAGCTCTGTTAGCAGAGAGCTGCTGCTGGACTCTGAAGCTGAACTTGACTCGGCCCTGGATGAACTTTCTGACCAAAATAAACGCGTAACCCTGTCAAGCCTTGCCATTCTGTGAGCTGAAAGCTTTAAAAATAAAAATAAATCCGTCTTTAGCTGGAGAATGGGTAGGTTTTTAGTAGAAATGAGCCGTGAGTCCTCAGTGAACGGCTGAGACGGCAGAGAAACACACGGAGCGTCCTGTACGACAGCGCCCCCTACTGGTACAGGTTTGGTCGATACGCGTGCATGTTGAGAGAATGCAGACATTTGAATTTCATTGGCTGAAAAATGTCGGCGGCAAGAAATAATGGAAAGGGGTCTCTAGGAGAAAGGAGGGTCTTCATCAGAATGACAGATGTTGTGGAACTCAACCCATAGATCATAGTTTAGACCTGAAATATCATTTAAAACATTTAGAAAACTTTGATACAGAGAAAAATGCTCCAGAGAGCCGCTTTAAGCAGCAGTTGCCTGCCTTGTGAGGTCCTGATGAAAAGACAAAAGGGGAGGAGCTGCTGATGGTTCAGGTCGAACAGTTCCAGTTAGAGAATATCAGAAACAGCTGATCAGGTGTTTCTGATGCTCTTCAGACCTCTCATCAGTGAAGTTGTGATCCAAACCTAAAAGTCTGGGTTGAGACTGAGAGCAGCTGTTGTTACTGATTCATTAGACTTAAATCAGTCAAACAAACACAGTCACCTCACCTAAAAGAACAAAAACATGAATGTGTTATTCATTTAAAATGGTTTCATAATGGATTCTCTTCTTCTTTATCCTTTCTGCTTTGTCCATTTCTTTCTTTTTCTTTTTTGTCTTCATTTGTTTCTTCTTCTTGTTAAATTGCGTGTTTTTTTTCTCTACTCCTTTTTCTGTTTTATCTCTGTTTCTCCTTTTTCTTCCATCTGTTTTGTCTTTTAAGTTTTCTTCTTCTTCCTTGTTTTCAGTATCACCTGTGACTTTTCTTCTAATATCAGTCAAACTGAAGCAGTTGGTTTGGACAGGACAGAATGTTAAACTGCTCATAAACTGTTCCTGTCACCTGAGGATGCAGAAGCCCAGATGATCTGATATTAATACATGACATCACTTTAGTTACATGTTGTGTGTTTTTGAAGTTGAAAGCTGCAGTTTGATGAGACCTCACTGAAGAGGTGTGTGTTGGTGTAAGTGTGTGTGTGTGTGTGTTGGTGTAAGTGTTTGTTCTGTAGGGTGGGGTCCATTTGTTGGGTCCGTGGTGCTAATCTGCCTCTTGTTCTCTCATTGGCCGTAGCACATCTGTGGGTAGGAGAGGAGGACCAGCCCATGACCCATGACCCCGCCTTGACCCTCGAGCCCATCCACCTTAACAACGACCTTAACCACCCTAACAACCATAACCTAGGCGAGCTCAAGGGGCTGGACACCCACGCTGTAAGCAAAGACTAACGAAGCACCGGAGAGAGGCACAGGGGTGAGGATGAAGATGATGTGGATGAAGGCTAAATGAAGGAAAACACTATAAGAAAGACTTTATTTAAGATGATAAAACACATACTACCGTCAGAGGAAGGAGACGGTGAGAACTCTAGAACAGGACGGATTTATAAAATGGACCTAATGACTTGTTCATGCATCTTTGGACAGTAAACAAAGTGATTCCTTTTGTGTCTCCTGTGGTCTGAATGCTCCTTGTGTTTGTTGTTCATTGTTTTCATTTCTACTTCTTTGTTTTGATGAAACTACCTGTCTGATTCCTGTAACCGGCCCTGATCTTACTCAGACATTCCTTCAGCTGAGAGCATAATGAAATAGGACTGATGCGATGCTTTTCTTTCCTGTAAGTGAAGAAGATCCTAAACGAGCATCCTTGTATTGTAGAATGTATTCTACTACTGAAGAGAAACTCAACTTTAGCAGACTGTTGACTGAGACCAAGCACATTCCTATATGCTTGGGACTTTTATTGTCCTGAGACCATCACACTGATTTCATGAACAGAGGACAGATTTTGTTTCTTTTTAGAAACCATGTAGTATTAAATGTATGTTTGGTTGCTGATGGTGGAGCTGATAAAGAAGACAGACCATTCAAACTTCCCTAAATGTACTTGTGATGCTACACAAGGCCTTCAGCCCACTACAGAACCTCACTCTGAACTGTTCTCATCTTCTTGTTCTGTAATACAGATCATTAGGGCGCCCGTAGGTGCTCCGTGTACATAGAGAGGATATACAGTCGTCGGAGAGAGTGAAAGTTTTAAACATTTAAAATGATGAAAAGTCAACAAATCTTTATTGGCCAGCTTCTCACAGGGTCAGCATTCTTTTCAAGTTTCAAAGAGGAGAATTAAAACAAAAAAGACTCGAAATCTAAAATTGGAACCTTGCTTTCATCGAACCCCTTCTCTCCTTCTCTTGTGTCAACCTGGAGGACTCTAGTGTTGCAGATGTTTGTAAAATACTGCCACTAATCATTGTTGCACAGTGTTACTGACTACTGAAAATGGTTTGATGTATTTACTTTAAAATGAGAAAAAAATAGCATAAAACTGGAAAAAAGACATATTGTGTATAGCCTTAGATACAGTCATCTGTTATTGCTATTACAAAGCTATGTAACTGTGCTAGACCGTAGGATGTAGGGTTGATTTTACTTTGAATTTTTTATATGTACTGTACATTAAAGCCTTGTCCATTTACTGATGAGAAAAGAGAAAAAAAAGAGAAAAAAAGAGGAAAAAGATGACAATCGTCTCCTGTGCTGCAAACATATTTGCCCCGTATATTCAGCTCCATTATGCATAGAGGGACTTTCTGATTCCTTTCATTTGTTTTGATTCTCAGAAGTATTTTGCACTGTGATAGTATTATAATTCCAACCTATACAGTACAAAACTAGCTAACTAACTAAAACGAAGGCGTGTGTTTGTGTGTCCCTTGGCATTGTGAAATGTTTCTACGTCATTTTCTGTGAACCCAGAGAAAAAAAGAAAAAGTCTAATGCGGTATGTACAGTCCAAATATAATACGTTTTCTTTTAGTCTGATCAACCTATATACTGTATGTGGCTTTGACAAATTGATCCTCAGATTTCTTTTGTATGTTAATCTCTTTCGGACTGACAGCATAGGCCTGTTGTTGCTTTCACCTGGGGGACCTTCAGATTTCAGCTTGAGAAGATTCAACCCTGAGGAAGCCACCGATCTTTGTTTATAACTACATTCAAATGACTTCTATAGAATGCATACTTTCAATTTAACATCAAAAAGGGGGATTCAAAATTAAAACAATAAACGTGAGACATTAAAAAAGAGTAAAGTTATGCTTTTAAGGGTTTGGAGACGGGGTCAAAGTAAACCAGTTGGATGTATTCTTCTGAAAGCACTGACCAAAAGCTTTGACCTCTGACCTTATCTCTGTTTTGTGTATAAAGATAAGATGGTGAGACTTGAGCCTGGGCTCTGTCCTTCTCAGAACCAGCTATAACGATCATTCCACTCCACATATTATGTACAAAACCTGTCTTGTGAGCTGAACACTCTATGTTTTGCTGTATCCTCATGGCAGATGCTTTGTTTTGTAACTACTGAACTGTACTTATAATAAAAATAAAATGTATTCAAACTAAAAACAGAGCTGTTGTACCTCTCACCTGTTGCACATCTTTCTTTTTCAAAAAGTACCAAAAGTCTCGCCTCACCTTCTTCCACTTTTCCGGGTCGTGGGGGCAGCATCCCAAGGGAGTCCCAGACCGTCCCCTCCCCGCCCACCTCCACCAGCTCCTCCAGCAGGACCCCAAGGTGTTCCCAGGCCAGATTGGAGATGTACTTTCTCCAACGTGTCCTGTGTCGACCCGGGGGGCTCCTGATGTCCAAAAACACCTCCCCAGGGAGGCGTCCAGGAGGCATCCTGACAAGATGCCTGAACCACCTCAACTGGCTCCTTCAAAGTATCTCTAGTAATATAATTTATGAATTAGAGACACCTCCTGATTCATTTACATCTTACAGGATAATTTAATGCAGTCATTCAGCAGCAGGTTGGAGACATGGGAGAACAAAATGTGTTTCTCAGAGCAGTCTGAATTAGTCAAAGCCCTGAAGTCATTAATAAACACCTAAAATCATAGAGAAATGTCAGAGTTCACAAGCCTCACGGCATCAGTCCTGTCTGGGCTCTGACGCTGCTCGACCTTCTGCCTGAGGGAAGGAGGGTGAATAGTTCATGGCCTAGATGGGAGCGGCTCATCATTATCACTCCGGTCACCAAAGGATTGTTGACTAGCAGTGCACCGTGCCCAAGACAGTCCAGACTCTTCTCCACAATGGTGGAATGACCTACCAAGCTATCAGAACAGGGTCCATCTTCAAGAACCTCCTGAAGACCCAGCTCTTCAGAGAACATCTATACACTAGCTCCTACCTTCACTACTCCTCTGGACTCTCTTCACGCTATGCTTTTCCCTCGCTGTCACCTCAGAGACTGACTGGTGTTCGGCAGCCTAAGTAGTTTGTTAGGATAAGGGTTAGGGTGGTTTGTTAACCTCAATGGTAACTTCTTGGTTAAATTATCATTTGTCAGTCACTTTGGATAAAAGTGTCTGCTAAATACATAAACATAAACGTTATGTGCTGTTGTGCATGTCCTCTAGAGGAGGGAGGGTGTTGTTTCTGAGCAGATCTCACCATCAGCTTCAGACCTGTTTCCAGACCAGTTCTCAGACCAGCTACAAGACCAGTTTTTTAGATCAGACCCCAGATTAGTTCTCAGACCAGTTCCACTTTCAAACACCACTTGGGGAATGTACACATACATATTCAGTAGCAGTGGAATTTGGTTTGAACCCTTGTCTCCCACATGGTAGACAGCCTCTCTACTCCTGAGCCATGGTCACCTATGACAAGAAACACTTTTAGTTAATAATCCTGGGGGAGGCTGCGCCTCTAAAGGGAAGGATGGTTGTTCATGGACCAATCAATCAATCAATCAAATTTTATTTATAAAGCACTATTCATGCCTGGGGCAGCTCAAAGTGCTATACAGATTTAAAACAAAAATAAAACAATTCCATAAAAATAAAAACTGTGCCCCCCCCCCCCC
>SSNR01000202.1:725425-793928 GCA_006937965.1 Callopanchax toddi
CACACACACACACACACACACACACGCACCACACTTTTTGCTATGCTGAGGTGAAAATGGATCACACAGAAATGATACAATGATGATGATAAAGTTAATAATAATAATAATAATAATAATAATAATAATAATAATAATAATGATAATAATAATGAGGATGGTGATAATAACAATAGTGTCAGAGAATAAAAATAAATCATAGTAAATCAAAGTAACTTAATCAAATCTTTGTTACTCATCAGTTCTTCAGTGAACAATAGTTAGTTCCAGGTTTTCATTTGTCTTTTATTGTATTCTTTTATTCCTGCCATCTGTTCTGCTACCTGTTGCAGTTTTTTTCCTCCACCACCAAAATAATAAGGGAGGGATAATGACTTTATTGACAGTTCTTGGGTCAGTTTTTGCTTCATTTGTGTACATTGTTAGAAAAAGAGCTCAACCAGGTCCTGTGATGTAATTTGAGACTGAAATTATCTTTGAGATTTTCCCAAAACAGCTATAACTTTTCAACAATAGATTGTCTCAGTTTAAATCTCTTGCTTGAAAAGTGTGGCATAATGTGAATTCCTTCAAGGAATATTCGGGTTTTCATCTTAGTTTAGTAGTATTTGTCATCATTTATTCACCTTTCCCTTCTCTCTGCTTCCCTTTGTTAGATAAAAGTATTTAGTTACGTCAGCACCAGTTAAAGTTGATTTTGTATTTTTAATTCCATTCCATATGTTTAAACAGGCATCCACCCATCCATCCATCTTCTGCAGGGAGCTGGTGTCTATTATCAGAGCTCCTGGACCAAAGGCCAGGGCTAGACCTGGACAGGTCACCAGTCCATCACAAGGAGGTGAACAGAGGGGCCATTCAGATTCACTAATTCATCTAAAAAGCCTGGTCCTGTCTGTGAGCAAAGAGGAGAAAACCCATCCATGCACTGGGGACAACATGCAGATCCTGCAACAGAGGAAGTCACTGGGGATGCTTTAGTATTCCTCAATGAACTCTCAGGTTTTTCTTTCTCTGCTGCCTTGGATTTTCATAAAGTACCAGGGGTTTCTTGGTGACTTACCTCCATATACAGAATACTGTAGAGTTTGAAGTTTTTTACATTTTAATATACATATATATTAAATAATTTATGATAAAGAGTTTGAAGTTTTTTACATTTTAATATACATATATATTAAATAATTTATGATAAAAGCATAGCATAGCAAAGTATAAAAGTACAAGTCAGACTATATCAATGGCAGAGATGCAGATCTTCATGTATATAATGAAGAGATGTAGACTTTTTAAAAACATCTTGCGATCAACACCATTCAATAAAGGCAGCAAGAACAACTCAGAGCCTGTTTTCCAGTAGATGCTGTGGCCTCCCAGTGTCTGTGTGTACAGGCAGCAGAGGGTGTTGCTGCAATTTGCTGAGTAATGTAGGAGCTGCAGTATGGATGCAGTTTATTGGACAGATGGTTTGGCACATTTAATTGCTCACACCTTCTGTGTGCCTGTCTCTGCCTACGTCCCCTCCTTCTGTCTTTTATTTTATTTATCTTTATATTTAAATAGACACGTATAGCCAAGAGTCCATTTTATTTTTATTCTGACCTCTACGTTGGCTTCATGAGGCCATTTTGAAATCCCCAGTTTTCTGTTTGGTTGAAACTTTAGATTTTTTAAAGGTTAGATTTTGTAAAACTATTTTATTTTTCAGGTTTATCATTTTACGTCCTAACAAAGTGTAACTTTCAGGCATATAGATATAAAAACAATGTAAGTGGTTGATACTATTTTAGTGGTCTACCTAGATTACACATTAAACCTGCTTTAACCAGATCTTCTGCTTAGAAAAATGGTTCAAGAGACATGATGCTCTCACTGTGTGGGTAACCCGTTATCTGTGAGGAAAGGTGTATTCGTTTAAAAAACAACAGGTCACAGTGCTGGTCTACACAGGTACCCAGAATCAGACAACCAGACAAAGGCAGGACAGATGGATGGATGATGGATGGATGGATGGATGGATGGATGGATGGATGATAGATGGATGGATGATAGATGGATGGATGATGGATGGATGGATGGATGGATGGATGGATGGATGGATGATGGATGGATGATGATGGATGGTGGATGATAGATGGATGGATGATGGATGGATGATGGATGGATGGATGGATGGATGGATGGATGGATGGATGGATGGATGGATGGATGGATGGATGGATGGATGATGGATGGATGGATGATGGATGGATGATGGATGGATGGATGATGGATGGATGGATGATGGATGGATGATGATGGATGGATGATGGATGGATGGATGATGGATGGATGGATGATGGATGGATGATGGATGGATGATGGATGGATGGATGATGGATGGATGGATGGATGATAGATGGATGGACAATGGAAGGATGGATGATGGATGGAGACAGTACCTCAGTGGGCTGCAGCTGTTAAAACCTTTTGAATGACATGGATGAAGGAGCTTATAAAAAGTCTTGAAATGTTTGTGAATTTTCTAATTTCTTAATATGAGTTCCAAGGCCTCGGCTCGCTGATTCTTTAAAACGTTTAAAAGGTTTGTGTGGCAGATTTGATTTTAAGATACAGTCACTGCAGGAATCTGGAGCTCCTCCTAATTGAGCCTCCATGAGTTAGGACCTGAGAGACGTGATTCAGCTGTAAGAGGGGTTGATGACCAAATTAAGAATAGGATGAAGATAAAATACCATCAAATTAAAGCTGATCTGGATAAACAAGCTAGGTAGAGCTAGCGATCTTACACAAACATGGTGCCAGAAATCTCCCCCCACCCGTCGGTTATAATCCCTACGCCACGCCCTCTGGACATTGCCACATTAAAGCTGCAATGTGGAACATTTCAGCAACAGAGCAGTTTTTGAATCCAATGTGCCACGGCCCCTCCCTAAACATCCATTCTCCCAACCTCCCGCGTTCTATAGCCCCACCTATACACGCTCGTGTGGTCACACACTGCGCCTCACGCTCTCTCAGCCAGCCATAAACTGTGCTTTGTGGCTTTGAGCTCCAGCTCCTGCTCAAACTACCAGCGCCGTAGCTCCGCCTACGCGCATCATGCACTGTGCGTAGGGCACCACTTGCCCAGGGGGGCACCAAAAAATTTCAGGCTCATGAAAAATTCTATTGATAGTATTCATAATAATGAAATGTTTCAAATAAATAAGTGTAAAGACGGCCCGCCAACCTGTCGATCTCTGTGTTTTAAAGGATTCATGAATATTAATGAGTGTTGGTGCTTTCAGATAGCAGGCAGCACTCCACATCCAAAGTGCGCTCAGTGGCAGCTGCACCAAGCTGAAGGAGGCAGCGCACCAGAGAACTTGCCATCCGGTGCGCTGCGCCCGGGGGGCACACAGAGAAAACGGGTGTTACACCACAGAATCACCGCGATCTTTTGGGTCCATGGAATGCGCTACGCAGCTGACGCTTCTTGGAAAATCGCTGTATTAAAGCTGTAAAAGCCGCGCCGCGGCGCTTGAAATTGAACTGGCAACTATATTTAAGGCCAGAGCTTCATGATACACACGGAGATCAGCGGCCAAGCTGGAGCGTTTGCGCTCTGTGCGTTCTGCTCTGTGCGTCCTGCTCTGTGCGTCCTGCTCTGTGCGTCCTGCTCTGTGCGTTCTGCTCTGTGCGTCCTGCTCTGTGCGTTCTGCTCTGTGCGTTCTGCTATGTGCGTCCTGCTCTGTGCGTTCTGCTCTGTGCGTTCTGCTCTGTGCGTTCTGCTCTGTGCGTCCTGCTCTGTGCGTCCTGCTCTGTGCGTTCTGCTCTGTGCGTCCTGCTCTGTGCGTCCTGCTCTGTGCGTTCTGCTCTCTGCGTTCTGCTCCACAAAGTGCGAGTTGCTGCACTGAAGCTCCAGAACCCAGAAATGAAGAACTGCATTTGGTCCCAAATGGAATTCTTCACCAAAATAAACACATATCCTTGGCAAGCCTTGTCATTCTCTGTGGAGAAATGTTTAAAAATAAAACTAAAGCCCTCAGTAGACGGGGAATGGATAACTTTTTTGTAGAAATTAGCTCTGACTTCTCCATGACTGAGACTGTAAACAGGGAGACACGAGCATCCTGGGTGTGTGCAGCCCCCACCTCTACACATTTTTGCGAAGTGCAGCCCACGATGCGGAAATTTGAATTTGATTGGCTGAAAAAGTTCACTGGTCAGAAAGAATTCAAAGGGGTCTCTAGGAGGAAGGAGGGTCTTCATCAGAATGACAGATGTTGTGGAACTCTACCCATAGATCACAGTTTAGACCTGAAATATCATTTAGAACATTTAGAAAATTTTGATACATAGACAAGTGCTCCACATAGCTGCTTTAACAAGAGAGTGCAAAACGTTGAAACGCTATGCTAATGTTCCCCCTGGTTTTTCCTCTTTCTACGTCCGAGCCTTTTTAGTTTTCTGTGAGCTGAAAATGTGTTTTTCTTTTTGGGACTCTAGACTGATGCAGTGCTGGCAACATTTCTTATGGACAAGTACATTTTAAAAATAAATATATATATGAACAAACTGCCTAACGTAAGAATGATCATATGTGTTTTAGCTCTGTTTGACAGCTAGAGGTGAGCGTTCATGAATGAAACTGTTGATAAATCAGCTGTAAACACTGTAAAAGGAATTACGGCTTTAGGCAACACATTTCTTCACCTCTAGATGGTGCCATCTGACAAAATTATATAGTGCAGCTTTAAGACACTGTAACTAAATTGTGACACAAACTAATTTGTTCCCATTTACACCAGATGTGACACGTGACCCAGGCACACATTAAACTTGTTGCCAACCATCACAGATGCTGGTTTTAGAGCTGGAGTCTTGTCTTTTGCAGTTTGCTCTGTCTTTTCTCTCATTTATCATCACTGTTGTCTCCTGATTGTCATGTCTTTCTCATTTATGTTTATTCATTTAGCTGACTTACATATATACCTATAGGGCATGTTGTGATCTGTGGGGGAGTACCCAGAGGAAACCCATGCATGCATGGAGAGAATATGGAACTCCTGGCAGAAAGGCTGCAGCTGGGATGCGACCCTGTGACCTTCTTGCTGCGAGGCAACAGTGCTAACCACTGCTCCACCATGCAGCCCATTTATTTACTTACTCAGTCTCTCCCTCCAGTATGCATTCGCATCACTTTTTGTTTTCTCTCTTTTGATTTACCCCTAAATAGCAGATTCATGGCAGTTTTTTTTATTATACCTTTATTTAACCAGGCAAAACAGATTAAGAACAAATGTCTTATTTACAACCGTGGCCTGGCAAAAGACAATGTCTTTTGAGGGAGAAAGGAAAGGGGCTACAATATAAAAACAATTTAAAATAACATGAATTAGAAACGGCTGCATGGTGGCGCAGTTGGTTAGCACTGTTGCCTCGCAGCAAGGAGGTCGTGGGTTCGCATCCCGGCTCTGCGGCCTCTCTGCGTGGAGTTTGCATGTTCTCCCCGTGCGTGCGTGGGTTTCCTCCGGGTACTCCGGTTTCCTCCCACAGTCCAAAGACATGACTGTCAGGCTAATTGGGCTGGTAAATTGTCCTTAGGTGTGAGTGGGTGTGTGGTTGTTTGTCTCGTTCGTCTCTGTGTGGCCCTGCGATGGACTGGCGACCCGTCCAGGGTGTCCCCCGCCTCTCGCCCGCTGGAGATAGGCACCAGCTGCCCCGCGACCCTCTGTGGAGGAATAAGCGGCTACAGAAAATGGATGGATGGATGGATGGATGAATTAGAAACATTTTAAAAATAGTAAAAAGTTACATTTACAAAAATCATGACCACACACACACAAAAGCAATTTTATAAACACAAGATCAGAAGAGCAGCCATAAACACTGAGGTGTCAGTCTACGTGACGGCAGCAGGTATCTTTAAAATGTTCTGTGATCCCAGCTTGAAAAGCTGCCTTTGAGATCAACGTGTCCAGTTTTTGGGTTTTCTGCAGGTCATTCCAGTCTCTGGCAGCAGCAGACTGAAAGGACAACAATCCTGATGCAGAAGCAGTTTTAGGAACTGTTAACAAAATCAGGTTTGCAGATTGAGTGTTGTAGTCAGTCTAGTTCTCTTTCTAACCCAGTTTAACATTTGATGATTAGAAGTTCTTGGATTTCCTGGATTCATTTTGACTTTTGGTTCTTCTTTGAGTTTATTAAAGTCATCAGTTTGTTGAACTACAGCACCTGCATCCTGTCTGGTCTGAATCCTCGTCTCAGACTTGAGCCAACATCTGGCTGAGTTTATATTCTAACAAAAACAGACATAAAAACATATCCAGAAAAAGTTGTTGGTGTTTATCTTTTTAATAAATAGGTGTATTTTATGATGATGTAAGCAAACAGCCCATCAGAGCAGAGTCTTTCTCTTTATGTTCTAACAAGTGGTTTCCTTTGCTCTCATGTTTGACATTGTTTATGGTAACATGAAGTCACAAAGGAAGCAGTTGAAAGACCAACATATAAGTGAATCAGGGCACACGAAGAACAAGTGCAATGTGCTGGCATCCAACCCAAAGCTAGCCTAGAGTCAGCTCTGTTATCGGGCAAAACACGGTTTGTTCAGGAGAGGAAATAAAGATTGGTTTTTTTATTCAATTTTCAGAAATCAGATTTAACACATTAGGTCATGGTACAAACGTAGTCATTGCTTCTAGTATTTTTGTCACTTCCCATCCTCCTGCTTAAAGTAAAAAGGAATTGGGGGGGGGGGGGCGCTGTGGTTCAGTTAAGGAGCGGAGCTAGTGGAGGAAGATTGACACAAGCTGTGGTGTGTTAATAATCAGCCTCTCCTCTTTAGAGTGCTGAGGCATGAGGGACACTGAGCCTTCTCTGTGTTGTGAAATAAAATACTTATAAGGAGGAAATCTGCTGCTGTGGTGTCTGTAGCTGTAAGGTACAGGGTCCTGTCTCCTGATGTACGAAGCTGATAAAGGAATGACCTCTCAAAGTTCAGACAAACATTGATAATCTGAGACTTGATGCCAAATTTCAGTTAAAAAGACAAATGAACAGCAGTGGGTGAAGGTTCTAGTGGGCGACATGTTGGTGGCAGGATAAAAACTGGTTGTTTTTGACAGCTGAGCAATCCATCTTTTCATCACACACACACACACACACACACACACACACACACACACACACACACACACACTCCTCTCTTCTTCCTTATCCCAGCTCCCTCTGATCTGGGCCAGGGGGCCTTAGGGGGTTAATTAACAGGCTTAGATAATGACACACCAGTGAAAACAAGACCACTGTTTCTCCTCTCTGGTCCTCTGTCCCCCCATATAATCCCCATTTCTTTCTTTTTTAACACTTTTTAAAATCCTTTTGTCATTCCAACCAGCCTAATGCCAGGACAAGATTCCTTCAAAACACATGTTTTACACAAATTGTGAAAAATAACAACCTGGGGTAAAGTATTGGCTATCTTCAGGTTTTGGAGAAATGTAAACATGGATAAAAAATATTGACAAAGACAAGAAGCTGTGAAAGATGATCCTAACAATTCTTCAACCACTGTCTTTAAAGTGGTACTGTGCAGTTTTACTTGTTTTGGCTCCTCCTGGTGTCCGTTTTAAATCACTGCTGTAAAAACGTTAGCCCCATAGTTTCTGCTCAGAAAGCCCTAAATCTACCTGTTAAATGTCTCCTCAGCCTTCACTGCTTTCTACTGGAGCGGTTCATCACTCAGTCAAAGAAACCAGCTGTTCAAGCAGGGAGAGATGGGAAAAATCAGGAACCATGAGCTAAATACACTCCGGAGCTAGCATAACAGCTAGCCACATTGGGTTAGCCTAACCCTCTGAGATACGTGACTTTGTGAGACTTCAGGACACCGGACCAGAGACTCAGAAGTTACAAACGTGGTATTCTGGATCCAAGCAGCAGATGGAGCTGAGGGACTTTTATTAACCTGTAAAGGGTCAGATTAGTACAGACTGGACCAAGGGAAAGATTTAAAATATGAAAACGTTACATAGTGTGCCTTTAAATGTTATGATCTTGCTGGTTTGGAGGAAAGATGTTTGTGACTGTGACAGGCTGTGAAAACTGGTTCTGATCCTCGGCCTGCTGTTCCATCATGACCATCTTTAAACAGAAACTACTTGATCACCATTCACAGAGACTTTTCACGTCCTGTCTGAGCTTCTTTAATTCTAACTGAAAGGTGTAGAGAGCTACGCTTGAAAATCTCTCCCCCTTCCCACCTCCAGAGGGCCTGAGGGATCTGGTTCTCCTCGTGCACGTAGAGATGGTTTGGTTGTGAAGGTGTGGATTGCTGTGAATTTGATGATCAGACCAGACCAGATCAGATCAGATCAGATCAGATCAGACCAGACCAGATCAGACCAGACCAGACCAGACCAGATCAGACCAGACCAGATCAGACCAGACCAGATCAGATCAGACCAGACCAGATTAGACCAGACCAGACCAGATCAGATCAGATCAGACCAGACCAGACCAGACCAGACCAGACCAGATCAGATCAGATCAGACCAGATTAGACCAGATCAGATCAGATCAGATCAGATCAGACCAGACCAGATCAGATCAGATCAGATCAGATCAGACCAGACCAGATCAGATCAGATCAGACCAGACCAGATTAGACCAGACCAGATCAGATCAGATCAGACCAGACCAGATCAGATCAGATCAGACCAGACCAGACCAGACCAGATCAGACCAGATTAGACCAGATCAGATCAGACCAGATCAGATCAGATCAGACCAGATCAGACCAGATCAGACCAGATCAGATCAGATCAGATCAGATCAGACCAGAACAGATTACACCAGACCAGACCAGACCAGACCAGATTAGACCAGATCAGATCAGACCAGATCAGACCAGACCAGACCAGATCAGACCAGACCAGACCAGACCAGACCAGATCAGACCAGACCAGACCAGATCAGACCAGACCAGACCAGACCAGACCAGACCAGACCAGATCAGACCAGACCAGACCAGATCAGACCAGACCAGACCAGACCAGACCAGATTAGACCAGACCAGATCAGACCAGATCAGATCAGACCAGACCAGACCAGATTAGACCAGACCAGATCAGATCAGACCAGACCAGACCAGAACAGATTACACCAGACCAGATCAGACCAGACCAGACCAGACCAGACAGACCAGATCAGATCAGACCAGATCAGATCAGATCAGACCAGACCAGACCAGATTAGACCAGACCAGATCAGACCAGACCAGACCAGATCAGACCAGACCAGATCAGATCAGATCAGATCAGACCAGATCAGATCAGATCAGACCAGACCAGACCAGACCAGACCAGACCAGACCAGATCAGATTAGACCAGACCAGATCAGACCAGATCAGATCAGAGCAGACCAGACCAGACCAGACCAGATCAGACCAGACCAGATTAGACCAGACCAGATCAGACCAGACCAGATCAGATCAGATCAGACCAGACCAGACCAGATCAGACCAGACCAGACCAGACCAGACCAGATTAGACCAGATCAGATCAGACCAGATCAGATCAGACCAGACCAGATTAGACCAGACCAGACCAGATCAGATCAGACCAGATCAGATCAGACCAGACCAGATTAGACCAGACCAGACCAGATCAGATCAGATCAGATCAGACCAGACCAGACCAGAACAGATTACACCAGACCAGATCAGACCAGACCAGACCAGATCAGATCAGACCAGATCAGATCAGACCAGACCAGATCAGATCAGATCAGATCAGACCAGATCAGATCAGATCAGACCAGACCAGACCAGACCAGATTAGACCAGACCAGACCAGACCAGACCAGACCAGACCAGATCAGATCAGACCAGACCAGACCAGATCAGATCAGACCAGACCAGACCAGACCAGACCAGACCAGACCAGACCAGACCAGACCAGATCAGACCAGACCAGATCAGACCAGATTAGACCAGACCAGACCAGATCAGATCAGACCAGACCAGATCAGATCAGATCAGATCAGATCAGACCAGACCAGATCAGACCAGACCAGACCAGACCAGACCAGATCAGACCAGACCAGATCAGACCAGACCAGACCAGATCAGACCAGACCAGACGAGATCAGATCAGATCAGATCAGACCAGACCAGACCAGACCAGATCAGATTAGACCAGACCAGATCAGATCAGATCAGACCAGACCAGACCAGATTAGACCAGACCAGATCAGACCAGACCAGACCAGATCAGACCAGACCAGATCCCAGACCAAACCAGACCACACCAGACCAGACCAAACCAGACCAGACCAGACCAGACCAGACCAGATCAGATCAGATCAGATCAGACCAGATTAGACCAGATCAGATCAGATCAGACCAGACCAGACCAGATCAGACCAGACCAGACCAGATCAGATCAGATCAGACCAGACCAGACCAGACCAGACCAGACCAGACCAGACCAGATCAGACCAGACCAGACCAGATCAGACCAGACCAGACCAGATTAGACCAGACCAGATCAGATCAGATCAGACCAGACCAGACCAGACCAGACCAGATCAGACCAGACCAGACCAGATCAGATCAGACCAGATCAGATTAGACCAGACCAGATCAGACCAGACCAGACCAGACCAGACCAGACCAGACCAGATTAGACCAGACCAGATCAGATCAGATCAGACCAGATCAGATCAGACCAGACCAGATCAGACCAGACCAGACCAGACCAGATTAGACCAGATCAGACCAGACCAGACCATATTAGACCAGATCAGATCAGATCAGACCAGAACAGATTACACCAGACCAGACCAGACCAGACCAGATCAGACCAGATTAGACCAGATCAGATCAGACCAGATCAGATCAGACCAGACCAGACCAGACCAGACCAGACCAGACCAGATCAGACCAGACCAGACCAGATCAGACCAGACCAGACCAGACCAGATCAGATCAGACCAGACCAGACCAGACCAGACCAGACCAGACCAGACCAGACCAGACCAGACCAGACCAGATCAGATCAGACCAGACCAGACCAGACCAGACCAGACCAGACCAGACCAGACCAGACCAGATCAGACCAGACCAGACCAGATCAGACCAGATTAGACCAGACCAGACCAGATCAGACCAGACCAGACCAGACCAGACCAGACCAGACCAGACCAGACCAGACCAGATCAGACCAGACCAGATCAGATCAGACCAGACCAGATCAGACCAGACCAGATTAGACCAGACCAGACCAGATCAGACCAGACCAGACCAGATTAGACCAGACCAGATCAGAGTAGACCGGACCGGATCTGATCAGATCAGACCGGACCAGGCCAGGCCAGACCAGATCAGATCAGACCGGACCAGACCAGACCAGATTAGACCAGACCAGACCAGATCAGACCAGACCAGACCAGATCAGAGTAGACCGGACCGGATCAGATCAGATCAGATCAGATCAGATCAGATCAGATCAGACCGGACCGGACCAGGCCAGACCAGACCAGATCAGACCAGACCGGATCAGACCAGACCAGACCAGACCAGATCAGATCAGATCAGATCAGATCAGATCAGACCATGCAGTCTAGAAAACCGAATTATTGCCTTAAATCGACTTAAGTCGGTTTTTTCAACTGCATGTAATCACGTTAGTCTGGCTGAAGTCGAACTGGATCTAATCGAGCTAAAGCACGCAGATAATGCGGTCGTAGCTCGACTTCCTCCTCCATGTAAACAGCTTAGTTGAGCTAATGCTGTCTGGGCGCTCCTCCTCCGGGAGTGACGACACCGCGGAAGTGGGAATACGAACAAATCAGTAGCGGTAAAAGACGATAGCAGCAAAAACAAACGGACAGCTTGCCAGTGCTGGGTACACGAAGACGCTCGATCAAATTTGTGACCGATAGAAGCGTTTAGAACAAGAGTTTTTAAACGCTAAGAAAACAACCGGCAGAACACTGACAGGAAAGGGCGCATGTCGCCCCCTATCGTAGCGGAGTGGAGCGAACTTCATTTAAAAGTTCGGTTTTCTAACAGACGTGTGAACTAGGATAAAGGCTCCCAGTTTATTAACATAAGATCGACCTAGACCGATCTAGCTCGACTTAGATGTGCATGTAAACGCACTGACTGATACATTCCTTTAGTTGTTGTTATAGAAAGATTTTACTTCACATACTGTATATACAGTTTTTGTTCTGTGGATGAAAGGGTTTTGTCAGAACCAGGTTTTCTTTGAGGATGCGTTTAGGTTTCCTGTTCATGAGGATGCTGTTATAACCACCCTGCCATGTTTAGAATGTGTTTTGTCCTTTTCTGTCTTGTCTGATGCTGGGAAGTTACTTCAGGATTAGGCTGACCAGTAGAATCTTCCCTCTAGTTTCAGGCATAAGAAAGAGGAGCGATGTCTCTTAGAGGTGAAGCGAGGTGTGACGTGGCTGAAGAAGGATGGTTTTGTAAGAAGCAGTGAGGTTTAGTCCCTGACACACACTTGAGGACACAGATTAATGATTATATCCACAGACTCTTACAGTAGCTGGGATGCTGATTGCCTGGATGTCTGTATCTCCACAGGACTGAGGGAGAGGGATCATCTCTTTAATTTTTAATCCATAACAAAGTAAAGCCTTTGTGGCTCTTAGTTGCTCTGCAGTGGTCAGTTTCAATCTCAGCACTAACTCAATTCTATACCCTCATCCAGACTTGAATTGTAATTTAAACCACCATGCCACTTCTTCCACCCAAACACCTCCTCATAGATAAAGCCCAGTTCAATATGTATTTATTTTAAAGTCTACAAAGACTAATAGTGAAGAAGCAGGGAGCTGTGGGAAAAAAAGGAAAAAAAAGTTGGGTTGTTTTCGGACATATTTTGCTCGCTCCAAGTGTAAAATGGGATGAGATACTATGCCTCTCGGACTTAACGTAATGTAAGAGAGTGTGAAATTAAACTCCACACGAATAAAAGGGACCTTCATTGTGTGTGGCTGACTAGCTTATCTGGGAATTCAGACAACTGGAACATCCAAACCCTCCAAACTTGTAGCAATCCTCTTTGTCTGGTTCTGCAGCAAACAATGTAACATCAAAAAGCCAGCCAGGCTCCGAAGCCTGTGTCAGATTGCCAAACATAAAGTCGCAGCTTCCACACGCCTTGCTTTGTCTAGCTGAATGCTCACATCATGCTTGTGTGTCTGTGTGTTTTAATGTGCAGGCGTCCATCCCTACTGTCTAGCTATCTCTATGATTATGTCAACTACATGCTTCAATAGCTTCCTTTTAATTCCTGGCCTCTTCCGTTGGTATTCCCTGCATCAATCCAACCCTTTATGTTAATTTGATTCAGAGCATTTCTAATTGAATAAAAGATCAAGAAAACAAGAGCAACAGAAAATGCACCGTTATTATTATCCTAAAGAACTATAAAGGGCTCCGACTCCCTCCTTTCATTCTGCCCCTCTCTCTCCCCCCCCTCCTTCCTTCTCCATTTTGTCCCCTCCGTCTGTCTGGGAATGAGTGAGCTAAGTGAAGTGGGTTATGATGGTGGTGTAATCGGCATCCCTCAAACAAACGGCTGGTGCTATTAAGGGCCATTGTGTTTGCTGCAGTGATGATCAGATCCAATCAAGGGAGAACATTTTGTGCTGGAGCTGGTGCACGGAGGGGAGATGGAGGAAAAACACTTTCCCCTTGTTTCACATTGCTGATGTGTTCAGGCGATTAGATGTATGGTCCCTCTTCAAAAGATGCAGATTGACTCAGGGAGCAACAAAAGTGTTGTTCAGACACATTTGTGGAAATCCACCGACTGCACACAGGGAGGCAAGAATTAGGTTCTGGGTGGAGTTTAGACATTCGATTTGTCTCAGTAAAGAACCAGCGCTGCGGCTGTAGAGCTGTGGCCTCAAGGTTTGAGAACGGCACTAATGTTGGTTCTAGTGACGTTTGCTGCTGCAGTATTTTGACATCTTTTTGTCACATGTTTCTGTTTTGTATTAAAGTGAAATTACAAACAATTCATATGTTTTCAAGAATTTAATGGCAATCATACACATTGTATGCAGAAAGCGTTTCTGTACAGTGTTGGTCCTTCTCTGTTTGTAAGACCTCTACAGTTCACCCTGGCATGCTGTCAATCAACTTAAAGCCTATTCATACTCCACGAGTATGTATTTGTACGAGTATATATATATATAGTATATATATATATGTACGAGTATTTTGTTCCCGCAGACCCAGTTTGGCAGCGCTAACGGCTTGTTCTTGTACACATCAAGTTTGTTCGGCAGGATGTTGGAGAACAACTGCTGTGATTGGTCAGAAAGGGAGGATGAGAGTGGTTAGTGCAGGTAGCGGTTGACATTTTTCTCCAGCGCCTGCTGTGCTGCTTTGTGCGGATGGACCTGAAGGGTCATGGTCTGGATTGACCCGAGCTAGGAGGACCCGTATGCCTCCGCTCCTCACGTAGTGAGGACGGATCGTTTTAAACTGCACACACACACACCCTCGCCTCCACACACACACACACACCTGATATGCACACCTGTATGACACGTTGCTGAAATAGTTCAACAACTGAGTTCTCGTGGAGTGTGAATGCTCCCTGCCAAAACAAACTTTTTTCTTGTTCTCGCAGAGCCCCAGCGAGAACACATTTCTTTCTTCTGGTGGAGTGTGAATAGGCCTTTACAGTCCAACTACTGACTGATCAGGAGAGGCAGCTCTTCTTCATCATCAGTGCTCTGGGTTTATTGTTGTTGGTCCACCCACCTCCTGACAACTCTCAATGGGATTAAGGTCTGGGGCCTTTCCTGGTGATGCTCCTAGTTAGTTAAACAAAGGCCCAGTAATGGTGTCTGCAGGTCTGGAATGCTTTTGTCAGTCTAATGCTGTTACAGCTTGGTTTTAGACATTAGTGATCTGATGGTAATGATATTGTCTCTTTTTTCTATTTTTTGTTTCTTTCATTTAGGCCAGAGACCATTCAGGTGCAGCTACTGCCCCTATAGTGCTTCACAGAAGGGCAACCTGAAGACTCATGTGCTGTGCGTGCATCGAATGCCGTTTGACAACAGCCAGTACCCGGACCGCCGCTTCAAACGCTCCCGGCCTGAGCTCGAAGTCCCAGAGAAGAATTCAGCTGATTCCATCGGTGGTGTTTTATTCAACAAACCAGTGACAGGAGGTGATGGGAGCAGCATGGTGCCCTTTACTGGAGAGGCCACATCCTATCAACATGAGTGAAGACAGGGGTTGGCATACAGTGAGGTGTGAATGCAAGCAATGCATTGTTGTGCAACACATTCTGTAATATTGGAAACGTGTGATCATTTTGAATTAAGTCTTATGAGACA
This sequence comes from Callopanchax toddi, assembly GCA_006937965.1. NCBI lineage: Eukaryota > Metazoa > Chordata > Actinopteri > Cyprinodontiformes > Nothobranchiidae > Callopanchax > Callopanchax toddi. The sequence goes on from SSNR01000202.1 coordinate 740,802, forward strand.
ATGTACCGGTATGTCTGTGATGAGAAGATGGAGATGTAAGTCAGTAAAATGTATTCATAGAGCACCTTTCAGGAAACACCACAAAGCTTTGAACAACACAGTGAAGTCAGGTTTCAACAATAAAAAGTGTATCAGAATAAAGACAAAAGTATCAAACATGTCTGAAATTACCTGGTTGAACAATTAAAGGGACAAGAAGGAACATTTTAAATAAAAATAATCATGCATGCTCAGTTTTAAGTGATGAAGCATTTTAAATCAAAAAGAATGAGTCCATCCATGTATCATTCCATCATCCTGAACAGGCTGTGAGCTGTAAAATGTTTTACAATTCGGGAACGAATTTCCTGCGCTGTCCTACGGATGTGACATCAACTGACGCTTCTGTGCGTTCGTGAAGGGCTAAGAAAGTAATAATAAATGTATATCCAGTAGGTGGCAGCATTGCACCGTTGTGTTGCTGGTCACTGGCGGACTTCCTTCGTCTGAATCTGTGGTTTTTCTCATCAAACTGGTGTTATCTTGTTTATGGAGCTGAAAACCTCTCTGATGGATTATAGGGTTCCTCAGAGCTAAAGGTGCTGTTATAGGCGACCACACAGCGATCTGTCCATGTTTATGGGTCTCAGGACGATAGGCCTCAAATCCCCGACTGTTTCCTGGACATCAGTCCGCTTACAGTGCATCAAAGGCGGGTGTGCTGTGCATCTTCCTATGGGTTCTACAGAGCGCAACTCCGTGATGCGAATTTGAGAAATCTAGCGTGATATATGCGGGGGGCATGATTCTATCACCCTAGAGTTCTCAAATTTGCCTCCAGGAGTCAGATAACACCGACTGATTACAGCTTTTAGCGATACAGGCAGCTGGGAAGGACTGGAAAATAGCAGCTAGTGAAATTAGCTCTGTTCGGCTTCCTCGGTTTCTGTGTGTGTGTGGCGGGGGGCATTATTTTACTATATTTCCTTTGTATTAATAACATGTATTTTTATTTATGGAATCATGTCTCCAGCTGCCTTTGGTAGATCACTTAATGAGATAGTGAGAAGTTTGTGTGCGCTCCCGTTCAAGACTGCAGTTATTCGCAGCGCCAGGCGCGGCGCTCGTGAGGTTCGTTTCTCAAAGCTGACCGCAGTTCCTTTAAGTTTCCATCTGTTCTTTGAAACAGAGTCAGAGAAGCAGAGCCAGAGCCTGAAAGGCCCGGTCCCCTCTAGGTTCTAGTCTGCTGTGAGGAGGTGTCAGAGTAGAGAGCAACTGATGTGAGCAGAAGGACAAATGAAGGAAATCATTGAAGACTTTTCCTTTAAAATACAGTTTTCATAAAATAAGCACTCCATGGGAATGAGCTGGCAGATATTGATGACTGGGTATGAAGAGCTGGGCCTCTGAAACCAGACTAGAACATTAGACCAGGGTTCTAGTGATGAGCTCTGTGTGTGTGTGTGTGTTGAGTCAGCAGCAGTGCCATGTTTGTGAGCCAGGGATCGACAGGATGGGGTGAGGGAGTGTTGGTGCCCGCCTGACTGGAGCTGTCATCACAGAGAAAATCAATTCAATACAACAACACCGAGTCCAGCAGTGGTAACCTGACTCTGGACCACATGCAACAGGGTCCCATCAGCTGGCTGAATACTTCGTGTCCTCCTGGTTTCTTTCCTTATGTTTCTTCCTCTGAAATGCTCTGTGTGGTCAGTTAAAGGCAGCCAGACATTCTGTGAATTCTTCCTTTAGCCAGTTTAAAAACATGTTCCAGCCAGAAGCCTTGATGATCATTTTAATACTAACTGCCACAAAGTTTGTTGCCTTAGGTTTAATGATGGCAGTTTGCATAAACTCCAGAATGTTATGAAAAGTGATCTGATGAACTAATTAATTAATGAAATCCCCCTGCAATAAAAATAAAGTGAATCCCATAAAACCAATTTTCACTGCGTATATGAGGAAGGCTTTAGGACAGCAAACGAAGTCCTGCAGCACCAGGACGCCTCCTGAAGCCGGCGCAGCTGTGGGACTGGGCTACCACCAGGGCAGAGCTGCTCAGGAATAAATGCATCTGGATGCAGAGTGAGGAGAAAACCTTTGAAAGATGGCCTGGTGTATCGCCTCCTTGCATAAACCTAGCGTTATCAAAGAAATCTGAAAACACTAAGGCAGAAAACTTTGTGAAGAAACACTTCTCTAAACCTTAGTCAGCAATATAACTTCCTGAAGTGATCAGCTCTGGTCCAAAGAGGTACGGCACCACAAATAAACATCTCTGACTTCATACGTAGTCTGGTTCTATAGGGAGGAACCCTAAACCGTGCTCCGGGGGTCTACAGGTGCTGCAGATAAAACGTAGCCAGCAGGACTGTGTGTACAGAGACATGTCTGCCAAAGGGACGACATGGACTCAGACTTAGAGACTTAGAGTTAATGTTCTACTCTTCTGTGTTTTTGTAAATATGAACTTCAGATACGTCGCCCTGCCTTATGAGTGAAATCCTACAGCCTATGAAGGACAAGCTGCTTGCTTTCAAAGTTATTCTTTTTCTTTTTATAAAAGTGTTTTATTTGAATTTTATATCTCAATGGAAATTAGCATCATAAGACACTGTGTTCACAATGTTCTCCTTTAGAACTATTGAAGAGAGACAAGGAGATGAACGTTGTGCTCCATCACGCCTTCAGCAGAGGAAAGAAAAGCACGTCACGTTGGGTCGTGTTGGTGGCTGAGGCTAGAGGGTGGGGGGGGATGGTTTTCTGAAAAACAGGAATTATCCCAAATTTCAGTCAATATCCTTCTGCGTATTTACACAGCTCTGTGAAATCCCCTCCCCAGCGGTTACATGGAGGCAGGAAGGAGGTAAAGAGAAAAATGGCGAGTCACAATAAAGAGGGAAAATGTGAAGTCATAGAGAGAGTCAGACCAGTAAAGTAACAAAAAGAACACATTTCACTTTCACGAATCAGATGATGAAAAATGAATTAGAATACAATCAAATGTAGCTGAACTATTTAGTGTTAGTACTTTATGTTTCAGTGAATTTCTGTGTTTGATCACTTTATTATCAGAGATGTGAAGTTGTTCTTTGGTTCTTTATGAACACGTTCCATTGATTTGGGCAATAGGCTCTGGTTGGTTGAACTTAACAGCTTGTAAAGCCGTAAATCTTAATCATTACATTCAGATGAGGAAATGTTTTATTTATGCTAAAGATTTTTTGATGTCATTTTTCTGTAACTTTCTGTGGAGGAGGAGGATTTGATGTTTTTACCACTGCTGTGATCCTAAAAATAACCCATTCCATGTCCCCGTGCTGTTTGCACTAACCCAAATGATTGATCACTTATAACTGGAAGAAAGAAAGAAAACATGCATATTCTGATTAACCTGCATTTCTGTATCACAGTCCTTGTTGAAGTATTTTCAGTGTTCCTAAAACAGAAACTTCCTAAGACGACTGAGGAGAGGACTTTTGTTGCGAGCTCATAGTCAGAGTAGATCTTTGTATTTACTACACAGAATAATGTCTTTGATCATTATTTATTATTGCATAGTTGTTTGAGATGGGAAAATGTAAAAATGTTTTAGGACTATTTACTCTTTCTGCAATTTAAATGTTCAAATGTCCATCGGATCAGTGAATTCAATTTCCTTTTCCTGCAATAAAACCTCTACCTCCTCAAATCACTTACTGACTGTTGTGTGACTAGTGTATCTATTTTATTGGGTTAAACGCATGGTCAGTGCATTTAGGCATGTAGACTAGGGCTGCACGATTATGACCAAAATAATAATCACGATTATTTTGATCAATATTGTAATCACGATTATTCATCCTGTCTGGTAAAATCTGTTTTATTGCACCAGTTATGATGTTGCAACATTTTTCTGTGAAAAATAAAACTTTAGAATAGATTATAAATAATGCAAAAAAACAACTAAAAAATTCAAATACTTTTATAATAATGCAAACCGCCCCCTCAAATACTCACATTTCTGAAGCCTTCATTGCTCACTGTGTTGATAGGACACATATCTTTGGCCAAATAAAAAGATATTGCGTCTGTTATTTCTGCGTGTCTTTGTGAAGAAACTGATCCTAGCCTAGTATACTAGACCGTCAGCACAGATATAGTCTGGTTTACCAGCTACCTCGTCTCCAGATGCTGCAGCATTTTACATTCCAGACATGACGCTCTCATCAGTCCAACTTGCTGCCGCCGTAATGTGTGACTGGCTGCTACAGTGCTGAGTGGCTTATGCGCTGTTTTTATTGTGGCAGCTTAAGGAAGCTTTAGCCATGCGTTCGCCCCCTGGTGGTTGGCAGACTATTGGTTGAGGTATGATGTAGAGGCAAGTAGAAGAGCTCGCAATTTGAGGAAATATCGTTGACGATCAGGTTCATTTAATTGTGGCCACCAAAATCTTGATCACGATCAAAATTCGATTAATTGTGCAGCCCTAATGTAGACGTGGTGAAGACGACTGGCTGCAGTTCAAACCAGCTTCAGGATGGGGAGGAAAGGTGGTTGAAGTGACTTTGACCATGGCATGTTGTTGGTCTGAGTATTTCAGAAACTGCTGATCTTCTGGGATTGTCACACACAACCATCTCTAGGGTTTACAGAGAATGGGCTGAAAATGGGAAAACATCCAGTTCTGTGGGCCAAAATGTCTTGTTGATACCAGACTGGTTTGAGCTGATAGAAAGGCAACAGTAACTCAGATAACCACTGGTTACAACCAAGGTCTGCAGAAGAACATCTCTGAACACACAACACCTGGAACCTTGAGTCAGTTGGGCTACAGCAGCAGAAGACCACACCGGGTGTCACTCCTGTCAGTAAGAACAGGAAACTGAGGCTACAGTTCACACAGGATCGCCAGAACTGGACAACAGAAGATTGGAATATGTTTCCTGGTTTGATGAGTCTGGATTTCTGCTGCCACATTCAGATGGTAGAGTCAGAATTTGGCATCAACAACATGAAAGCATGGATCCATCCTGCCTTGTATCAACGGTTCAGGCTGGTATAGTGGTGTAATGGTGTGTGTGTGTGTGTGGGGGGGGGGGGGGGGGGGGGGGGGGGGGGGGAAGGAGACATCATGCTATCATGTCAATATGGACCAAAATCTCTGAGGAATGTTTCCAGTAGCCTACCTTGTTGAATCGATGCCATGAAGGATTAATGAAAGCAAAAGGGGGTCCAACCTGGTACTAGCGAGGTGTACCCAATAAAGTAAAGTAAAGTCAGTGTATATGTTTTTTTTTATTTGCCATACAGATTCATAATTAAAAACTCACCAGAACTCAAACTCCCTTGAAAGCAACCCCCGTCCTGGTTAAGGAAGGAAAATTAAAAAGCTAAGAATTCCTTAGAAATATCAACCCATTTTCTAAGTGAAGCCCAAATCAAATGTTAGTCTAGAAAACATCTAGTGTTAAATTTGCACAAAAATTTAAATGCAATATGGATGCAAATGGAAATATCTGCAATGAAAGGACAGAAAACAGTAGGAAAAGGCAAAGCGTCAGTTGAATTTGAAATGTTGTCCCCAGGATGAATGCTTTTTACTGTTAATAGAGAAATAGAGTGCGTGGCATATTTAATGGGTTTTCTTTTTTATTGTACAGCACTGAATAATTAACTGGGAAGCAGCATGTCACATAGATTTATCTTTTAATTAAAATAACGTGGTTCACGCATATTTGAGTGGTAGTCCAAATAAATGCAATATCCAAATTTATGTTTTGTTTATCTTCCTGTTAATTATCATGTTCACTGTACAGCCTTTCATATCCCCTCTCTCTGAATCTGTCTCTCCCCCTCTCTCTGGCTCTTTCTCCTTGTAATAACTAGTCAGGTTTTATTAATTTATGGATAATTGTGGCTACATGAATAAGGTGCAAGACATGAAACCAGCTCATTCTTATAAAGTGAGATGAATGTGTTGGGCTGGCTGATTTCTCCACTAGACAGCAATAAAGAGACCATTTTTTCTGTCCTTGTCTCAAGAAATACACTAATTTCCAATATCTGCTTTCTTATTAGAGCTGACATGTGGAAACAGCCAGCAACTTCTCAGACAGGCTGCTCAGTGAAATAGTATCTGAAAAAGACGACATGGAGGTTAAACAACGGGGTAAAAAAAAAAAAAGAAAACACAGCAATTTGTGGTAGAGGTATTATTCTCCTCAAAAAGCTACAATACTTCACTACATTGATAATGTTTCATGTTATTCATTGTAGCGGAGAAAAAACATCAGGTCCAACATCTTGAATTCACTGAACAAGGTAAACATTAGGCCCGTTTCCACTATTGGAACTTCGGGGTAATTTTACCGGAACTTTGCGTAGCATGACTGTTTCCATTTCGAGAGGGCCGTCTTCAGGGCCATTTCAGGGACCAGCGGAGTCCCTGATCAGGGGCAGGTACTCGGATCGACCCGATAGACTCGAGGAGTGGGAAATGTGGTTAACTCGTGCTGATTGGTTGTGGGATGAACAGGGTATCTGCAGGTTCAAGGAAGCCAAATTAAGACTTTTTAAGACCTGTTTTAAGGCTGTTTTGATCAAATTTAAGACCTTACATTCACAGAATGGGAAAGGAGATGTGATCACCTTACAAATAGTTCTGACTAAACCTTTATTGGAAGTGAAAGTGCAAAAAAATTACAAACATCAAGATAATTGATCTGCATTATATCTTATGGAAGTGTATTGCACTCACCTGAAAATAATTTTAAAAAGCTCCTTTTTACTGAATTAACGAGATAATAACAGCCTTAAGTGACCTAGACCCTTCTAGACCCTAGAGGTCTGGTGTTCTGCTGAGTTTCAGATCTTCGTAACCCAGAAATCATAGGGCCCTAGAAATTTAAGACCTTTGGACACTGAATTTAAGGATTATTTATCATTTTTAATGATATTTAAGGCCTTAATTTTGGAAATGCAAATTTACAACCTTTTAATGCTTTTTAAGGACCCGCGGATACCCTGATGAAGGAAAATGATGAAAGCACATGGTGCCGAGATAAATGACCTGTGTGTTGTTGTCGGAGCTTCCAAAATGACCGTGTCTTCGAGGTTGGATTAGTTCGTCATCAAGTATACTCATCCTTCTGTTCAGCACTCCATCACTATGGATAAAAACAGCGAAATACGCCGCAACCATCGCTTCTTCGTCCATCGTTGATCTATTTATTATTCTCCACTTCCTTGTCTGTTGGCGCCTTTACGCTTGTCAGTGACGTCTTACAAAAGTTCGGGAAAGGTGGGGGCTGTAATGGAAACACGAGCGCTGAGCGGAGTGAGCCAGCTGATTGTCCCGGTCAATTTCGCCCTCTAGGATTTACCCTGAAGTTCCAATTGTCAAAACGGGCCTACTGACTTGCTTGAAATGATTTTCCAGTGATTTTTAGGTATGTTTCCAAATCTTTAGCATCTTAAAAATGACAAGAGAAGTAGTTTTTATATTTGACAGGATCCTGAGTCTGAGCACAGACAAGACCAAAGTTTAAAACAGATTAAATTCTGCTGCAGTTCACACAACTTATTTCATAAACCTTCACACCAGTGGCGTCTCGTCATGTAGGGCCGGTAGGTCCCGGCCCCACCAGCCACCAGATGGCGCTGTGGGGATCAGTGGGAAAGAATAGTTCATTTTTAGACTAATACTGCATAAAAACCCATTCTGTTACCAAGATATTCTGTTATAAATATCTGTGTAATCATATCTAAGTCTTTGCTTTGATACTGACAAGCTAAGGAGCTTAAATCCTCTTGAAATCCTGGCGACGGGCCGGCCCCTCACAGCCTGTCTAAAAGACGAGCATCTGAAAATCACTGGGCGCAACACGCTCTCAATAGAGACACACGAGGCACGGAGCGCTGTGCCCCAAACCCAGACCGTCCAATTAAAACACTGGAATATCACACGTGATGTTACCTTCATGTTCGGTGGGAAAGTAGAGCTTCTCAGTCTAGTGTTGTTTAGCTCATGAGCTACCAGCACAAAAAGACGATTCGAAGTAGATTTTTAAAAATGATTTGCATCTTTTCTTTTAAAGAAATGAACAACGCTGGTGAGTGAACCTTTATTTGCAATTTCATGTATAAAATAGTTGTTTTCTTAAATTAGATTTAGATTAAATTGCATTTTTAATGTGAAAGTTTGTGCTACAGTTATATATTTGAGTTGTGCCCCACCTAACATATGATGCCAGAGACGCCGCTGCTTCACACTGACGTAGTTATAGTTCTTTACAAATTTCACCACCAGAAAAAAAAATACTCTGCCGGTGCATTGAGTTGTCAAATCCAGCTATATTCTTTTTTTTTTATATAACAGTTTAATATGAAATTTTCAGCTATGGAAGTATTTATAAAACATTCACATAAACCACAGTGACAGTTTGCCGGTTGTTGATAGAAGCGATAAACTTTGGTCTTGCTGCACTCAGAACCCATCAGGTGAATCGTTAGTCCTAAAACAGCTGCCGTCAACAAAGTTTCACCTTGGTTTATTCAAACATCTCGCCTCGCTTTCCTCTGCTTATCTGACTCCAGGCTACAGGGGAACAGCATCTCAAGCAGGGGTCCCAGACCGGCCTGTTCACAGTGATTTCAGTTATAGGTAAGAGAGTAGTTAGAATCAAAGTCCATAAAAATAATGTTGTAAACTCACAAAATGATCACAACATGCCTGATTTGAACTAAATCCTGGTACCTAGGAATCAATACCGGTACTTTACGGTACCAATTTTAGACACTTTTGAGTGTTTACTAATTAATTAAATTGCTTTTTATATTAAATATATTTATTTCTCAATATATAACATTATGTATGTAATTCTAAATGATGCCAAAATTCAAACCCAGCTCCATGTCCTCCTATTCCTCTACTTTGTCCTCTGGAATAACTATAATGAGGAGACCATGTATTATAAACGTTTGGCCATAATGATAACAAAGACATGTTGCTGTTTAATGAAAAAAAAAAAGAAAAACACCTATCAGGGCTTAAAACTCGCTAGCCTAGCCATTAGCTCATCAACGTAGCGCCGCATTTTTAGTAAAACATAAAAAGCTAACGACTCACCGTAGAGTTGATTAAATAAGGATACATGGAATCAGTCAGCAGGGTCGTCACAAGCTGTCAAGAAAGATTCTCTGAATAAACATCTATTTGAGGAGAGTAGCGTTCCAGCAGTGTTATGCAACAGATCGCCCTGGAACTAATTGAAGAGTTCGTTCCCTTCAAAATAAAACGCTTGGAGGAGTTCACACAATTGACAGAAAAAAGACTCAGAGTTCATCCAAATACTGTCCCACAGCTCCACACAATAATGATAGGAAATGTTTATTTACACATCTTTATTGTGGGGTGGTGGACAAACTCTGTAATTGTGTATTTATTACCATTTCTTGCGCACCCCCTAGCGGCAGCTCGTGCACCCCCAGGGGTGCACCACACTTTGGGAATCCCTGCTCTATGTTCAGGTCCCATTCTTTATTCTTGGCTGCTCTAAGGCTAATTGTTGGTTTGTTGACCCTAACCCTAACTATAGTGAAAATGAAAAGTTCACTTTTTTTCTCAAATCCTAGACAGAGTGCAAAATAGAACAAATCAAAATTACATAAATGTAAAATAAACACAGTAAATGCAACAGGGTTAGGGTTAACCAAACCCAGTATCAAACAGCACATGTCTCATCAATGATTCAGGGCTGAATCGGATTCTCAATTTTTGTCACTCTGTCAAACTTGTGTTTGAGAGCTGCTTCTATTTAGCTTTTAATGCTAATCATTTCCCCTTCTGAACGCAGTGCTGATGGACTTAGAATCAGATTTAATGTCAGGTTTGTACAAATAGGTCATTTGTGCAGAACGGTTAACACATTAGGACTCAAATGATACAAACAACACAGCTTACAAACATGAAAATCTGCAAAAAGAATAAAAAAGGATATGTAAAAGATGCAAAAAAATATATAAAATACATCTACTGACTACCTGTTAATATGCATGTCCTGTGGGTTTAGTGGGAGGATTTAACACCTTAACAGTTGATTGGAAGAAACAGTTTTTTATGGCATGAAATGCTGGTTCTGATGAATCGTTTGATGATGCCATTAGCAGAGAGAAGCTCTCAGAAGTTTATTTTCAGGGTAGGCGGGGTCAGCAGCGATCTTTCTGGCCCACTTAAAGGTCCTGAACATGAACAGATAGTAGGAAAAGGCAACTTTCAGCCAATCACATTCTCAGCAGAAGTGATGACCCACTGCAGTCACTCTTTGTCTTTGGAAGTGGAAGCAGAACACCAGACTGTGATGGAGGTGGTGAGGGTGGATTCAGTGTTGGAGGATTAGGAATGCACCAGCATTGAGCTTCTTCAGGAGGCACATGTTATAGGACCAGCAGGTCTAAATGAACCAAACAGGCAACATCAATGACTGGTCTGGTCACATGTAGTGCTTCAGGACATGTGACGCATTGTTTTCTTTCTCGCTCTAAATCAGTTCTAAAATGATAGAAAGTTTTTGCTCAAGCTTTTATTTCATTGATTTTCCAAAGAGTGACGCTGACACGCTGATTTTTTCCCTGCTGATATTAAGAATGTTCCAGCTTGATGTAGGATTATGTTCACATCCTGTTTGCAGTTTTGAGATGTGAACATGTGGTGCATGTTTTACTTCTGTGACATTTATGCAATTTAGAAAAAATATATATTACCTTAAAAATACATCCCATTTTCGGATGTAAGTAGTGAAGCTGAGTTGTCTGTGCGGATAAAGGTTAACCCATGACAGTGTCTGTGCTAACGCATTAGGTTTTCTCAGGGTACAAATTGACATAAATAAGTTCTGTATCTTTTTTATTGAGTAGGATCTGGCTGCAGACTTTAAAATGGCGTCCAGAATGGTGTCAGTACAATGACCAGAAATACATCGACCAGAAGTATGCAGCTACATCGGGCGGAAGTCGAAGTGTTTTCAAGCGATTAGGTGGCAACGCTGCTTTAGCTTAGCTTCCACCACATGCACACATACTCGGCGGGATTTGTAGAGGTAAGGTCTGAATGAGATTGACTTAATTTTCTTTTACCGTTAAATGCTTGGTTAAATAGGTGAGCTTTTCGTACTTTTTCTGACTTCTGAATGGAGCCAGAGAGAGTCCCGTAGGGTGGGAACGACTACGGTAAAAACAACTGTCTCGATGCTTTGAAACGGTTGTGAGACAGCGGGAGAGGTGAGGGTGATTTATGAGAGCAGAGAGGTAAGTAGGGGCGACGTTACTGAGAGCATCGCAGGTGATGAAGAGGTCCCGTTTGAATAAGCTAACTAGCTGTGAAGCTAGCCTCTGAACCGGGCCGTCTGGACATCCAGTCTTACATCCAGAAATATTTACATCAAACATACCTGATCAAAACAGCTGTCTAAAATTGGCTATGGCACATTACGGCCTCTTGTGTGGATTATTATGCGATAGTGGTATGTGAATATGTTGAGAAGATGTTCCATTTATAAAGCATAGAGCAATTAAAAGTGATTAGTATGTAAGTAATTAAAATAAACATTGGTCAGTGTGTGAACTAATGCTTTGTGCATGTTTTTCAGGTGACAACGTCCTGGAAAAATGGGAGGGATGAGTCGATATGCAGCTGAGAAAGCCATGTTGCAGCAAACAAAAAATAAAATGCTTGTGAAATGGAGATGTTTTTTAACTTTCTTTCACAGAACAGTGTGTTGGATAAAACTATTTTTTGATGCAGGTGAAGGAGCAGGAATGCTGCTGATACGTTGGTTTTCACAGTAGTTTAGTTTAGTGCGTCCAGTATTTTATTAGTACTAGTTTTACACACATCTTTGAAATTGTAATGCGGCTCATTTTTTCTGTTTACCACTAGTTATTCACGGTAGGCAACTGCTTTTTATTATTGGAGCAAATATACATACTTTGCAAGAAAACACTGGTTAAAATTGGTAAAATATGTTCTTGTTATAAGCACTTCAATCTTACCAGAATAAAGATTTTTTTAAAGTTTGCAAAAGTTTAAGTTTGCGAGTCCGTATGGTTTTGAAGAGAAAAAAATGCTAAATAAAAGTTTTCGTGGTGAAAAAATAAACTGCGAAAAGTAATGGGCGCCATATTACCTCTGGTTGGTGTACTTCCGGGTTAGGTTGCCATCTTAAGACACCATTTTTGAAGTCTGCAGCCAGATCCTCTTGGTTTTTTTGGGCTTTGTGCCGGTAAGCTGACATTACTCTAGTTTCACATGGCCCATCCCTGCTACAGTTACTGAATATTCATGCAAATGTTAGAAACCTGAAAGGGTTTCCTGACACTGGGAACTAATTGTGTGTATTTTATCCTATGCTTGTGTTTTACCTTGATTATTGGGGTTTTGCAATATGATGTTGGTCTTTTCATTGTCTGTTCACTTACTTACTTACTTTTCTGCCACCCAGTTAAGCCCCACCCCCTTCCTCTCTCATGCAGAATTCAGAGTGAATATGGCCTCTTTTTTCCATCATAATTAAACAAGTTCCTGCCTTTATTCCATGTCCATTAGCCCAAGCCCATAGCACTGCCTCGGAAATGGTCATTATAGCAGACGAAAATAGGACCATAAATTTGGTGTTAATGAAAATGTCAATTAGTGGTCTGTTGTGTTAGAAGGGGGCTGATAGCATACCACTGAATTAAGCATCCACATACTCACCAGGGCGCCTTGCATACATCAGTGTGTACATTCCCACACCGGGGCGAGACAAACATCTGAGATACTCTTTTAATTGTTGCTTTTTTATATTTTATCTTATTATGATCCAACTAAATTGAGTGCTTCAGAAACAAATGCAGAGGTAAATAAAAACATCACATAAAATACATGTTTGTTAAGCAAAAATACATGAATGAATACATAAAATCCATATCGATAAGTTTCAGTCGTTACTCTGTGGTTTCACCCCTAAGCTGTTTTGTCTTTAAAAGCTCTGGGTTTGACGACTTGTTTTGATAGTTTTATTCACATTTGGATCATTAATCAAATGGCTGCATAGAGGGAGGGCAAGCAGAGGGGGATGGATGCGATCCATATAGCATATCTTCTTCAGGGTTTTTATGTGTGTGTGTGTGTGTGTGTGTGTGTGTGCTGTAAGATCAATCTAAAAGTCCTCTGCAACAGCCACTTCAGACCCTGGGCGCAGTCACAAAAAAATGATTACCATTACACTTCCACCCTCCCCACTCCTCCCCTCTCACACTCAACTGACGATGAGGGGAAATAAATGTTGCTACACACACGCGCACACACACACACACGCACAAATACACCAACAGCTCTAGTGCTAGAAATGACAGAAATAAAAAAGACGGATTCCCACCTAAACGTCAATATGAGGGGGATGTATTAAAAGTGCATTTGAAATTCTTAGCAGCGTTCCACCTCATTTCTGAATGTCTGGGCTTTGCACCTTTAAAAGCAAAGAGAAATAAATCAAGTTTGTTGCTCACGTGTGGACCCCTATAAAAATAAATAGATGAATGCTGGTCACCTCAGAACCATTTTTAAAATGTCCCCCCAACCACACTGTATTCATAATTATGATTTTGATTGTCTGTGACCACATCCTCCAAGATCAAATGTGAAGTGGAATAACAACGATGCAGACACAGAGATTTATTTGTCGTCTGGAGCAGCTGAGGTTGTGCATGACAAACAGATTGTTAATATCTTGTGGTTTAATGCTTCAGCAGCAACGCTCTCTAACCTTCCACAACCCACGTTCTACAGGCATTATACTCTGGGTGTTCTGTATATTTACACTTGAAAGTCTGTTCTTAGTATTATATTATTACAAAACAAAGAATTTAAAAACAGAAGAGTAAGAAGTGATAGCAGTACACTCACATCAACAACAAAACTGAATCTTTCATCTGTCTCATGCAGATGAACAGCTGTTCTTCCACCAGTGTTTAAAAAACCTTTTTCTGCTTTTTGTTTATGTTCATGTATTTATTAGATGCTTTTGTCCAAAGCGACTTATGATAATGTAACCAAGAGGTTCCTAATGAGACTGACAACAAACTACTTAGAGAGATGAACACCAGTCAGTGTCTGCTGGAGGTCACAGTGAACACACATAGAGGGGAGTGCACAAAGAGTACAGTAGAGTAACAGGGTGGTGCTAGTTTAGATCAGGGGCACTCAATAGGTGACCTCATGCAAAAGTCTGACCCTCGAGTCATGTACTGTGTTTCCCTCATTCCATTTGAAGGAGTGTGCCCTGTTCCCTCTTGAATGTGTGTGTCTCGTTCCCTCTTGAAGGTGTGTGTCCCGTTCCCTCTTGAAGGTGTGTGTCCCGTTCCCTCTTGAAGGTGTGTGTCCCGTTCCCTCTTGAAGGTGTGTGTCCCGTTCCCTCTTGAAGGTGTGTCCCGTTCCCTCTTGAAGATGTGTGTCCCGTTCCCTCTTGAAGATGTGTCCCGTTCCCTCTTGAAGATGTGTCTCGTTCCCTCTTGAAGATGTGTCTCGTTCCCTCTTGAATGTGTGTCCCGTTCCCTCTTGAATGTGTGTCCCGTTCCCTCTTGAAGATGTGTGTCTCGTTCCCTCTTGAAGGTGTGTGTCCCGTTCCCTCTTGAATGTGTGTCCCGTTCCCTCTTGAAGGTGTGTGTCCCGTTCCCTTTTGAATGTGTGTGTCCCGTTCCCTCTTGAATGTGTGTGTCCCGTTCCCTCTTGAATGTGTGTGTCCCGTTCCCTCTTGAATGTGTGTGTCCCGTTCCCTCTTGAAGATGTGTCCCGTTCCCTCTTGAAGATGTGTCCCGTTCCCTCTTGAAGATGTGTCCCGTTCCCTCTTGAAGATGTGTGTCCCGTTCCCTCTTGAAGATGTGTCCCGTTCCCTCTTGAAGATGTGTCCTGTTCCCTCTTGAAGATGTGTCTCGTCCCCTCTTGAAGATGTGTGTCCTGTTCCCTCTTGAAGATGTGTGTCCTGTTCCCTCTTGAAGATGTGACAGACCACAGCATGCCTAAAAAATGTATAATGTGAAAGTTGCTTTGGATAAAAGTGTCTGCTAAATGAATCAACATAAACATTTATCACATATGCTGGATGGTTTGGAGGTCAGTTACTTTTTCACACAGGGCCTGGCTGGTTTAGATAGCTTAATAAAACAATCCTAATCGGAAATCATAATTTGTTGATTACTCAGGTTTTCTTTGTTGATATCTGTTTGCTGCTCTGACACATTTAGTTGTGACAGAAAAAAAGCAAAAAGACATTTTTACTTATTGTCCCTCATTTTGTTTCTTAATGTTGTTTCTTGCAGATAGTTTTTGTTGCGTTTTTTTACATAAAAATCACTCTGTTGTCATTTGGAATCTGTGGAGATCCTGATCTTGTTTCTCTCATTAACCTGCTCCCAGACTGCCTCCTGTTTTTAGGTCCTTCATTCTACATCATGCTGACTTGTTTTCTGTTCAGGTCAGGTTCTTAGTCTTAACTATAAGCATGTTGAAAATCTGAATGACTGAAGTTATAGGTGCAAGTCACAATGAAAGTCATGCTATCTGTCTAAAAGATCTTTTGATGATGATCTCACTAAAGTCCTAAAGCTACAAAGCAAGATTAGCATAGCATAGCCTAAAACAAAAACTAAACTTAGCTCTGTGTTATCAAGGTGCTGGAAACCTAACCTGATCCAGAGCAGTTTTCAGCCAATCAGCAGTTAAGACAGACACAGTGACCTGTTATGAACAAAATCAGGTGTTTTATTAGGTGAACCTCTGTGGTCTGTCCCACTTGATGTTCACATTATCGTACGCATTCAGAGTCTGTCACTGTCTCTTTTACAAGCACTTTAATGAAACCGGTTATGAGGTAAACCATTACTTTACCAGGATAATGGCACCACTGATGCCTCAAGTCATGAGTAAAAAAGATTCAACTTTTTAAAGTAAAAACTGTTTTAGTTAAATAGCTTTTTTGTGAAGAGTGTGATTCTTAGAACCCGAGTCCAGCCAACACAGACTGAAGCAATCAACTGTCTTTATTCTTAAACAGGAATGTATCTGCTGTGGATTCAGGTTCACAGGAACCATGTGTTGATCTGTAGGGGGTGAATCCAGACCTGAAGGGAGAAATCCAGGCAGGTCCTCATGAACAGATCATCATCAGGAGCTGTTAGAGCAGCCAGTAAAACTTTGTAGAGGAGTAACTTCACTCAGGAAGGAGAGAAACAGATGGTTAAAACGTCTTTCACCATAGAGCAACAGGTGAAGCCTGGTTGAAGAAATGGTCCAGGTTCAGTTAACATGGGACCAGGTTCAAAAATCAGTCAGAGGTCCAAAACATCAAATCAAGGCAAAGAGCAGAAACAGCCATTTAAAACGTAAAGACATTTCTAATAAAGATATCACTCTGTCTGAAGCTCAATCTGCTGGTTATCAGTTAGCTGTGCATTTGATGTACCATCGTAGTAAATAATGAGAAGTAATAAGAAAAAGAACATCAAACATTTTTATGATTTTCAGTTTTTAAAAGTGCATTTATATTTTACCTGCCACTAAAATGAGTCAGGGATGATGAATAATTTGATCTTTCACTCTCACTGTATATGTTAGTTTGTCCTCTTTTCCTAAAGCACACAGGATGGACAGGATTGCTGCAAACATTACATCTGCAATAAGAGATGTTGTAAGCAACTACTGGAGACTGAGCTGTGATCAGATGTTACCTGAGCCTTTCAGCAGACTTCAGTAAACCTCTACATCAATAATAATTCTTCAAATGAATAAACTGAGCATAACGAGTGGAACCAGGACCACCACTTATGTACAGTATACTGTATAAGGGGAAGAGTAGGGGTAGTGGTAAGGAGAGGGTGGAGATAAGGGGTTTATCCACTGAACACAATAATATTAAAGTGCCCATGACATGGTTTTCCATGTTTTCTGACTTATCTATCATGTTGCAACGTTGAGTTCTCACCTTAAACCTGCCAGAAAGAGCAAAAAACGGCGTCCATCTGTCTCCTAGTCCAGCCAGTGAGAAGCTCTTCCAGATTTCAGACCCAGGTTTCAAACAGTTTTTTTCACTCCAGCCCGCTATGAGGTCATAGTGATCCGGACTTGCTTATATGGTCAATTCTCCTCCCACATGCACGTTCACGACACCTGGAGCGAGGCAGTGCCGCCGCCATTGCCCATAGACCGTGTAGTGTTTAGTTTCAGTTTCGTTTCTCTTTCACGCGACGACACTGCCCCCTACTGCAGCAGAAGTGTCAGGCTGCCAAATAAGGAGAAACCCAGCAGAACCGGAAGGCGGCGCTTTCTTCTGATCTCTGAGTTGCTCGTTAGGAAATAATTACAGCGTATTTTGAGTTATAATGGTGCAACGCTGATCTAGAGGCATCAAAGATTACACCTGTTTAATATAAAGTGATTTAAATATGGAGTCACAGGCACTTTAATCATTTACCTTCAAACTGATCAGTAAAAATCAGTGTAGCAAATGATGAGAAAAGTAAAAATGAGAATCTACTCTAAAGAAACAGAGTGGGTTAAAAACAATAGTAAAGACAAACGTACAGTATAAACAAATCAAATGTTTCAACAATATCAATAAAAAATTCCTGGTCGAATAGGAAAGGTTTCAAATGGTTTTTTGAAAAGGGACAGAGGATTTTGTGTCCACATACATTTAGACCTCATTACAACATAGTGGAGCTTGTTCTCTGCCTTTGACCCATCCTTGAGGTGCAGAGGGCAGCCATTTATGGTGGTCTCCCAGGTGGAGAGAAGACTCTTCTCCTGGATTTCTAACACCCTCAGAGCTGGGAAAACTCAGGAGCTGCAGCCTGAAAGGTCCTGTCCCCCTTAGTTTTTAGTTTCATGTGAGGAACAGCCAGCAGGTTTTCAGATAGGGGTCAAAGGTTACATCAGGTAGTGTTTGAGGATAGAAGCTGAAATAGGTAGTCAGGATCCTGGACATTCAGAGATCTAGGTGAACACAAGCACTGTGAAATGGATTCTAACTTCTACAGGGATCCAGTGTAAAGAGAGTAAAACCTGATGTGAGTTCACCTGCTGGGTTTGGTTCTGTCTGGCTGCTGGGTTCTGATTGGCTGGAAGGCCTGAGAGGGAGGATTAGTTCAGACCAGTAAAAAGAGTGTTACAGTCTGAACCTGATGACTTGCTCTAGATGTTTGCTCTAAATTAGACATTTTAAACTCCATATGTTGCTTCTCAGATTTTTCAATATCAAAATATTAACAATTGCATTTTAAGCAATAAATATTGATAGCAAAGTTAGTGATCAGTAAAATAAATGATAAATACTCCACTATTTACTGTGTATATAAAACAGATGAAATATTCACGAGGTCCAGATGGTGCAGCTGTACTGAACAGAAGACAAGTACTGATGTATATTCTCCCTGAAGATGATAAAATACATAGTCTCAGCTCAGTTCAGGATGTTGACCTGGAAGCTCTAAGTAGCTCGTGGAGTTTTTATCATGGAGGAAACTAAATAGATATTATTTAAAGAATCCTTCTTGACAGCTTGTGACAACCCAGCTGATTGATTCCATGATGTGTCCTGATTTAATCAACTCTACGGTAAGTCATTCGGTTTGTTTGTTTATTTTTATTTTTTAGAACAATGCATCGCTGAGTTCCCCATTCAAAAACGCCTATGAGCTAATGACTAGGGTGAGCTAGCCCTGTCCGGATGAGTGATTTTATTCATTAAACAGCGATGTGTCTATGTTGTTGTTGTGGCTGAACGTTAGAGGAGCACTTATAGTGTTGATTGAATATGTTGGTTCATGTAGTTTAGTCCATTTTGAGGTTTTTTGTTACTTTTCCTTAAAATGACAAAGCGGCCTATGGGAGTTTTGTGAGTGGTCTTAAATTGTAATTTTAGTTTATCTTGATGGGACACATCAGTGGATTTGACTTTATTTTGTTGTTAATTCACTTCATTAGTGGAGCTGATTGTCATGACTTGCTTGGTTAGTGGTTGTTGTCTGAACTGTAACATTAATCTGACTGTGTTAGTTAGAGATGTATTTATATGTTTGTGGCGTCAGTAGAAAGCTGTACAAACTGAATTGTGAATATTAAGTAATGTTTTTGACCTTGTGTAGGTCAGGTTGTTTTTTCTCTTGATCAGAGTCCTGATCAACATGGGATGGTCAGCTGCCTGACCACGGTGCATTGTGGATAGGACCTAAACTGATTTAATAACTTTACTTTCCATGGAACAGGGCCTTTTGTGGGTCAGATGGACTGAAACTCTGTTATGACCACATTGTGGTAGTTTTTTATTATTTGTATCTGATTATATTGATATTATTCTAAGGTTTCCTTATGAAGACTTTATGATTTCTTTACTGCTTCATGTGTAGAATTAAACCAAAACTGTGTGTGACCTAACTGCTCCACATTTTAGTGAACTGGTGGTAGGGATTTTTACCAGCAACGTTTTCAGTCAGAGGAAAACATTTTGCTTCATTCTCTGCTCT
The DNA here is from genome assembly GCA_006937965.1 of Callopanchax toddi. Taxonomy (NCBI): domain Eukaryota; kingdom Metazoa; phylum Chordata; class Actinopteri; order Cyprinodontiformes; family Nothobranchiidae; genus Callopanchax; species Callopanchax toddi. Next base: position 760,317 of record SSNR01000202.1, read on the forward strand.
AGTGGTGAGATGTGGTTACAGCACATCTGAAAACTGACCTGCTAAAATGCTTCCCACCAAAAAGAAAATTTCACCAGCCGCCACCGGTAAAAGCTAAAAGTGAAACATTCCATTTGACCATAAATGAACTAATAACAATCGTCAGATGTATTTTAATATTTAATGCATTTATAATTACATGTGTGTTACCTTTAGGAGTTAGAAACAAACACATGTTTTAAAAGCAACACCCTAGAACTGAAATAAGATATACTTTATGATTTATCATGTCTTCAAATTAAAAAAATACTGGCATTTATTAAATTGATAAATTACATGTTTAGTTACACTTTGGTGTTCATAAAATGTAAATATACTTTCAGAATGTAACATATGTTATACCTGTACATACAGCTGCAGTGAGTAGTGAAGGTATGCAGGGAGAATGTTGTTTGTGTGTGTGTGTGTGTGTGTGTGTGTGTGTGTGTGTGTGTGTGTGTGTGTAAGACGTATCGAAAAATAAATAAGAAATTTTGTAGACAGAGATCAAGGGCAGAGATAGAGGGGAGGAGAAAGACACGATAGAGCAACAGACAGGAGAGATAAAGAAGTGTGATGGACATGCCTCATCCTCTCTTTGACGGCTTCATCAATAGCCTGAGGACACACACACATGCATGCATCTTTGTTTATCTGCTGTGTGTGATTGACAGGTAGCAGGTGCTAGGTGAATGGAGTTGTCAGGCTGGCTGCTGATCAGCTGTGTGTCGCTGTAACAAGTGAAGTCTCAGCTTGACACGTTACTGCATTTGGGGGTATTTCTCATTCTGCTTTAAAAGTGTGTGTGTAAAATATTCAGCCCCCCAAAAACTGCCCTTTAAATGTTGTTGTGCCTTTCATTCTCCAACTTTTTCTATTAAAGCTTCATTCCCTTCTTTATTTTAATGTCTGTACAGTGACCAAAGTATACTGAGATATGAACAAGCATCAAATCATCCCAGTTAACCTCTCCACGTCCTTAAGGGAGGATACAGTATATCTCAAGAAGAATGGAGACAAATTTGTTTAAAATCTCAGAGACACTCAGGAAATGTTAGTCTAAATTTATTTCAATATAAATGGATAATGCAGATTTACATAACTCCTGTCAAATTAAATAGGTTTAATAAAAATATCCCTGACACGTGTTTTAAATGTAGAAGGGCTCTTTTATACATTGTGTTTGGGAGTGTAGCAGAATTCAGAAATTCTGGGTGAGGTAATTAAAACCATAAGTGTAACATTAGCCTTGAACATTCCTCTAGATCCAAAAATGATCTTGTTACATTTATATCCAAAAGATTTTAAAATAGCAAAACATCAATGCAAATTTCTAGATCTTGCAATATTACAAGCTAAAAGAATGATTGCTCTTGAGTGGAAAAAATCAGAGCCACCAGGTGGAGTTTGGTTGAATGCTATGGCACAATGTATGGCTATGGAAAGAATAGCATATTTTATTGAAAATAAGCTGGAAATTTACAAAGAAATATGGAAGCTGTTTATTAAGGACATTAATGATTATGATATTGGTTGTTTTTTACTAAATATAAATTGACAATCTAGTTCTATTATACTGCATCAATATGAAGTTCAATATATAGGGATTGCAAATGTAAATGGGTATATTATAACAGAATACAATTATTTTCTTTAGGGGTACTTTGAATTTTGTGTTTATTTTCAGATTGATTTTTGGTTGGAATATGTATGTATATTGTCAGTGACGTCTCGTCATGTAGGGCCGGTAGGTCCCGGCCCCACCAGCCACCAGATGGCGCTGTGGGGATCAGTGGGAAAGAATAGTTCATTTTTAGACTAATACTGCATAAAAACCCATTCTGTTACCAAGATATTCTGTTATAAATATCTGTGTAATCATATCTAAGTTTTTGCTTTGATACTGACAAGCTCAGGAGGTTAAATCCTCTTGAAATCCTGGCGACGGGCCGGCCCCTCACAGCCTGTCTAAAAGACAAGCATCTGAAAATCACTGGGCGCAACACGCTCTCAATAGAGACTCACGGGGCACGGAGCTCCGGGCCCCAAACCCAGACCATCCAATTAAAACACTGGAATATCACACGTGACGTTACCTTCAGGTTCGGTGGGAAAGCAGAGCTTCTCAGTCTAGTGTTGTTTAGCTCATGAGCTACCAGGACAAAAAGACAATTCGAAGTAGATTTTTTAAAATGATTTGCATCTTTTCTTTTATACACGTTGCCTCGCAGCAAGGAGGTCGTGGGTTCGCGTCCCCGCTCTGCAGCCTCTCTGAGTGGAGTTTGCATGTTCTCCCCGTGCATGCGTGGGTTTTCTCCGGGTACTCCGGCTTTCTCCCACATCCCAAAAACATGACTGTCAGGTCATGGGCTTGTAAATTGTCCTTAGGTGTGAGTGGGTGTGTGGTTGATTGTTTGTCTCGTTCGTCTCTGTGTGGCCCTGCGATGGACTGGCGACATGTCCAGGGTGTCCCCCACCTCTCACCCCTTGACCGCTGGAGATAGGCTCCAGCTCCCCCGCAACCTTCTGTAGGGGACCAAGCATTTACAGAAGATGGATGGATGTTTATACACACACACACACACACACACACACACACACACACACACACACACACACACACACACACACACACACACACACACACACACACACACACACACACACACCACCACCACTTCTATATATCCCAAGTAGACATACTTTTTTATTCTGTTGTTTAAGTGGTGGTAAATGGACCCCTGCATGTGTACTTGGATTTCGTTTAAATGTTGTTGCTTATGTAAATTTAATCAGCATTTTAGTTGCATCATTCTTTAATGTGCTCACCAGTCTAATGCATAATTAAAGGTCCTACAAATAATGGAAGATGTTCTTTTCAGCAGATTTTAATCCAGTGGAGGCTAATTAAAGAACAAACATAGGAATCAATATATAAAACATACTAATGCACCTATCTAGAAGAAGAAGCACTATGTATGATAATATTAATCATAAGAGACAATGGAACCAGGTTCTGCTGCCTCCATCCAGTACGTACATTAGAGCAGTGGTCCCCAACATTTACTGCACCATGGACTGTTTTCCTGTAAAACAATATTTTTACAGATCAATATGGGAAAACGCATTTATTAAAAGTAGAACAATGTTTAACAAAGTTTCAAGCTTTGGTTTCTCCCCACCAGTGCTTACTGGTCTCTCACCATCCGGCTGAACTAGCGGGACCTCTGAGCTAGTTTCCCTCCTCTACAATCCGGTCCCATCTCGCGGTAATGGATTGACAACACCTGAGGTGTGTTACTTATGTCCAGTCTACTCTGTGGTTTGGTTTTGGTCGCTGTTGCTACAGGAAGTCCTGCTTCACAAAGACAGGATAGCTCTCCAAACACGCTTGTTGACTCAGTTTTGCTAGCTTGAAGGTTTCAGTCATTCTGAAGGCCTGGTACCAAATGAACCCATACTGGTCCATGGCCCAGTGGTTGGGGACCTCTGCATTAGAGCCACAGACAATTAACCCTGTTCTTGTTTTTCTACATTTTTAATATTTCAGACTCAAATAGTCAATTTTAATATTTCCCTTTTACTATCGGTCTATGCACAGTTAGTTAAGTTTTTGTACATTCAAAGGATAAATGTATCTCATTGTGTTTAATAATTACTTTATTAAGACTCTTGATTCTGAGCTCTAGGGCTCTGAGGTCACTGAGAGGCTTGTGAAATTTACCTTAATTCAATTGAGCTTAGATAACTTCACTGGAATACAGAGATAAAGTGATTTATCATATAAAAGGCAGGATCTGCACATCGCTGTCATCTTGATTGTTCTTTTATTTGGGATGCATGCATTTTTCAAAAGACACGACTGTCCCAAAGACAAACGTCGGCATCATTATTGTTGTATTATTATAGATCAGCTTCTCTAACTTAAAGAACTAACATTTTAGGATTGTGTTACCTTTTGGTCAATAGATGAGTGGAGATGCTGTTCTGGTCTTCGTCCACATCCCATAGGAGGGATGGTCAAAAACACATATTTAATTTTTCATTTATGTGCTTCATGTCAAACATTTCATTTATGCAGATTTTTTTCATCCTTTTTAGGTCAAACTTAGCATAAGAAGGAAGAGATTAATAGAAATCTGAGTCCATACTGCATCCTGTTCATTGTTAGGGTGTGCTTTTTGTTTGTTAGCGGTTTGTAGCTAATCGGGTTTGGATTGTGCCATGCTGTCAGCTGAGAAGGACAGCTTGTTGTCATCATTCTCCGTCCCTGACTGATGTCCTCCTGATTGTCTCATCACTCGTCTCCCACCAGACACCCAGACAGGTCCCCCCCTTACACACTCCAGATCATCAACATCATGTCAGTGAAGTGTCAATATTCTCTTTATACAAAGTGGACATGCTTTCACACTTGCACAAACATATACGTACATATGGGTACACACACTCAGTCACACACATCCTTTTCTCTTGGTGAAAACCAGACAACTGTTGACAGTATGGTATGCTAACATTTCAGCTGAATCTGCCCATTACCACCACTTCTATATGTCCCAGAATAGTTCACTGGCAACCTCAGCTCTAACAACCAGCCCATCCACCTGTTTATTATATCTTGTCCATTTAAAGGTAGCAGAGAGCAGAAATCTTTTCCAACTCACAATGAGCAAGAGGCAGGGGGAAGTCAAAACAGTTAGCCGTCCGTTATTTATATCAAGATATTTTAACCTGTGGTCAATCATCATTTAAAGGTAATTTAGCTATCAAATTAGCTTAAAACATTCTTTTTCATGCCTCTTAATAACAACCTAACATAGTATAGCTATAAATATATAGTGGCAATTAAAAAAGAAAAAAATCACTAAGGTGGTTCCCTCGAAGTTCTCTAAAAACCTAAGGCAATTGTACATTTTGGACTGAAAGCAACTATTGGACAATCTGGCTGTCTGTCTCGCTGAAGCACCTCACTTCTGCACTTCCTTGGATCCTCCATTAATGCGTGCTGGAGCAGTTTTTCTGCTGAGCATCCCGAAAGTGAGAGGACGAGAGAAACTGACGTCTGCTACCAAGACGAGTCCCAAAAAGAAAAACACATTTTCAGCTAACAGAAAAATGTTTGGAAGTAGAAAGAGGAAAAACCAGGGTGAACATTAGCACAGCGTTTCAACGACTGGTGTTTTGCATTTTCCTGTTACTGTGGCAATGTGCGGTCCAATGTCCGGTGGAGGCGTGGCCTAGAGACTAGCCAAGGGTGAGAGTTCTGGGACGTGTTTGTGTAAAATAGCTAGCTTGTTTGAAGATTACCAAGTGCAGCTTCAATCCAATGAGAGTGTGAGAGAGCACGAAAACTGTAGACGAAGAACAAACTCAAACCCAATAATGTCGTCTGGATTGTAGCTTTTATCACCAAAACCAACCGTGCACCTACAATAGTGCAATCAGTCTGCTAAATTCATCAGGATTTTCATATAACAAAACTCTTTATTTTTTCCATTTAGGCAAATTATTTTAAAGTGCATTTTTGTAATGTAATTACTTGCACTGTCAACTAAAAGACACATTTAGTTTAACAGTGTTTGTGTCTACATAATGACTCATAGAATTTTTTCATTCAATGACTGGTTTGTGAATTTTTCTATTGAATTTGATTAATTGTGCACCATGACAAATAAACGCTGTTATATTTTAATAGTAAAAATCCCTAATATAATAATCCCTGAACTTGTTTTTCCCATACTACAAAAATGCTAAGAAAACTTAACAAACTAAATTTCAGCAAAAAAACACAAAAGCTTCCTCTTCCAGTATAAATAGTTAAAGGAACTAGAGGCAGAATTAAGAGACAAAACCCGGAGCGACGCGCCTGGCGCTACGAGCAGATGCAGCCCAACACGGGAGCACGTAGAAACTTAATGTGGCAGATCTAGTTTGTCTCATTTGACCAAAGGCAAGCGGTCCATAAATAAAAATACATTTTATTAATACAAAAAGAAATATGATAAAACAATGCATGTTGCCAGACACACACTGTTATGGCCCGGTTGCACCGCCCTAGTCCCAGATGGGAGCTAAGTGAGAGAGTACCAGTTTGTCCCTCGTTGCTCTCCTCCACTCCTGTGCTCTTCTTCTGAACTGTGGGAGAGAACCAGCAGTCTGTCCACTTGGAGCACCGACGGCTCGGAGCACCGGGGCGTCGGCTAATGCTGCCAGTTGCTAGGGTCCGGTGCGCTCCTTCGACAGTCCTGCTTGTCTGCTGGTCTGACTTCCATTGTGTTGCCATGGTCACACACACAGCTCGTGCAGAACGAGACAGCTGTGCGACCGACAGCAGGGATGTCCTAAAACACAAAGCTATCAATACCCCGAGCCACTGACATCAGAGTCCAACGTTCCTACTACCCAAACCAGTATACACACCGTGTGCAGAAGGACAACACCCGCCAGGGGCACTGTGAAGGAGGAAAAGGTTAGGATGATTCTAAGGGCCCACGACTGTCAGGGGGCCCAAACATGTTCTAATCCCTATGGATGAGCCGCCATGGGCCCAATTTGATATTTTTCATGGGGCCCAAAATCCCTGACAGCGCCCCTGACGCCCGCTATCGGCCCGAACGCCGAGTGAAGGTGCAGCAGAAGCTGCAGTCGGTCTGGGGATGTCACAGGGTTTCCTCCCCAAAAGGCTGCGCTCCGTAACACCAAAACCAATAGAAGCATCGAACGCAGCGCAGCCGCCTCACTGTGAGCGGACTGAGAGGAGGGGAGCAGCAGCGCCCCGACACACGGTCACATTCACACATCTAAACAGTACCTATAGCTCTGTGAAACCCTGTAACCAATCAGAGTGGTTGTCAGCTCTATGACTGCTGCCCATTACCAGTATTATGAACATTTTATTTTAATGCAATTAATGGCAGCTTGCATTTGAGGTGAGTGGAACTAATACTCTGTGGGGCGGAACTAATGTTTATTTCCAGGTTCCAGCCGTGTATTGTTTTGTGATGTACGTTTATGGTTTTGCGTGTGCTTGACAGACATAAAAGTAAAAGTAATAGGGAACGAGAAAGGAGCAAAAACACACTCATAATAAATGGTGTGGTTGTAGCTTTAATTATCTGTCAGCTGCATTTATTGTGATTCTCTAGCGTGTTTAGTTCATGTTTTACTGATCTGTGTTCACTGGTGGAGCTAACGCTAATGCTAACTACTACAACAATATGTTTGTAGAAAAGAGCCGGTTGTTTAAGATTGGCATTAATAAACCTGCTAATATAATAATAAAGTTCTGGACTTTTAGAACTGTACAGTTTTAGCCAGGGATGTTTTTTGCTTTTCTACTGCGTGGGTTTCCTCCAGGTACTCCAGTTTCCACTCACAGACCACAACATACCTGGTATGTGTATAGTGTATGTAAGTCGCTTTGGAGAAAAGCATCAGCAAAATGAGTAAACAAAAGAGAGAAAACACCACCCGCACCCCATTTCCAGTTTGGTCTCAGCTGCTTGGATCCCACTGGGGTGATAAAATAAACAAACTTATAAATATGTTTGTTTTATTATCTGTTAATGTCAGACAATGTTCTTATACCAACAAAATACAATGTCTAAGCTGTTCTGCAGAGGTTAGCAGCCCTGGATTCTGGGTCCTATCTGAAGTGTCTCCTGAGTGCTGTGCTTTGAACTTGGGTCTACAGTGTCTCTTCCACTGATCCAGCAATGACAGCTTCCACCCCAAACCCCTCCAAGTGTAGAGCTTTCCTGGAGCTCCCATGGTGCTTGGCCACATCCATGCCCTTGGAACAGCAGACCCCATGGGTGGGTTCCCAACTGACTGTTACATTCCACAACATCCATCATCCAGCTTCCATCCTGGACGTGAGTGCTGGCAGTTATCTTTGTGCATTTTGATAGAAGAGCAGCCTTTCTCTCATTTTGACATTTACATTGTGACTAGATGTTACCCTTGTAAGGACGGCACAAACATCCGTTCCCTCTGTACCGCCATGGGAGACACAGACAGACATGGCAGCTTTATAAAGTTTACCCTGCCAACCACAGTGTGACTCCAGAGATTGACCAAGTGACCTTAAGAAAACTCCGTCTAGACAGAGAGGGTTCGGTGCCAGACTCAGGTTACTTTCTCGTGTTTTCAGAGTTTGACATTTCTTAAGTTGAAGTTGAATATGTTTGTTATTTTGCCCTGAACATCATTTTGAGATGTACAGGTCAATTTAAAATGTTTTTCAAATAAATACATTTATTTATTCAACTCTTTAACTTTTATAACAAAACCCAACATACAGCACAGCCATTTGCTTCATATCTTACAAGTTCCAGCTGCATGTCAACAACCAACTCACCCACCTCTCCAACTCGAAGGCTGAACAAATGATATTATTATAATATTAATAACCATAGTGACTCAAATTCAAACACACAAGATAAAAAATTTAAATAACAAATACTACACATACTAAATCACAAAGAAGATTTAAAGAATCAATATGTTTTTAAAAAGATCCATTATGTCATGAAATGACTTGACTGAACCGTGAAGTGAAAGCCTCAAGTCTCCAGCCTCAGATTAACCAGCACCTCTCAAAACCCAAGGAGGAGCTTCCAATTAGACAAAATCAACCAATGAGCCGGCAGGATAGTGAATGCCGAGGCCTTAAAGCGGCTCTCTGGATTATTTTTCTCTGTATCAAAGTTTTCTAAATGTTCTAAATGATATTTCAGGTCTAAACTATGATCTGTGGGTTGAGTTCCACAACATCTGTCATTCTGATGAAGACCCTCCTTCCTCCTAGAGACCCCTTTCTATTATTTCTTGCCGCCGACATTTTTCAGCCAATGAAATTCAAATGTCTGCATTCTCTCAATATGCACGCGCATCGACCAAACCTGTACCAGTAGGGGGCGCTGTCGTACAGGACGCTCCGTGTGTTTCTCTGTTTACCATCTCGTTCACTGAGGACTCACAGCTCATTTCTACTAAAAACCTACCCATTCCCCAGCTAAAGATGGATTTATTTTTATTTTTAAACCTTTCACCTCACAGAATGGCAAGGCTTGACAGGGTTACGCGTTTATTTTGCTCAGAAAGTTCATCCAGGGCCGAGTCAAGTTCAGCTTCAGAGTCCAGCAGCAGCTCTCTGCTAACAGAGCTAATATCAGAAGCAGCAGGGACAGAGAGGGCTCTTCAGACCCTCGTAGTGTTGTTGGAATAAGATTGTGAACTGTGAGTGATTAAACCCTACACACTGAGCTGTACAGCTTATGCCCGAAGTATATGCGCCGCGTGCATGCGCGCACATGCGACTGGACGCGCGTGTCGAGGTGTTTTGAGGAGGAGCCTTTGGACGCTAGATTCAAAAACTGCTCTCTTGCTGAAATAATCCAGAGTGTGGCTTTAAATGCTTTTAGCAAACCCTTAAAAGTTTTGCTTGTTTTGGCTCCCCCTGGTGTCTGTTTTAAATCACTGCCATAAACACGTTAACACCATTGTTTCTGCTCAGAAACACCTAAATCTACTTGTTGAAATGTCTCCTCAGCCTTCACTGCTTTCTACTGGAGTGGTTATTACCATCTTCAGTGTTTGCGAAAACACGCGGAACCGTTGGACATACCAACGTAATTTAAAATTGTCCGACGTAAAACTGAAAATCGTCGGACACTTTGTCCGGCGTGCCGCTTCTCCAGTTGTATCCCTCACTCACTCGCTCTGTCTCTCTCTCTCTCCTTTTCTCTCTCTGTCGTTCTCTTGCTCGCGGCGCGCGCACCTCTCACTCGCTCGCTTCTTTGCGCGCATGCACCTGTCTCATTCACGCGCATTCGCTCGCGTGCTGATGGGAAATGTCAAAGTATTTCTGCAGCCTTCGTTGCCTCTGATCATTTAGGAGGTTCTGAGTGTTTTATTCTCCTCTGGAGCTTCTAGGTGGACTAGACTCTCTGACGTCACAGCGTTCAGATTCTGAACGTTCTGAGATCTGCGTCGGCCTCTGTCTTCTCTAACATTAGCTTCCTAAACGAACTGTAACCACCACGATTTAATATTTATTCAGTCCGTTCTTACTTGTCCATCATTATTTAAAGATCAAACAAACAGTTCCGTCAGACAATATTAAAATACATCGGTAATGTCTGACGTGTTTCCTTCCTGATGAGACACAGAACAGCTGATGGGGTTTCACCTGCTGAATGTGCTGCTGATCGTCCCCAAACAAAGCCCATATGATCTAGTAACTCTGTTAACTGGTTACTTTAGGATGAGGAACCAAACTACAAGAGAAAGACGTTTTAAGAGTGAAGGAGTGAGAACAGGAGGGTAATCTGAGAACTCCATGGATTATTCTGCTGTTATGGTTTCAGCCTCTGAAGAGGAGAGTGGGATGAAGGAGAAAATAGAATAGAAATCCTTTATTGTCCCTCAGTGGGGAAATTCAGGTGCACCAGCAGCAAAGTTACAGGTTAATATAAAATAAAATAAATTTAAATAAAAAATCAGAATAACTACCTGACTGTAAAGTAATTAGAGCATAAACAATATTAACAGCAAAATACTGCTCAATCATTACAGTAAAATGCCATAATAAGATCCTGCTTGACAGAAAAGTGAAACTGAACAGGATTCCTGAGTGAAACTAGACCAGCAGCATCCTGGGTCTCTAGAGTCAGACTGACTCAGTGTTATGGAGGTCTGATGATGTATAGGAGTTGGTGCTTATTGCCTCTTGTTGCCTGTCTTTTAACCAGATTCTTAGTGTCTTTTAAACTGCTGACACATTTTTTAATTGAGTTTTAAACTAATCATTGAAGATATTTTTATACTTGGCCTGTTGTTGCTTTTTATTGTTCTGTTTTATTATTGTATTTACTGTCTGTATTTGACTGTGTTCAGCGCTTTGACCTGCCTTGATTGGCGGTGGGAAGACGTTATATTAATCAGGTCACTATAATACCCACTGTTAAAAAGATACAGATCTGCAGCACGTGAGGACATTGTCCTACGTGAGTCAAAAATGTCCTGCCTGAGACGCTCCCACGTCTGCCAGTTTGGCAGGCGTGGCTCAAAAGTTTTCGCGAACACTGCCATCTTGTTTCAAAAAATATATATTCGCGTTTCGCGGTGTAGGAGCGGTGAGTCTTATCAGCCACTATCTCATTTGCTGAAGTTTCCACACTTTTTAGTTTACAACCTAAACTTTCTTGAAGCTGAAATGATAGCCGAAGGAGGAGACAACAAAGCTGAGAACATCTATCAGCCCTCAAAGGAGACAAAGTTGGAAGTATGGGCATATTGTGGATATTTGAAGAATTAAGGGACAGATGATTGAAGATGGCTATCCTGCAGAACATGCAGGAAAAAAGTGTCTGCGAAAGGCAGCAACACATCAGATCTCATGACACATCTACGTGACCATCACCCACAACTCTACAGCCAATGCAAGGTAAGTTAACGTTAGCATTTTAGCTGAAACATGATGTGAGAACTTTGGGTTGAGGGAGAATGCAACGAGTCGCCCTGTAGTGCAGCCGCAGCGCCACTGCCAGCATATAAACCGTGTCGCGAACACCCCCATATTGAAATGACGTTACTCGTTACCGGGCTCCCAGAGGGCAGATAAGAGTTGGTCACCAATGCTGATTGATTATGAATTATTATGAATTTAACAGTGATTACTGGCTGATGACATTTTCCCAAATCTGAAAAGCTCACTGGAAGAACACAAGCTGAGGACAATACTTTCCTGATCTAGTGTTTATTTAGTTGTCTAGTTCAACATATTCAACACTCTTTAAAAAAATACAGTGATAATACCGAAAACCGTGATAATTTTGGTCACAATAACTGTGATGTTTAATTTTCACACTGTGACAACTCTAGTTTAAAGATACGTAGATACATTCTCTTAGTTTCTGGGCCAGTGTTGAAATTATTCAAAGCATGAATCATATAGAGGCCATTATTAAACATCTGCTAGTTTCTAGAAGTTTAGGTGAGATTGAGACCAGAGGTCAACAAAATTCTCTAATCTAACAGTTTCCTTAGCTCTCCAAGTTCTTTAAGAGAAAGATCGAACAACACTTGACTGTGATTAGGCCTACATTAAAAACAATACTGAGAAGATTAAATGAAAGCACCAAGAAAGGCAGTGAAAGTGTGGCTATATATGGACAGATGGACAGGGAGTTTTTCATTTAAACATCATCACCGTCCTCATCATCCATGTCAGTTCCATCCGCTGGGGAGCATCTGCTCAGTGGGAAGATGATTTCTCCACTCCACAGAGAAATGGCCAACAGAGACTCGACTCTCTTGCAGTTATTTCTGAGACTTGTGAACACTGTTTTATTTTAAACTTCCTTAGATTTTTTTACAATGCATATCATTACAGCAGGGATCAACATTAGACTCTAAGCTAACCCATTTTATCAAGATATTTTTGTTTTCTTGGGTTCAGCAATGCATCCCAGTGCAATTATCTGAAAACATTATGTATATGAATGTGTGTTCTCCCAGCTCAGAATGATAGAGTGTTAGTGCAATGTTCTTAATATGCAAAATATCCTTGTCAACCAAGTTGGGATTGAGAGGCTACCAATTATTTGGCATCAGACAGTGAGAGATGATTATCTAGGTGAGGGACCTGGTTCAACCTCAGCAGCTAGGAAGTGGTGTATTGATTGGCCATCAGGGAGCTAATAACACAAGGTTATCTGCATGTAGCATGACACAGTCTCCATACTTAATAAAGCAATCCTATCTAGATTAAATATGTCCTTATTGCAGGAAGGTAGGGAGCGAAGTAGGAGGTGTGTGTCTCTTAGAGCCTAACAAAGGTCACACTATCTATAAACCATCTACTGTATATGGAGAAACAGAAGGATAATATGCTGCAGTTTTACAGCTTCAGAGCATGTAAGCTTTTATTGATCACTGAAGCAATAATCACAACAATTGCTGTTTCACCTTCTAAGGGAAATTTTGAATTAAAAATAATTTTACTATATTTAAAGAACATTCATTGTTGTTTGCACTTAAATAGTCCAAAACTAACCCTCAAAATCAGCAACTTAAAGTGATGAAATGCAACTTTTTCATATTTTTAAATCTTTTCCTTGAGCCAGTCTGTGCTAATCTGACTCTTTACAGAGTTAATGAAAAGTCACTTAGCCCCATCTGGTGGTTAGATCCAGAATACCACGATTGCAAAATCTCCGTCGCCGTCACGGTACCCAGGAAGTCACGTGTCTCACGAGGGTTAGGCTAACCCAAAGTGGCTAGCTGTTATGCTAGCTCTGGAGTGTTTTTAGCTCATGATTCCTGATTTTTTCCATCTCTCCCTGCTTGAACACAGCTGATTTCTTTGAAGGAGTAAATAACTGCTCCTGTAGAAAGCTATGAAGGCTGAGGAGACATTTCAACAGGTAGATTTAGGCGTTTAGAAGCTGAAACAATATGCTAACTTGTGTAATGCAGTGATTTAAAACAGACACCAGAGGGAGCCCAAAACAAGCAAAACTGCATATTATCACTTTAAAAGTCTAAAGATGATAATTTGAATGTACAGAGTATGTAATAGACTGAAATGTCATGCCATACATCCTAAGTACACACAGCAAATCGAGCTTAGACTAGAACTCTAGCAATTTGAAAAGACAGGTCTTCAAATACCTAACTTTGCTTTACCCATGAGCACTTCCACCATTGGCAGTTAAAATGTTTCATCGTTAGCTAGAAATTTAAGTGGGAAAAGGGCCACATAGATCCTTACATTAGAGAATCATATTTAGACAGAAAGAAAAAAGATTCCCAGTCCCAATTCAACATTACTGGCTTCAGACAGCCTGGGTTTGGGCAGCATGGTGACAGTATTGGTAACACTGTTGCCGTTTGCAGGTTATTCCAATGCATGCTTCGGTTGTACTCCCGTATCTTCCTACAGACCAAAAACATGACTGCTAGCTTGTTTAGCTTAGTTAAATTGGCAACTCTAAATTGTCACTAGGAGTCAGTGAGAGTCTGGATGATTCTTTTTAGTAAAAGTCAGTGAGGACGTTTGGTCCTCTTTATCATGAAAAACAACAACCTGCCTAATAAAGGACTCGTACGTTTGGTTTAAAGGACTTTACCTTTATGTTTAAAAAATATATATAATCATCGGTGTTTTTTTGTTGTTCTGCCACATGTTAGTAAAATCCTGAATATTAAAATGTTTAATTATATCATCAGCCTATGGAGGATAACATCTGTAGTTGAGGGCCACACAAAATCGCTCCAAGGGCCGCAAGTGGCCCCCCAGCCACACTTTGCACATGCCTGTGTTAGAACTCTAACTCTTGGAGTTAATTCTGAATAATTAAAGGGGAAAGATAAAATTAAAATAAGATGCTTCAGGACTCTGAGCTCATTGAACACACAGGGCAGATCCAGGACCAAGACTAAATGGATTTTTACTGCAGGTTTACATAAAACCATGGCGATGCAACATAACAGCGCTACAGCTGTTAGAAACACCGACAGAGGATTCGGGTCTCTGTCTTTCTGTCAGTAGAGCTGAAGAGTCGCGGCTCCTAGAAAACCATTTAGATCTCCAAAAGTCTCTAAAACAGCAGAAAAGTCCCTTAGATAGTTCGCTGGTTGCGTTTTGAGGAAAGACTCACTAGAAGAGTCTGAAAAATGACCAAATAGAACCATAAAATCACGTAGTTGACAACAAAAACAAGCCGGGCCGATCCTACATGACTTTAGCTCTTTGCTAACAGGAGCTGCTGAACGTCAGACAAGCGATGGTAAGAGGCTGATCCGGATCGGATCTGGATTCAGGTCAAGAGCACCCGGAAAGTCCAAAATATGTCATATTTGACCAAATAAAAGAACTATATATAAAAAATAAAAGTTTCTTGGGACTATTATAGATCTCGTAACATAAATGCATTATAATATAACATGCTGCATTCAGATGGAACGGCTGTGCAGTCCTGATCGGATTTCAGCCCAGACTTTGAGAATTACTGGTTTGGTGCTAAGTCGAAATTATACAGTATCTCATTATTATGACTTAGTATCTCATTATTATGACTTAGTATCTCATTATTATGACTTAGTATCTCGTTATTATGACTTAGTATCTCGTTATTATGACTAAGTATCTCGTTATTATGACTTAGTATCTCGTTATTATGACTTAGTATCTCATTATTATGACTTAGTATCTCATTATTATGACTTAGTATCTCATTATTATGA
Organism: Callopanchax toddi; assembly: GCA_006937965.1. Lineage (NCBI taxonomy): Eukaryota > Metazoa > Chordata > Actinopteri > Cyprinodontiformes > Nothobranchiidae > Callopanchax > Callopanchax toddi. Next base: position 775,587 of record SSNR01000202.1, read on the forward strand.
CTTAGTATCTCGTTATTATGACTTAGTATCTCGTTATTATGACTAAGTATCTCGTTATTATGACTTAGTATCTCGTTATTATGACTTAGTATCTCATTATTATGACTTAGTATCTCATTATTATGACTTAGTATCTCATTATTATGACTTAGTATCTCGTTATTATGACTTAGTATCTCGTTATTATGACTAAGTATCTCGTTATTATGACTTAGTATCTCGTTATTATGACTTAGTATCTCGTTATTATGACTTAGTATCTCGTTATTATGACTTAGTATCTCGTTATTATGACTTAGTATCTCATAATTATGACTTAGTATATCATTATTATGACTTAGTATCTCGTTATTATGACTTAGTATCTCGTTATTATGACTTAGTATCTCATAATTATGACTTTGTATATCATTATTATGACTTAGTATCTCGTTATTATGACTTAGTATCTCGTTATTATGACTTAGTATCTCATAATTATGAGATAGTATCTCATAATTATGAGATAGTATCTCATTATTATGACTTAGTATCTCGTTATTATGACTTAGTATCTCGTTATTATGACTTAGTATCTCGTTATTATTAGGGATGTCCCGATCCGATCACGTGATCGGAAATCGGCCCCGATCACGTGATTTTGGACCCGATCGGAATCGGACGTCACCTCCCGATTTTGACTCGGGTTTCCTCTACATGCGCCCCGCCAAAATAAAAGCTGCTAAGCTGTCAGAAGGAAGTTTGGGTTTTTAAATATATGTTAAACAATCTAAAGCACATGGGATTTATATATAGTCTATATTTGTGCACATATATTAACCATAATCAGAGTTTGAATCAGTTTCCGCCGGTCCAAGAGGAGGGAGGGGCCGGGACCGGGAGATCCTGGACCGGGAGACACGCGAACTTATCCAGCAGCGACCGAGTTCGCTGCTCTCTCCACACCCACCGGGACTCGTCCTCCCCCTGAACGGAAAGCAGCCAAGCACCGACGGGAGTACTCTGTCTGGAGGAGGCGGAGAGGCCGGCGTGGAGCGAGTCATACCCGCGCTAACTCGTTGTCCCTACGCAGCGTCTCCCTCCTGCCTCAGGAGGAGATTCTGCTGAGTGCTGCAGCACAACACCCGCCCTCCGTCGGGAAATAGTTGAGCGATGTTAAGATTTTTTAAAACCGCTTTCTGAGGAGTTTCCTGATTAAATGTCGCTCCAAAACGATTTCTCCAAATAGTCTAATGAAGAAGTTGTTCAGAGCTGCTGCAGTCAGAGGATAAAGCAGCAGGAGGAGTGAAGGAGGAGCTGATGACTTAAGAAATGATCGGGTCATTGTCAGTAAACAAGTTTGTTCTTTCTGGGCAAAAAATGGAGCACAGTTAAAATAATGTTGACATTTTTTCTGCACCTGAACAGCTGTAGGAAAAAAATATTTTCCTCAAAAAGTTACTTTAACCACAAACTAATTTTGTGCACAGAGAATATATGTTTAAGTATTTAAACATATATGGATATGATAGATTATACAGATGGATGGATTTATGTCTGCAGCATGACATCATTTTGTTACTTCTTTGTTTTTATTAGTTAAACTTCGGCAAAGTAGAACTCAGAAGCAGCTTGAAGCAGAAAGTGTGAGTATGTCTGTGTCTGGAGGCTTTATAAAGTTGATCACAACAACATATTAAAAAGATCGGATCGGGACTCGGGATCAGCAGATCTTCAAAATCTAATGACTCAGACTCGGACTCGAGGGCAAAAAAACCTGATCGGGACATCCCTAGTTATTATGACTTAGTATCTCATAATTATGAGATAGTATCTCATTATTATGACTTAGTATCTCGTTATTATGACTTAGTATCTCGTTATTATGACTTAGTATCTCATAATTATGAGATAGTATCTCATTATTATGACTTAGTATCTCGTTATTATGACTTAGTATCTCGTTATTATGACTTAGTATCTCATAATTATGAGATAGTATCTCATTATTATGACTTAGTATCTCGTTATTATGACTTAGTATCTCGTTATTATGACTTAGTATCTCATAATTATGAGATAGTATCTCATTATTATGACTTAGTATCTCGTTATTATGACTTAGTATCTCGTTATTATGACTTAGTATCTCATAATTATGAGATAGTATCTCATTATTATGACTTAGTATCTCGTTATTATGACTTAGTATCTCGTTATTATGACTTAGTATCTCATAATTATGAGATAGTATCTCATTATTATGACTTAGTATCTCGTTATTATGACTTAGTATCTCGTTATTATGACTTAGTATCTCATAATTATGAGATAGTATCTCATTATTATGACTTAGTATCTCGTTATTATGACTTAGTATCTCGTTATTATGACTTAGTATCTCATAATTATGAGATAGTATCTCATTATTATGACTTAGTATCTCGTTATTATGACTTAGTATCTCGTTATTATGACTTAGTATCTCGTTATTATGACTTAGTATCTCGTTATTATGACGCAGTATCTCAATATTATGACTTAGTATCTCGTTATTATGACTTAGTATCTCATAATTATGACTTAGTATATCATTATTATGACTTAGTATAGCATAATTATGACTTAGTATCTCATAATTATGAGATAGTATCTCATTATTATGACTTAGTATATCGTAATTTTGAGATAATATCTCGTTATTATGACTTAGTATCTCGTTATTATGACTTAGTATCTCATAATTATGAGATAGTATCTCATTATTATGACTTAGCATATCATTATTATGACTTAGTATATCATTATTATGACTTAGTATCTCATAATTATGAGATAGTATCTCATTATTATGACTTAGTATCTCATTATTATGACTTAGTATCTCATTATTATGACTTAGTATCTCATTATTATGACTTAGCATCTCATAATTATGAGATAGTATCTCATTATTCAAATCAAATCAAACTTTATTTTTATAGCACCTTTCATGCCCCAGCGAGCAACACAAAGTGCTTGACAGATTAAAATGACCCATACAACCCACATTCCCTCCCTTTCCCACACTTAGAACAATTATGACACTCTCCCCTCCCAGTCCACAACCCATTCCCAGGCACACACACACCCACACATACACATAAAAACCACATTAAACACTATGTGTTATGACTTAGTATCTCATTATTATGACTTAGTATCTCATAATTATGAGATAAGTATCAAAACATATTTTTCAAAATGGCGGAAATGGGCTTTCATACAAATCAGACCATTATTATGATACCACGTATTTTCTTATGGAGTGATCACACCTGCTCATTTGAACACAAAGCCCAGGAACCCAGATACATCCTGCTTCACTCTCTTGACTTCCTGAGGAGAAGACATCTCTGGCTACTGCTCCACAAGAGAAGAGCCACAGCTATGAGCTGCTCAGCAGTAGGTCCCGTCCAGGCATCGCCTCCCCAGCTAAGCATACAGTGACCATTCTGTTCATGTCTTTAATCCACACACATTTACAGTTCTGTGTAAATCCTGAATACTTTAATTTTGTCTTCGGATATGTCCAACATTTTCTCTCTAAGACCCGGTATATAGTCACTTTAATTTGTGTGTGTGTGAACATATTTTAAAATCTACCTAAGTAGGGAAATACAAAGAAGAAAACATTAGCAAACAGAAGCTCAAGAAAGAGTTTAATACACACAAACGTAGCGGCATAACATCCGACGGGAGGAAGAATTTGCTTAAGGTTTGGGTTTTAGACAGTCTGTTCTTTGATTTAAAACCATCAAGTCCATGAGATCAAATATTACACATACAGAGTTCAAGGTTTTTGTGTGGAAATTCTCTGGAGAGGCTCTGCATGCTGCGAACCCCAGAGATTACATTTCAGTTGCAGATTTGAAGTCGAAACTCACCAGACGGAACAGGAAATTGTGTTGCTGTCAGTGAAAAATGTAAATGGTCCTCTGTGTAAAGGGTGTCTGATAGTCAATCCTGGCGGTGTGCCCTGGGCTTTTCCTGTCCACCATGTCCATCTGGTGTCAGGTAGCTGGTCCTAACACCGGACTGGGATGTGCTGGTGAGTTTATCTGTGCTTGAAGCTGTAAAACCATGCAGTCGAACGCAGACAGCCAATGTTCTAAGAAACATTTATGTCTGTCATACATATACACATGTTTATGACTAGCATTCATAAACACACATGTATATTTATGTTTTTAATAGAAAAGGAGAAGAGGAGAAAAGTCTCGTTGGCTTTCTGGTAAGGATAAAACTAGTTTATGTTCTGATTTGGTAAATCCTACACAGCAAATGACTCTAGTGTTGATTTAACACTGGTGATTTGCTGTAGATTTAAAGGAAAGTGGACTTTCATTTTCTCATGATTGTGAGAGAGTGTACCCCACTGGTATAATAGTCTGACCAAATCATGAAGCCACATTTTGAGCCCATAAAAAGTTTTTACCCTCTTGGACGTTTTACCCTTGTATTGCTTTTATAAATCAATCATGAGTAGCATAGTTTGGGATTTTTTTAACAAAACTTTTACAAAAATCCCTTTACTGTCAAAGTGAAAACAGATTTCTACAAAATAATAGCAATTAAATAAAAATATGAAACTTAAAATATGTAATTGCACATATTCACACTGAAATTAGACCTTTATTATGATACCACATCTGTTCTTATCAATTTGATCACACCTCCTTCCTTAAACGTAAAGCTCAGGAATCCAGGTTTTCACTCTCCTGACATCCTGTGACCGTCTCAATCCAACAGAGAGCCAGCCAATTGGTGCTAGTGGTCTCATGATTAGTAGAATTGAGGTCATCTTAATACGGCGTCTCTAGATATCTGTGTCTGTAAGGTCTATTCACTGGTTAATCAGCACTCCTGGCTACCATCACAGCATGAAGACAACTCAGATAGATAGAGACATGTCCACAGACTGATAGAGACCTGTCCACAGTCCCCATGCCACCCTGATCATGGCAGCATGAGCACTAGAAGCAGACAGAACAGGAGGTATAAACAGAGTAAGAGAATGTAAAATGCAGGCAGGTAAAGCGTACGTGGAGCGCCTTAACCCCGTGGCTGGAGGTTCCACGGTACTACTACAGACTTTTTTGGGAGAAACTGAGTAGATAGGTGTCTCACGATTTGCCTGACTGGGTGCTGCTTAAGTTTGTTCAGTACTTTTTGCTAATTCCTGCAACTGGTAGTTTTTAGTGAGTATTGTAAACTCAGAATCTTAGTTTCAGTTCAGCCTATCAGTGTTGGCCCCTGTGAATATTGAAAGTATGAGTTTCTTCAAAGATAAAAGTTCCTAAATAACTTGACTAAAGTAACTAAAAACTGTTGTTTTGAATTTGATGTAAATTAAATGTTTAAAAATGTCAAATGAGGTTACATAATTGTTTCCACATTTTTCAACATCAACACATGCATCGTTTTTACAACAGGTTTCTTGTTGAGTTATTGAGAATAATCAGTTCTCAGTAGCAGTTTGAAATTTTCAGAACATTGGTGAACCACTTGATTGTCTTGTGGTTAAAATGATGCCGCAACATCAAGCAAGGCTTAACCTGAAAGTGTGACCTCATCTGAGTTTACAGCTTTAGGTAAAAAAAAAAATCTAATTTCATAGATTATACAGTATGCACAACACTTTTAATGCAAGAATTGTGTGTGAGTGAAAGAATGAGAATCTATAGAAGGTAAACAAGGAGTGGCCTCTAAAAGGAGCAATGTAGGTCATAGCAAATCAGGACTCCAGGCTTTATTGTGAACCAGGTGTTACTACCAGCACTCTATTCAAAAACACAGACAGGTAGAGAGAAAGGAGGAAGAGAGAACAATTTATCAATGCAAAGTTAATAACATCCATTTGAATCTAACTAAAAATCAATATTTCATTACCAAATTGTTAGTGGGAATGAAGAAAGATTGGGGAAGTTCGAGTGGCTGTGGTGGGAAAGAGGCGTTAGGCAGTTCAATGTGGAAGAAGGGATGATTCATGAGGCCATCAAGCCGAAGAGGTGGAAGGAACTGAGGGATGGAGGGAGGGTAGAAGAGGAGGGAGCTGGAAAAACTTGGAGAGGGGTTTGTTCACCAATGACCTTGGTGACAAGGGGAAAATTATAGAGAAGAAAATGAAAGTAACTGTCATGTGCCCACAGGTCAGAATCAGCCGATAAATCTTACTAGAGAAGAAATCTGGTGTGTGCACGTTGGTCACTGCATAGTCTGACCACCCACACACACTGATGTCTAATAGTAACACTGTGTGTGATACCATCACCTGATAGTAACACCTTACCACCTTTTTCAGTAACAAGGTATAACGCAATACTATTTCCAAACCAGTAATCAGAATACAGTTAATTTTCCAAGTCCCTATTTTTGTCACTTTCCTTGATTCTTTATTTGTTTTGTATCTCAGTGATTGTTGTCATGTATGAAGAGTCTTGTTTTCAGCATGAGAACAATCATGTGTGATACCGTATTTCTCTGAATATAAGAGTGTTTTTTTCCTGTAAACTCATCTGAAAATACTGGTTGGTCTCATATTCAGGGTCTAGACCGGTGGTTCTCAATAGGCGGCTCCCAGGCCAGATCTGGTTCACGTATCTCTGGCCCTCCAGCCTTATACAGTACTTATACTCGCGCCCCTAAACAATTACTTTTGATCATCTAATGAGGCCATACCAAGATCTGAACCCAGTGTTCTTACATGAAAGGTGGTTTTCTCTACCTCTAGGCCACACATGCTGTTTTAACACAGATTATAGGGGCTTTTCAGCCTTTCCAATAAACTACATTATGTTGCATTTATATTTCAAATATGACAAACTACTGCTCCCAGTAGTAAAATGACTGTATCTGTACAGTTCCAATATCACCCTCCACCGACCGTGCCATATACCTACCCACCCCCAGCCTGAAGACACGCCTGTGAAAATGTATGTGGTCCTTTAAGGTTAGTAATTGAGTACCCCTGATCTAGACTCTGTTAATGAGTGTGACAACTGAGAACTGACATTACCAGAAACAGCTGACGTGATGCTGCTGTCAGACAGTAACACTCACTAGCATTAGCTCTAGCTCTAGCAGTCTGAATGTAGCAGCAGCATGTTGGAGAGTGATGACCTGAACAGAGCAGCTTAGAGGTTGGACAAATGAACCAACAACTAAGGAGACATTGTGATGCAACCTTCACGCATTGTGACAAACACAGCAGTCAGCCCACACCTTCAATCAGCTAAGACAGCGATCCCCAACCTCCGGTTACCGTTACCATTACTGCCCCGTGTGTCAAATGCTACCAGACTGTCAGAATGGCAAAATGAAAAGTATTAATTGATGTATTGATTGTGCCAGCAATATACGGCTGGACACCAAGTCGTTACATTGCAGTATGGAGCCAGCACCCCCCCGATCGACCTAATGACCGACCGGGCCATAGATGTACTGCTCGGCACCCAAACGGCCCGTGGCACAAAGAACGTTGGGGACCACTGTGCTAAGAAATACAACATGTCAGAACGATGTTAGCTCGCCATGGTCCTAAACCCACCACCTCAAAGGAACTAATGGCACTTTCACATCTGGGTCGGCGCGGTCCGGGTGGGGTATTTGCTTTCACATCTGGGTTACGTGTCCGGTCGGAAAAGGGTGGCTTGCCAACTCCAGGTCGGGAGAGAGGTCCTGCCTCAAGTGGAGGAGTTCAAGTATCTCAGGGACTTGTTCACGAGTGAGGGAAGGAGGGAGCGGGAGATCGACAGGCGGAACGGTGCAGTGTCTGCAGTGATGCGGACGCTGAACCGGTCTGTTGTGGTGAAGAAGGAGCTGAGCCAGAAAGCAAGGCTCTCGATTTACCGGTCGATCTACCTCCCAATCCTCACCTATGGTCATGAGCTTTGGGTAATGACCGAAAGAACGAGATCACGGATACAAGCGGCTGAAATGAGTTTTCTCCGCAGGGTGGCCGGGCTCAGCCTTAGGGATAGGGTGAGGAGCTCGAACATCCGGGAGAGACTCGGAGTAGAACCGCTGCTCCTCCATGTCGAAAGGAGCCAGTTGAGGTGGTTTGGGCATCTTGTTAGGATGCCCCCTGGACGCCTCCCCAGGGAGGTGTTTCAGGCATGTCCTGCCGGCAGGAGGCCCCCGGGTCGACCCAGGACACGCTGGAGAAAATATATCTCTGGTTTGGCCCTGGAGCGCCGTGGGATCCTGCCGGAGGAGCTGGTAGAAGTGGCTGGGGAGAAGACCGTCTGGGACTCCCTAATTGGGATGCTGCCCCCGCGACCCGGACCCGGATAAGCGGAAGAAGACGAGACGAGATCTGGGTTACATGTGTTTCTCAGGCTGAGCCAAATCTTTTTTCAGAGAGAATCGGAATCGAGTTGAATCGTGAGTTTTTCAAAGATTCACAGCTCTAATCAAAGTCTGACAAAGTCTTTACTCCTGGACATAATGACACCTCATAAGCACATTCTTGTCTTTTACCTCAATGAGTTTGAAAAAGTGGTTTTATCGCCACCTTGAAAATGATAACTTTTCATCTGAATGCTCCAGACTCGTCATTCCTGTTGCTATGTGTGTGTGTGTGTGTGTGTGTGTGTGTGTGTGTGTGTGTGACACACATATCCTAGCTCGTGTGTAAACTCTGGCTCTGATGACTACCACATGACTCTCCTTAACCAATCATATTGCTTGTCTCGTTGTTAACCCACCCAGCCTCCCCACAAGCAGTTTGTGTGTGGAGATGGTGCATTCAGAGTTTTTTCTATCAATTCACTGTAACGCACCACATTTAACATTCAGTAACGTTAACAGTGTTGTGATGACGGACACAGTAAATACGGGTAGTTAGATTACACTGTTACTGATAACGTTGTTCTTTATACAGTGTTATTACAAACACTGGTGGTAACATTGTCCAAAGGGTTTTGAATTGTATGTTGAAATATTTTAAAGGGTTTTCACAGTGACAGCTGTTTATTGCCCATTCATAAAACACACAGGTGATATTAAGACATGTTTATAACCAGATAAACCCAGTGATAAACTCTGATCCTTTACAGAAACACAGGCAATGATCTGAATTACTCTAATGTTGGGGGGTCTGCAAGTCTAGGTTGTATAAAAAAAATATGGAAAAGCAAATAATGAAAAAATGCCATTCATGAATGACTTGGATCAGCATCAGGCACACAGATCCATGATCAGGACATTCTTAGTAGTTTCTTTAGTTTTGATTGAAATACACATTTTTTATTGTAGTTTATTAAAAGTGTGTCTCATCTAACACCGATGAACATATTTCCAAGCAAAAACATGACAAATATTTTCTGACATTTTCTGCATATGTTTTCATTTTTGTGTTGTTTAATATGCAGCGTTGGATTCACCTGATGGAAAGCCTCCCAGATGGATGTTTAGATCCTGATTTATACATAATGAAGATCATATTTTGTCTGGTGTAATGACAAAGACTATCTCAAATGACAGATTTCACAGGGTTTGAAATGAACGTAAAAACAGCCACAGAATGATTAATACTGACAGCCATTCCAATTTACAACTAATGGACAATTTTCATTGTTTCTTTACTGGCTATAATCATCAGTAAAGTGACTAACAGTAAAACAACTTTGTTGCTTAATGGTAGCATTTGGATGCAAGCGTGCATGTGAGATATAGAAGGTGTCTTATGTGTTTTTGTTGTAAGTTAAATATTCAATCAGTGGAGTCACTCAGAGAAACCCAGACTGGTTAAAATGTGTCAGATCCACCTGACTCAGGGTTTGATTTCAAATTCAAATCCAACTGTTTTTTCTTTCACCTTATTCTGATGTGAAGGAGAAAACCTTTTTCAGACAGTGTTCCAGATTGCATGCACATCAGGTGACAATTAAGACATAACAACATAAATTGTCTGCTGTCACATCCAGTTACACTCAATCCCTGATGCATTTTCTTCTCTCTCTCTTTCGCTCTATCTCTCTCTCACACATGCACACACACACACACACACACACACACACACACACACACACACACACATCTTCTACATTTCCTTGGCTAAAACCTGACAGTTTTTGTAGTGCATTAAATTAACACCACTGCTTCCTTCCACCTCTTCAACCTATTCACATCCACCTGTAATGAGCAATTAAAGCTAGGAAGGCCGTTGCTGTAGTGCCCCCCCACCACACACACACACACACACACACACACACTCTTTTTATGTTTGCATGTTTGTTGCTTTTTATTTTTTCTGAAATCTCCTCCATGCATTTCCCACCCCACATTTCAAACAATCAAAAACTGGCACTTGAGCTCTAAATAATTCATCTGCTGCTAACACTAAACAACTGTTAACACGCTAGAATAATTAGTTATGCTTGCCTGACATGTTTGTGTCTTTAATAATTAATGCATTTGTCTTAATTAACAACACTATTTGAGACATTTTTATTCTTTCTAAAGAAAAAAACAGTACAAAGCTTTTAGATTATAAATATTTATTAGATGCCCTGATTAGAACCCAGGTAATGGACCATGGGGGTTTATAAACTATATTAAAAACAGCAAAAAGGTCATCAAAACATTAATTTGAGAGTTGTTTGTTTCATCATGATTATATGTATATTTACATGGATTGCTTGATGCATATCTTGTATTTTCTTATTTTTTCTTTTCACTACCATAAGATACTCTGCTCTCCCAGTTTGGTGGGCAGCAGTAGCTCAGTAGGTAGAGCATTCGTCTGGTTGTTGGTTCAATCCCGGCACCAGATGGACACTTCTCCCACCCAAGTCACGTTTCCAGCATGAGGAGGACTCACATGTAATATTGTATTTAACTGAATATCCGGGCAGTTTTTGTAAACTCCTCTGACCCAACAGGTTCGTTTTATCTCCTGGGTCTAGACTTTATTAACGAGTGTGAGACGTCAGCAGGAACAGCTGACTGGATGCTGCTGTCTGACAGCCAAGCATAGCACTAGCATTAGCACTAGCAGCCTGAAGCAGAAAAAGATGTTTTGATGCATCCTTCACTCTGTGACAAATGCAGCAGTCAGTAAACAAAGCAGCAGCAGGAACAGGAGCTGTTAGAGTGATGTTAGCTCCACATGGTCCTGAAACCCTCCGCTTCAAAGGAACTAACAGTAGAGCTCAGTTCAGAGGAGCTGATCAGAACGTCACATTACAGATTATCTTTGTTGTTACGCCATAAAGTCTTTAAGTTTAAACGTTGTTGGACATTTTACCGTATTTAAATTCAAATACCGTTATGTTGTTAGATTTTTTAATAAAAAAATATTTCTAAAAGATGAGATTTAGTTGTCAAACAAAACTTTTTACAAAAAATATATTTAGAAAAACGGGGTCAGGTAGGGTTAGGGTTGAGATGGATTTCAGGTAAATACTATAAAAACCAAGCTGCAGCAACACAAACATAAAAACTATGGAGGAGAGAGATGGTATGTTTTCTATCTGGAATAAATACAGTCAGGATTTAGAGTTTGAGTCAGATAAAGATGATGACGTTAAGGTTTGTTCTAATGTTCATGAAAATGTTCGATTGTTCATAAAAATGTTCTGATGTTCATTAAAATATTCTAATGTTCATAAAAATGTTCTAATGTTCATAAAAATGTTCTGATGTTCATTAAAATGTTCTAATGTTCATAAAAATGTTCTGATGTTCATTAAAATATTCTAATGTTCATAAAAATGTTCTAATGTTCATAAAAATGTTCTGATGTTCATTAAAATGTTCTAATGTTCATAAAAATGTTCTGATGTTCATTAAAATATTCTAATGTTCATAAAAATGTTCTAATGTTCATAAAAATGTTCTGATGTTCATTAAAATGTTCTAATGTTCATAAAAATGTTCTGATGTTCATTAAAATATTCTAATGTTCATAAAAATGTTCTAATGTTCATAAAAATGTTCTGATGTTCATTAAAATGTTCTAATGTTCATAAAAATGTTCTGATGTTCATTAAAATATTCTAATGTTCATAAAAATGTTCTAATGTTCATAAAAATGTTCTGATGTTCATTAAAATGTTCTAATGTTCATAAAAATGTTCTGATGTTCATTAAAATATTCTAATGTTCATAAAAATGTTCTAATGTTCATAAAAATGTTCTGATGTTCATTAAAATGTTCTAATGTTCATAAAAATGTTCTGATGTTCATTAAAATATTCTAATGTTCATAAAAATGTTCTAATGTTCATAAAAATGTTCTAACGTTCATTAAAATGTTCTAATGATCTTTAAAAATTTCTGTTCATAAAAATGTTCTAATGTTCGTAAAGATGTTCTAATATTTGTAAAAATGTTCTAATGTTCATACAAATGTTCTGTTTGTAAAAATGTTCTATTGTTTGTAAAAAATTTTGTATTGTTCATAAAAATGTTTTAATGTTCGTAAAAATGCTCTATTGTTCATAAAACTTTTTTAATGTTCGTAAAAATGTTCTAATGTTTGTAAAAATGTTCTAATGATCATTAAAATGTTCTAATGTTCATAAAATGTTCTAATGTTCATAAAACTTTTCTAATGTTTGTTAAAATGTTCTAATGTTTGTAAAAATGTTCTAATGTTTGTAAAAATGTTCTAATGTTTGTAAAAATTTTGTATTCATAAAAATGTTCTAATGTTCATAAAAATGTTCTAATGTTCATTAAACTTTTCTAATGTTTGTAAAAATGTTCTAATGTTTGTAAAAATGTTCTAATGTTCATAAAAATGTTCTAATGTTCATAAAAATGTTCTAATGTTCGTAAAAATGTTCTAATGTTTGGAAAAATGTTCTAATGTTTGTAAAAATGTTGTATTGTTCATAAAAATGTTCCAATGTTCGTAAAAAAATTCTAATATTTGTAAAAATATTGTATTGTTCATAAAAATGTTCTAATGTTCGTAAAAATTTGTATTGTTCATAAAACATTTTTAATGTTCATAAAAAATTTATGTTTGTAAAATTTTTCTTATGTTTGTAAAAATGTTGTATTGTTCATAAAAATGTTCTAATGTTCATAAAAATGTTCTAATGTTTGTAAAAAAAATTGTATTGTTCATAGAAATGTTCTAATGTTCGTAAAAATGTTCTGTTTGTAAAAATGTTGTATTGTTAATAAAAATGTTCTAATGTTCATAAAAATGTTTTATTGTTCATAAAAATCTTCTGATGTTCATTAAAACATTCCAATGTTCACAAAAATGTTCTAATGTTCGTAAAGATGTTCTAATGTTTGTAAAAATGTTCTAATGTTCATACAAATGTTCTAATGTTCATACAAATGTTCTGTTTGTAAAAATGTTCTATTGTTTGTAAAAAATTTTGTATTGTTCATAAAAATGTTTTAATGTTCGTAAAAATGTTCTATTGTTCATAAAACTTTTTTAATGTTCGTAAAAATGTTCTAATGTTTGTAAAAATGTTCTAATGATCATTAAAATGTTCTAATGTTCATAAAATGTTCTAATGTTCATAAAACTTTTCTAATGTTTGTTAAAATGTTCTAATCTTTGTAAAAATGTTCTAATGTTTGTAAAAATGTTCTAATGTTTGTAAAAATTTTGTATTCATAAAAATGTTCTAATGTTCATAAAAATTTTCCAATGTTCGTAAAAATTTTCTAATGTTTGTAAAAATGTTGTTTGTAAAAAAGTTGTATTGTTCATAAAAATGTTCTAATGTTCGTATAAATGTTCTAATGTTTGTAAAAAATGTGTATTGTTCATAAAAATGTTCTAATGTTCGTAAACATTTTCTAATGTTTGTAAAAATGTTGTATTGTTCATGAAAATTTTCTAAAGTACGTAAAATGTTCTAATGTTCATAAAAATGTTCTGTTTCTAAAAAAATTGTATTGTTCATAGAAATTTTCTAATGTTCATAAAAAATTTATAAAGTTCGTAAAAATGTTCTAATATTTGTAAAAATGTTCTGTTTGTAAAAATGTTCTAATGTTTGTTAAAAATGTGTTTTGTTCATAAAAATGTTCTAATGTTCATAAAAATGTTCTAATGTTCGTTAAAATGTTCTAATGTTAATAAAAATGTTCTAATGTTCAGTAAAATGATCTGATGTTCAGTAAAATGTTCTAATGTTCATAAAAATGTTCTAATGTTCCTTAAAATGTTCTATTGTTCATTAAAATGTTCTAATGTTCAGTAAAATGTTCTAATGTTCAATAAAATGTTCTAATGTTCCTTAAAATGTTCTAATGTTCATAAAACATGTTTAAATGAATTTAATAGCTACAGTAATAAACAAGTTATTTTATAAAAGGTAGTTTTGCCATAAAAGTGTTAAACGTCAGGTCAAGAAAGACTGTCTTTACTAATAAAGTAACTAAAAAAGTAACTAGTAATCTTAACTTAAATACTTTGAAAATCAAGTAATCAGTAAAGTAACTGTTTTAAAGGAGCAATCAGTAATCAGTAGTTGGATTACTTTTTCAAAGTACCTGTGGCCACACTGCTGAGTTCCTTATTAGGTGGAACATTCAAATTTCAACAACTGAATTTTAAACTGTTCCAAATTTCCTGAAAATTGAAATATTTTAATAAAACCTTCCGGAAGAGTTCCCCCAGACTCAACAGAACATGCAATGTTTTATTAAGGGACTGTAGTTATTATTATTTTAAAGCTTATTTAGTCGGTAATATTCCACTGAGATGAACAATCTCTTTTTAAAGGGAGACCTGAAGGCAGATGATCTTATTTATTGTCCCTTAGGATAATCTTTATCACACATCATCGCTTGTTTCAAGCCTTAGTCATCTCATAAAAAGCGCAACATCATGAACATACACAACCCTACAAACACCTAACACACAGTGTATCCCTCAGCTCCCTTCTTATGCATTCCTAACACACATCACAGTAAACACAGGAGTTTGTTCAATGAGATGATAGCTGAGGGGACAATGCGTCTCTTAAAGTGGGAGGTTTTTTCCAGCCTAGAGTTCTGTATCTGGAGCCAGATGGAAGTAAAATGAGAAACCTTCTCGGAGGATGGTCAGGACTGTTGGTTCATGCCAGCTGTGTGGTGGCTGAGTGATCTGCATCAGTCAGGCTAGGAGTGGGAAGGTTAGAATCCTGGATGCTACTGTATGTGTGAGATTATAAGTCTATTCTTGCTGGTGACAGTTAATATATTGAAAAGACAGGGGAAGCAGTAAAGTTTGGGTTGAATAACTTTGTAAAGTAGCGGGTGTGGGGGGGCACGGAAGTTGGCACAGTTGGTAGCACTGGCAGCAAGAAGGTTGCTGGTGAGGTTACAGATGGGTAGGTCACAAGGGGAATGAGGATCACCTTGGGAGACTGAACTGTCTAGGAAAAGAATTCATGAGAGAAAATATCCTCCGGAGTAGGGCTGTGTGCGCGATATGACGAAATATTTCTTCTGGACGATAGAAAATGTCTATCGTCCAATATAAAGCTCTATCGTTTACTCCACAAACAGGAGTTTTTTCACAGTAGTTCACGTCATTCTGCACTTTACGGCATGCAACCAACGAGGAATCATTACAATATTATTTAAACAAATTAAATAATGCTGCTTAAAATGTAATTAATATAATTTCTAAAATGAATAAGTGACATATACAAATAGATTATGACAGGATTTGTTGACAGAAAACGAAAAAGTCTAGCGTGACCTCTGCTTCAGACCCTCAGATCTCTCTGGATCCCTCTCTGGATCCCTCAGGACCGCAGAGAATGTTCAGGTTTTTAAGAATAGACTCAAGACCCACCTTTTTAGATTAGCTTTTAACTGATTATTATTTATTTAGTTTTTTATTCACATTTTATTGGTCATTTTACTATTCCTATAAGTTCTCCTTATTTTATATGCTATGCATTTTAATCCTCCAGTGTTTCCTCTGTGGAGCCCTCTGCCTTGGGACCGGTGGTCGGCGGTGGCGGCTCGGGCGCTCCCCGGTAGGGCCCGGGCAGTGGCGGGGGTTGCCACCCTCCATCCCCGGGTGCCCTTGGTTGGTGTGTGGCTGCTGACCTGGTTCTACAGCTGACGAGGCAGAGGGCCCACTTGATGGCGTGTTTCTCATTACTGGAGCCATCTGAGCTCAACATAGTGTTTACTGTGGTTTTGATGTGTATGTGTGGGTGTATGTGTGCCTGGGAATGGGTTGTGGACTGGGAGGGGAGAGTGTCATAATTGTTCTATGTGTGGGAAAGAGAGGGAATGTGGGTTGTATGGGTCATTTTAATCTGTCAAGCACTTTGTGTTGCTCGCTCTGGCATGAAAGGTGCTATAGAAATAAAGTTTGATTTGATTTGATTTGATCTAAGATATGACAAAAAGTGTTTTCTCTCTCTTTATTTAAAAATATGTCTTTAGAAGTTTGAGATGATATAAAAAAAAGTTTACACATAAGATAATGCTACATTGCACAATTAGCTGTGCACCAACCAGCAGCATTAATAGCTCTAACTGCAGCAAAACCCCAAATACTGAGAATCCATCTAACAATTCAATTAAAAATTTAGCAGCCTATTAATTTGTCCTTTTCACAAAAGAAGGCCTAAGGGAGTGTAAGCAGTGAGACGGGTTGTATTTAAATTTTTATGAGTGGCATCCTTGTTTTGGCTGAACGAGGGACCAGACATAAGAGCGCTCAGCCACTTGAAGATGAGCCAAAAATGCAGCTGTCAATGATAGTAGAGACAGGTGACAGGCATGACGCCCTGCGTGCCAGATGACTTTGGGAAGACTTTGACAGCCACCCAGGAAGGGAAGTTATTTTCCCTCCTTTTTTCTCAAGCTGCTGCATGATTAAAAGCCAAATGAGTGACACTGCTCGACACCCCAAATCAGCCCACTGCATTAATATTTCACACAGATGGCAGCTGTGTATCAAAACAACATGCAGCTAAGGACAACAGGAGGAGAGAAGTGTTGGAGCAGGACCTTTAGTGGTGTGGCTATATGTATCTGACTGAACAGTTTACAGATAAAAGACGTTGGTTTGTAAAAACATCTACAAATCTATGAGGGATGAAGACTTTTGGTCCCTGGTAATGATCTGAATTGTTTAGGATTAGGTATCTGCTGATGCTGAGTCTCAGTCGCATTGTTTTTATATTTAATAGCACATTTTTGTGAGTTATTATTTAAAATCAAAGCATGTAATTTTCTGTAAGGGATCAAAGTGTAGGGAGACTGTTTATCTACAAATCACAGGGTTTCATAGAACCCATCTATTTTTATAAGCTCTGTTTTAAACACTTATCATGCTTCTGAACAGCTTCTTTAAATCTCCAAACACCACGAAGCAGTTACACACAACCAGGATCCATCAACACAAATGTTAAAATGCTAACAATGTTTATAAAGGATGTTTCAAACATTGTTTATGAATTCAGTTTAAAGTAACTGTGAAGGCAGTTCAGGGTGGTGCTCTGACCTGCTTTAACTGCATGGATAAACATTATAAAGAAACACAAACTGCAGGAGAATGACAGACAATGACTTCATGTTATGCTTGATTTGAGTTCTAATTCATGTCAAATCAGTGTTTTGTCTTAAATGAAGCAAAGTGAGTCAGTCAGAGGTTTCAATGACAGGGGTCATGACACTTTCTCTGGTCGTTGGTCTCCTTGAGCCCTCCTCCTGATGAACACCTCCTCCTGATGAACACCTCCTCCTGATGAACACCTCCTCCAGCTCCTGATGAACATCTCCTCCTGATGAACACCTCCTCCTGATGAACACCTCCTCCTGATGAACACCTCCTCCTGATGAACACCTCCTCCTGATGAACATCTCCTCCTGATGAACACCTCCTCCAGCTCCTGATGAACACCTCCTCCAGCTCCTGATGAACATCTCCTCCTGATGAACACCTCCTCCTGATGAACACCTCCTCCTGATGAACACCTCCTCCTGATGAACACCTCCTCCTGATGAACACCTCCTCCTGATGAACACCTCCTCCAGCTCCTGATGAACACCTCCTCCTGATGAACACCTCCTCCTGATGAACATCTCCTCCTGATGAACATCTCCTCCTGATGAACATCTCCTCCTGATGAACACCTCCTCCTGATGAACACCTCCTCCAGCTCCTGATTAACACCTCCTCCTGATGAACACCTCCTCCTGATGAACACCTCCTCCAGCTCCTGATGAACACCTCCTCCTGATGAACATCTCCTCCTGATGAACACCTCCTCCTGATGATGATGAACACCTCCTCCTGATGAACACCTCCTCCAGCTCCTGATGAACACCTCCTCCTGATGAACACCTCCTCCTGATGAACACCTCCTCCTGATGAACACCTCCTCC
>SSNR01000202.1:794996-807638 GCA_006937965.1 Callopanchax toddi
ATGAACCCCTCCCCCTGATGAACACCACCCCCTCACTAACACACACCCCTGATGAACACCTCCTCCTGATGAACATCTCCTCCTGATGAACACCTCCTCCTGATGAACACCTCCTCCAGCTCCTGATTAACACCTCCTCCTGATTAACACCTCCTCCTGATGAACACCTCCTCCTGATGAACACCTCCTCCTGATGAACACCTCCTCCTGATTAACACCTCCTCCAGCTCCTGATGAACACCTCCTCCTGATGAACATCTCCTCCTGATGAACACCTCCTCCTGATGAACACCTCCTCCTGATGAACACCTCCTCCTGTTGAACACCTCCTCCTGATGAACACCTCCTCCTGATGAACATCTCCCCCTGATGAACATCTCCTCCTGATGAACATCTCCCCCTGATGAACATCTCCTCCTGATGAACACCTCCTCCTGATGAACACCTCCTCCTGATGAACACCTCCTCCTGATGAACACCTCCTCCTGATGAACATCTCCTCCTGATGAACACCTCCTCCTGATGAACATCTCCTCCTGATTAACACCTCCTCCAGCTCCTGATGAACATCTCCTCCTGATGAACACCTCCTCCTGATGAACACCTCCTCCAGCTCCTGATGAACACCTCCTCCTGATGAACACCTCCTCCTGATGAACACCTCCTCCTGATGAACACCTCCTCCTGATGAACACCTCCTCCTGATGAACATCTCCCCCTGATGAACATCTCCTCCTGATGAACACCTCCTCCTGATGAACATCTCCTCCTAATGAACATCTCCTCCTGATGAACACCTCCTCCAGCTCCTGATGAACACCTCCTCCTGATGAACACCTCCTCCTGATGAACACCTCCTCCAGCTCCTGATGAACACCTCCTCCTGATGAAGCTCTTTCTTCCAGTCCAGCCGTTGGTGCTGTACTGCAGGATGTCTGACTACAGCCATAGACAGTAGGTTAGGATGTCCTCTGGACACAATGCAGATGGTGGGGGACAGAAGTGGGGGACAGAAGAACTCTGACAAAAATAAAATCTGTGTTGGACAACCCATCCCATGCATGATGCTGTTGGAGAACTGGAGCTCCTTCAGCGACATGCTGCTGCATCCTGATGCAGGAAGGAACGTTATGGTAGACCCTTCCTCCCAGTAGAACCATCACTGCTCCCAACAAACTGCATCAGTGTTTACATCCCATCTGTTATTTGTACTGTTTTTTTATGAACAGATATATTTGTACATCCTTTAAAACAAAAACCCTATTCAGTTTCATATCTATGTGACTCAGTATCAGAGTAAAACTTTTTGATGATTGTACATTAAAGTCTTTATGCTGCTATTATAATATTTTTGTGTCATTACTTACATTTTCTTTACATATATATATATATATATTTTATCCTTGTGTGAATCTGTTTGTTCCTGACTTACTTTTCTGCTGGTGCACCTGAATTTTTGCACTGAAGGACAATAACAGTTTTTTCTATTCTATTCTAACGATAGAGATCAGGAGCTGAGTGTCACTTTCTGGTCCCAATTAATGAAACACGTCTTGATCAGAACCCTGATTAAATATTTGAGGTTAGATCAACACAATCATAATACCAGTATAAAATAAAGCAATAGGTTGGAGTTTCTTGCTTCTTTTAAAAGTGTAGAAAAACCCAATTATAGTACTTATCATAACAGTCTAATATAATAATGATCCCTAATTTGACATCTGTTCAGTTTTAACTAAAGATGTCTGCTAGTTTAATCAGGTAAATCACATATTGTAGGTTTTGATAACAGCTTCTTCTTTTTCCAATCTCTCTCTTTATATAAAGTGTGAATGAATGACTGTGTACAGCACTTTGGGGAGTGTACACTCTAGAAATCACTTATATGTATATAGGCTATGCATTTAGGACAAGGGTAAATAGATTGTTGGTAGATCGTATTGATTCGACATGCGTTGCAGTGGTAAAGACCAAACAATGCAGGTTGTGAAGTACCCAGAACTGATTGGAAGCAAATGAGTCAATTGGTTGCTTAGGAATTACCTTCATTGCTCGTATCTGTACATAGCTGCAGTGATGAGGGAGACAGCAATGTTCCAGAAATAACAGCCATGAAAAACAGAGATCATCAGCTGTTGAGGGACAGCCTCAATTGGAAATATTCATATTAGGGAATATGCAAATGCCATTGATGGTGTTGTAAATTTGGTGGAGGTGACAGCAAACAACATCTCAGGAGTAATGATTAAAGCGTGAAAGCTAAAAACGAAGGGGGGAGGGAGAAGGGCCACGGGGAGGGTTGGGGCAATAATAAGGAAGAAGATAACCATCGACGGAACTGACTGAGCCTCAGTCAATGGCAAAACAAGCACCATCCTTCCACTGTGAGGAGTCAGGCTGTGGCTTCCCCCTTCACCACTGTCAATAGCTGTCAGTCCTTAACTGCTGGTCCATTACTGCATTAGTATACTCTCACCACAGCAACTCCAACAAGCACCACCCTGACCTTCGTCTGGTGGCTGTCCTCCCAGATGCCTCTCCCCACAGAAACCAGAACCTCAAAACCACCAGGAAAAGGTTACAAGCATTCAGCAGCAGGAAAAAACCTGAAATAAATAAATAGACTTTATATAAATAATAAATGAGTGGCATTTGGGGCGATGGGTGTGTATATCTTAGTGTATGTGACTGCATGAATGGTTTCAGCTATAAAATACAGCTTACTCCATGTACACAGTGTGCCTGTGTTTTTAGAAAATGTCACAAAACCTGATTTATACTCTGTCATGAGTGCATTATTTGAGCTTGACAATCTTAATCATTCACATTTCCCTTACACCCACAACCGTCGCTCCTTTTTTCTCCTCTCAGGCTGACACGGATTATTGAAATATAAAAATAAGTGGTAGAAGGGGCCCCTGGAGCAGTATCAAAATGTCAGGTTTGTACTTACAGCCTGCTGCTGCTCGACAGGGTCAAGGGCTTCAATTATTTGTGTACATACAGCCTGATGCTACATAAAAGGTTATGTCACCCTCCGGCTGTTTACTTCTCAACAGTAGAGCTAACTGATGCAGAGCTTCAGCATAAACTGCATGGGAAACTGATGTGACAAATGGGAGAAAAAGGCAGTGAAGAGGCACATAAACCAAAATGAGAAAAGTCAACCTGAAAAGCTTTAGCCTTTAAAGCTATAGCATAGCCTATAACTGAATGCTACGTGTTTCATTATTCTATAATCAGAATGGTGAACTGCGCTGTAAACCAGCCTGACTTCAACATGATGACCATCATCCCCTCTCCTCCACTCCTCTGCCAACACTCACATCTGCATCAAGCCTCAGAGTTATTAGAAATGAAAACGATTCTAAATATTATTCATTTCTCTTTTCTTTCTGTAGGAGCTACCAACACATATTTACCTATTTTTGAAAAAGGGTGTTTGTACTTTCAGGGTTAGGCGGAGGTCACCCACTTTTTCCAGTTGGACACCCACTTTCAAAGTTTCTAGCTAATACACTGATACATAAAAAAAATATTTGTCTGTGCTTTTTATTTGACAGCAAACACAGAAACAGCCTTGGAGGTGTTATTGCCAACCCGCACATTTTGTGGCCTCCCTGTAAGAAAGTCCAGCCTTCAGTTTTTAGAGAGAGGTTTTGACTCCTAAGTGGCTAAGATTTTTATAATAATAACTTCAATTTTTATCAAGTAGTGCTCGCTGCAGAACCAGAAGGTGGAGCTGCACCAGGTTCAGCCCCGCCCATTCAACCAGAGTCAGCCCTGCCCCGCTGACTTGTCTGCTGTCTTTTTTAAATAACTTTATTGCAAAAGAGTGAATTTACAAGAAAATAACTGAATATCTGCCTGTTTCTCCTTCTGTTTCCCCTTGTTTTCTGGATAAAACATCTGCTCAAAATTGATTAAATATCTCGGGGTTTCAGTCATGTTTTTGTAACAGTATTAGTTTGTGAATGAGAAACGTTTTCTGTCATACGGACTACAACGAGAGACAGTGAGCCTAACAGAGAAAGCCGAACTAGCCCACTTTGCTTCGTAGCGTTAGCCACCATTAGCCGCTGATAGCGGCTGTTAGCTGCTATCAGCTAGCAGCTGCACCTGGCGGGGGCCAAAGCACCGGGGAATCCCTGAGCGCTTTGCGGACCCGCAGCACGTAGCTCTGCAGACCCAGAGCACAAAGTTCTGCCGGACCCAAACGGAGCTTTGCTTCGCGGAGCCGCCGCACAAAGCTGCGCCGGACCAGGAGCACTGTACGAAGCTCCGCGGACACGCTCGCAGTATTACCCGACAACGCTGTGAGGAACACCTCATTCTCGGATCCAACAGCCCAGTGTAACCAATCACACAGGAGGTGTGGGAGCTGACTCTGATGGAATGGTCGGGTCTGATTGGTTGAATGGGCGGGGCTGAACCTGGTGCAGATCCACCTATCTGGTTCTGCAGCAAGCAGCCTCTCGTTTTTATGGCGCTTTTCTATCCGAGGACACTCACACAGCGCGTAACGGCTGCTGAGGAATGATTGTGTTGAATGCTGAACTACTACAACTACATGGTACCGGCCCAAATAATGAACTTTGCCTGTCTGTGAGATCATTGTCTGTTACACAAATATATCAGAAATATAGTTAGGATATGTAACCTTTTTGTTGTTGTTGTATGTGTGTGCATGTGTGATTTAATGTGCATGTTGCTGAAGTTCTTTGGGCATCCAAGTAGTCACAGGGAGTGTAATTTGTCTGATCAGGCTGATTGGACTCCAGCAAATAACCCACTACAAGATTAGGGGTAATTCCTGGTCCAGAACAGAAGCTGGAAGTGCTAATCAATGGAACTGCCTCACTGACAGGACAACATTTTGGCTGCTTGACCACCAATGAATGGGGAAAGTGTTTGCAAGAAAAGTAGAGGGAATTTTTCCCCTTTGTTTCTGTCCATGAACATACAGTATATGAATACATACACACATATATATTCATGTACATGTGTGTTGCATGTGTAAGCTTTGACCACTTGACAGTTCATAGTTTGAACTATTTGCAGATGTATCTTGTGATTAACGAGGCTGATTTGTTGCATCAAGCAAGCGCAGAGAGAGAAGTCAAGTGAATGAGTCTGGGTGCATGAGTGGACTCCAGAGTCAGAGGAGCGGGACAATATTGACATCACCATTTTTTACTGAGTGGTCAGAGGCTTTATTAGAAAGCAATACATGCCGTTATTGGTGTTTGAATCTTAGCAGGACACTACAGGTATCAGCTTCAGTACCACAGTACACAGAGGCACTGACAACATAAAACACAACTTTTTATATCTGTATGTCTATTTGTCTGTTTGGAGGAGATAAAGCTTTTTCAGTGGGAGCTACAAAGCTTTGGAATGCTGTGTCTTTACATGTTAGACAGGCTCCATCGCTGGTTTAGGAAAACTCCATCTCAGCTGATCAGCTGCTATTCTATCACATGAAGGACAGCCATCAACTATACTCTACTACTAAACAGTATTAAACCATTGTTTCACTGCTGCTGCTGCTGTATCACTCCAGTTAAAACAAGTTGTTTTAAAGACCAGAAATTTGCTAATTAATTATTACCAGTCTGACCAAGCATGAGTATCTCTCTGGTCAGAGGACTACCATACTTCCTGTTTTAGAGACTCTGTTTGCTTTGAGTGATTCTACCTGTGGGTTGGGTGCAGTGGCGGCCCATCTATAGTGGGCGCTAGGGCGCCGCCCCACCAGTCTCACAGGAGGAGGAAGAAGAAGACGATTGGAATCACAAAATAGTTTAACCATGAAAATTAAACTAAACTATCTATCCACTATAAGTGCTGTGTGAAATTTGCATTTAGGTGTAGTTCTAAACTGTTTTTACCAGACCAAAAGGTCATGTGATGTACTTCCTGTTTCTTTGGATCGAGCACACGAATCTTTACCAATAGTACGCTATAACTGGTGCATGCGCACCGGAAAACCCTTTAATACAAAGTATAGGAGAGCCTTGGGTCGCAAAATTTAGCAACCAAAGCATGCGCAGAAAACTGGAGTCTTGGCTCAGATCAGGACTTGACCCAGAAGCTCTAAGCAGTTTGCAGAGGGTGTTTTCATCATGGAATAAATTAAATGGATATTTTTTCAAAGAATCCTGCTTGACAGCTTGTGACAACCCTGCTGATTGATTCCATGTGTTCTGATTTAATCAACTCCACAGTCAGTGAGTCATTAGGTTTGTTTGAGTTCAGACCGGGTCCTGGTTTGGGTCCGGACCATGTCCGGTGCCGAGTCAGGCTGGTGCAGACTGTCCATGCCTGACCATGCACTGAACATTAGTGTCAGAGTTTATTTCAGTCACAAGGCTAGATATTTGATGTAATATAATCTCAGTTTAGCTTGTTTTCATCAACTCTTGCTGCTGTATGATCTAAACTGAGTGGCTGTGGACCTTCAGGATTTAAAATAAATAATTTTTGTGTTCAGGACCTGACGCCTGGTGCTGCTGAGAACCAGTGATTTTATCAGCAGAGTTTGTGCTTTCAGTAGAAAGCTGTACAAACTTCATTGTGAATATTAGGTTGTGTTTCTGACCTTGTGTAGGCCAGGTTGTTTTTTCCCTGAAACTCTTACTTCTGTTGTGACCACATTGTGGTTGTTTTTATTATTATTTGTATCTGATTATATCTATATTATTCTACGGTCTCCTTATGAAGACCTTATGATTTCTTTACTGTTTGATGTGTAGAATTAGACCTAACAGCTCCACATTTTTAGTGAACTGGTGGTAGGGATTTTTACCAGCAAAATATTCAGTCAGATGAAAATATGTTGCTTCATTCCTGCTCTAGTGGTTATAAGTGGGTTTTTGCGCATCTGAAAACTGACTTGCAAAAATGCGCCCCACCCAAAACATTTTTTTAGCTGCCACCACTGGTTGGGTCCCTGCTGTAGACGAATATGAGAAAGGGGAAGTGATTTGTGGCTAGAGATGGGTACCTTTCACATTTGAATTGATACGGTACCAGATCCCGATACCTACAAATCGATACCGGTACTTAATGGTTTTTGAACTCTGGAAAAACTATGATGAGGACACCATGTCATTCCTTCTCCCTCAGATATTTCCTCCCCTTCCTGCGGCTCATTTCTTCTTTTCCCTTCTGCTGGGTCACCTCTCTTATCTTTAAATAAAGCATACACAACAAATAAATAAAATACGGTGATGTGATTATACTGGAACAGAGCACATGTGCCCTGCTGTCCATATTACAATCACAATGAACAAACCTTGTCTCCAGTGAGGAAGGCTACGCTGCAGCTTCATTTTCTAGGCCTAGATTTGGCATGGACTCAGGTTTCGTGTCCCCACCAATAACTCGATCCAAGGGTGCAGAAGCACTGAATCCCCATCAATAATACGTGCAGCCCTTCAGACTGAGGTGCTGTGTCGAGGGGAAGGAGGCGTGTCTGGATTGACCGGTGCACGCCCCTCCCTCTGGGATGCACGCTGGGGTCCATGCTCCCAGACATGCCATCTCACCCTGGACAGAGGACCGAGCCGCTCACACCAACAGTACCAGCTCTAGGTCTGGATGTGGACTGGACTGGACTGGCCATGAGGCAGGTTCCCGGTAATGGTAACTTTGGGCCGGTCTGTACCGGAACGGGCCTGTTGCACAGCCTGTGATTTACTTCCTGTTTCGGCATGCCTAACCATTCCCCTCCTCCTGGTCCACATCAATGTCGAGAGCAAATCTACACTATTGCTTGGGGCTAACAAGAAGCACACCCCAGCCCTCCGCTTCTCACCTGGAGTAACTCCAGCAAAGAAGACAGTCCAACTTATCTCAAGGACTTACGGAGACAACGCTATGTGTCAAGGTGAGTCAGACTATTTAACCAGCATGGCTCAACCTACTTCACAAGCTCCAGCTCCTTCCACACCAGAGAGGTGAAGTTCCATGTCCCAATAGCCATCTTTTGTGTTCAGGGTACGTGTGCTACCTAATCCATAAAAAAACGGACCCCTCAGCTCCTTCTTACAGTGGTGGGTCCACATCAGGATGAGCCCATGTAACTGGTTTGTGCTGGGCCCGGTTGGGCCCATGGGTGGAATCCTGGCCACCAGGAGCTCACTCACAAGCCCCAACCCCAAGCCTGGCTCCAGGGTGGGACCCCCCTAACCCGGGTTCTTGGACTCTGTGATTTTATCTCCATGAAGGGACTTCTGAACTGCTCTTCGTCTCACCCTTCACCTAACTTTTAGAACTTAAACTGCTAAGATAAATCAATAAATATGTGTTCACATTTGATTAGGGATGAGGATTCTACATCAAGAGGATGAGGGCAAGGAGACAGGAACTACAACTAACTATACTTTAATCAAATGCAAAAGGCTGACATGCAGCAACAACACAAAACACAAACTAAGAAATCCAAGGAAATAAATGGAAGAGTAAAACCCTGGAGGCAGACTTATGGGCAGGTGACAGGAGCAGGACAACATGACCAGAAGGATCTCACAGCGAGTGAATGAACAGGGCTGGTACAGTATGGAGAGGGTAATCAGAGGGACAAAGAGCAGCTGAGGAAGTGGAACTGAATTGAAGAGCAGGTGTGCAGGGAAACACAGGAGGGACAGAGGCAAACACATACATTAAGACAGACGGGTACAGATCATGACACCACCTGTTTCCTTTTAGAAAAAAACTAACAAAATATAAAAAATGGACATTGTGGCAGTTGCACTAGGTAGTTAGAAGAATGCACAGAAGTTATTAAAAATACATCAGCATAGGCTGCCAACATTACATTTTACTAAACAAGTTTTAGGTTTTCATGATCACTAACTAGTGGCTAGTTGTTATTGATTCAAAGACCTCTGTCTACATTGTTGAGTGTGAACAATTTAAAACCAGAAACAAAAGTCTCCAGCTCTGTAGAGTAACTGTAGAGTTTCTATCTTTTATTTAAAGTTATTTTTTCCATTTTCCTTTTGATGTGCTATCTGCCACTGTTAAAATAAACCTACCATTAAAATGATACTGTTCTGAGACTTTTCATTTCTTTGTATTTGGACAAACTTACAAAATCAGCAAGGGGTCAAATAATTATTTCCTCCACTGTACATACACGTCATGGCCAGAAATAATACGTTGAATACTAGTTTTGCCTTTTTAAAATATGTATTTTTCTATTGCACATTAACTTAAAGCTAAAGAGCCTTACAATATGACAGATTTGATTATTTGACCTGTTTTTTCTTTAATCAGAGCAAACGTAACTCAGGGGAGGTGAGGCTGTTCACTGATCAGGAGGTCGGGCTCCAATCCCAGACCCAAGCCATGTGTCAAAGTATCCTTGGGCAAAATACTGAACCCGCAACCTCATGGGTGTTGTAAAACTGGCTACCCTCTGCTCCTCAGGGTCAGGTCAAATGCAGAGAACAAATTTCACTATAGTGGTAGATATATCCAATACGTGGCCCCAAATCACATTCCTTTCATCTAAATATTCCTCAACTAGAAGTATACTTTAGTAATAAAATAACAATTTTTAAAAAAGTGACTTTTTGACATTCATCAGTAATTGTAAAGGCAGACATGGTAAATGGGTTGTATTTATTGAGCTCTTTCTAGAGTCTACACTCTAGAAAGCGCTGTACAACATGAACAATCGTCCACCCATGCACACACACATTCACACACTGGTGGTGATAAACTACGTTGTAGCCTCAGCTGTCCTGGGGCACACTGACAGAGGCGGGAACGCCATGCACCGACGCCCACCAGGTCCCTTTAATGTCACCCGTCTCTCCATGTTCGTCCCTTAGTCCATCCACCAAAAATGAATGTACACATGTTAACATCAAGCCCCCTCTTGGAACAAGTTAGTTGTATTTAGTTCATCTGCCCAATCAATTTTATTTCTATTTTACAAGTAATATAGAAAAGTCAGGAATTTAGCAGACTTGCAGATTAGTGGACAGTGATGAATGCGTCTGAGCTGTGAATACAACTATGCTTCTCCTTAATCCTGCCTCTCTCTCTCTATCTATGTGTGTGTGTGTGTGAATCTCTTAGGCTCCATCTCTCCGACTCAGATGCTGTTTCTGTCTTGGCAGACATCAGCTCAGCTCTGTCTCCGTTTACGTGTGGTATCATGGGGAGATTCTCAGGGGATCTCGTGTTCAGATCACTCTCTTACCACATGTTCGACAAGAGCGAGTTGTTTGTATACAAATAACAGCTTGTCATTTTATTGTTTGCTGGTGGTTTTGTGTGAGGTTTCCTCTTACGCTGCTAGCTCCATTTGATTCTCTGGTTCTGCTGCCTTTCACTTTGTCTCTGTTGTTTTCGGTCCTTCCTGTTCCTTTCAAACTCCACCTCATGATGATTCTGACTTTCTCTTTGTCAGTGCTTCTCTTTGACTGAGGCTGCTGGCTCAGATGTTTGGTAATGGCCACTTAGAGTAATCAATGGGCCTCTTTGAAGTTGTGAGATGAAAGGGAAGTTTGACAGCTAATGTGCGCCTGTTCTGTGACGTGAATGGCATGGCGATGCCTGCATTCTTTGAAGGCACAAGCATGTGGGCATCAGGTTTGATTTAACCCGCACTGAAGACTCACCTCAGTAAGGAAATGTCACCGTGGCAACATAAACTTTCATTTTCTTATCATATATGCACATATCTACAAATACACATTTGGACTTCCTACACCACTCTCTCTCATCTTCAGTTTTTCCCTCTTCTATTTTATTTTATTAATTTGACAGAGGAGCATACCTCATATGCAGCTCGTGCCAGCTCCCATCCCATGGTCTCCCTCAGAAATTTGTTCTAGTAAACATTTCATGCTTGCTTATGCTAAAGGGAAGTGGCAGCAGTAGGTATGTGACAGGCAGGGAAGTGTCTATGCCGAGGGCTGCCAGTTACAAACTGAGTCCTTCTTTTTACCACAATGTTTTTATCTTCTAAATATTGGACGTGTGTGACTGGAGGAGAGCACTATAAGAGCCATTCATTCTATTTATCAATAGGCTCAGAAAAGACACCCTGGGGGGGGGGGGGGGGGGGGGGGGGGGGGGGGAACAAACAAAGCAACACTGCATGTGATCGTAATGCAAAATTGTTTGTATAAAATGATGAATAATGAAATCAAGCATATAAGAAACAGCACATACAATGTAAATGTTTCTTTTTGGGTGATTTTGGATTTATCACACACGTTCTTCAGAATCAAATATGTTCTTTGAAGGAAAAGGAGATAAGAGGAAAATGTTGATGGGGGTTCATTTCCCAGACCACTAGCAGTCTCTAAACAGGCTCTGAGGTGGTCCAGAGAACAGAAGGTTGAGATGGATACTTGGCAGAACTCCCAATCACTCTCATACTTACATTCACACTCATGAACAGTGAAGGAGGAGAAGACAGAGAGCTGGGACATTGTACAACCTTTTCCTCCTGCCACCACCTGCATCCAGTTGCAGTCGTCCTTTCTTTTAAACAGAATCAGGTTAATTGTCTTATAGCATTCTGTTCCAACCTAAAACACATGTTGTGTGTTCACAGAGAGCAGGAGCGGTCTCACCCAGCCTGCAGCCTGACCTGGATGTTGTTACGGTGATGTCAGACAGCAGTGACCTCATCACCACGCCCAGACCTGTTCTTTTCCTGTTCACTGGAAGTGATGTCATCCCTTCAGTCACATTTGTTTTTACTTAAGTTTACAAGAAAGCAGAGCCTAAAACTCTTGCAATGGTGCAGTTAGCAGAAAGAATCAGTGATGGCTGAGCTCAGCTAGGTTCTTCTGTTAACATGATTTACATGCTTTTGGTGACTGAGAGTCATTCCAAGTTCTATTTATCAGTTTTTCCTTCACCACCAGGTCCCTCTGACCACCACCAGGTCCCTCTGACCACCACCAGGTCCCTCTGACCACCACCAGGTCCCTCTGACCACCACCAGGTCCCTCTGACCACCACCAGGTCCCTCTGACCTCCACCAGGTCCCTCTGACGTCCACCATGAGTCATTACCTCTCAGCTTAATGCCATCAGAAGAACTCCCTAAGATGCTACTTCCTACCTCATATCTCTGTCTGTTCGTTCAATCTGTTTGCTAAATAAAAGAAGTAAAGTCTAAGTCTGCTTCAGGTTTATATCTTTCAAGTATAATGTATGTAATTACTCACTTTGAATGTTCCAGAATCTAAGGATTATACCTGCATAACCATTAGAGTAGCGAGGGTATCTTAGCGTAGCTCAGAGTAAAACCTACAAAGCTAAACTAATAATCTTGTGGAAGTGTGTGGTATTATAAACAATAAGAACAGGTTATAATACGCTACACCTCAGAAAAAAAGACTAAATTCACTTTTTAAAGACACAATTTTTATTGAAATCTTGAGAAAATCATTTAATTATTCCTTATTAACAGACTGCTTTAGTATTTGTTTATTATTCAGGGGTTAAAGTTCTCCATGGCAACATATTTCAGTCAATTGGGAAAAAAAAGTTCGGTCTCTCTCTGTCTTGCGCTGTCTCTGAGCTCAGCCTCCCTCCCTCCCTCACTCTGAGACTCTGTGTGTGTGTGTGTGTGTGTGTGTGTGTGTGTGGGGGGGGGGGGGGGGGG
>SSNR01000202.1:807648-860672 GCA_006937965.1 Callopanchax toddi
GGGGGGGGGGGGGGGGGGGGGGGGGGGGGGGGGGGCAAACAAAGATATATGAGACGGACAACGTTCTGAGGAAGAATACGTGTGTGAATGAGCGACGCGAGCCCTCACCTGTACAGAGTCCGCCCGCGCTGAAAGCAGCTGCAGCAGGTCCAGTAGTTCCAGTCTGACCACAAAGAGCTGGTCCAGTGTGGTCCAGCTCGGTACGAGGAGGTGTCGGCTTGGTACCGGACTGCCGGGACCACTCAGGGTCTGAGCTGCTTCCTGCTGCTGCTGCTTTTGACCAAAAAGC
Organism: Callopanchax toddi; assembly: GCA_006937965.1. Classification (NCBI taxonomy): domain Eukaryota; kingdom Metazoa; phylum Chordata; class Actinopteri; order Cyprinodontiformes; family Nothobranchiidae; genus Callopanchax; species Callopanchax toddi. The sequence goes on from SSNR01000202.1 coordinate 807,938, forward strand.
ATGCACCCTCTGCTGGTGGGGTTGTGTAACTACTAGGCCGCGATCAGAAGACAACCCCCCCTTTCACATTATTTTCATGAAAAAAACTTGTCTTATATTCGGGTCAATAGGGTACATATACATTAGTGGTGGGCTGTTATCGGCATTAACGAGCTGCGTTAACACCAGACTCGTATTGCACGACAAAAAAAAAGTTGCCATTAATCTATTCTCAAAGTTGGGTTGGGATCTGGGTCTATATACCGGGTGCAGATGTTTACCTGGGGGCAAGAACGGCCTGCTGGACAAGCGATGGACAGCAGTAGTGAGGACAAGGCTACAACTTTAGAACAAATCTAGGAGTCAGATGATTTTATTTTTGTGAGAGGGGCTATGACCTGAGTACTGAGGAGGTGTTCTAAAGAGCATTAAGTTTTGCACAAATGACACTAATAGTCTGTCAGAAAAAGTCCAGATTTAGCCATTTTGGGGGTTAATAGGATGACGCAAAGACCCTAGTGTGATGTGATGAGTAGAACTAATTCTATAGGAGAGAAATCATCTGATATTAAGGCTGATTCAACCTGTCAGAGCCAGAATGGATGCTACATCTTTTTTCTTGTATATCACGTTTTAGCAAGTAGTCCAGTTTGAGATATTTTGGGGTTAATTAAGATGCTGAAAATGATGCAATGTGCTGTGATGTGTTCAAGAGAGAAATGGTCATTTAGAGGAAGATCAGATCCTTCAGAGGCACGCTGGATGCTGTGATCACAGTTTGCCTTTTAAAACCCCACACTGTTAATTATGAGCAAAAAATCTGAAAAGAAATTGAGACAAAACAATTATTTTCATGTACATACATTTTAAATTTATAATCATTTGTGCATGAACGCTTGTGTAGCCGTTAAGGCTACTGCTCAGTGGTTAGGGTGTCGGTCTTGCAACCGGATGGTTGCAGGATCAAATCCCTGCTCCGGCTGGGTTACTTTGTCATTGTGTCCGTGGACAAGACACTTCACCCTTATTGCCTGCTGGTGGCGCCTCTGTGTCTGGTCATTTCAGCTGCTTTCATAAAACAATGCCGGCAATTTGCCGCAAACCTGAGCCGGCATCTGGGAGCCTTTGGTCGTTCATCAGCGGTCAGACCGTGCCGGTAATGTTGCGCAATCGTGTGCGTTTCACAAAAGATTTCTCGGTGGCGGTATAAATGAGGTATGGGGGCGGTCTTTGCGCTGTTGACGCGCAGGGTACAGAGACGTGAGACGGAAGTGCTCGTATTAACAGACAGGCAACTTCTGCTTCAGCCAGAAGCTCCCGGATCTCGGTGTCGCTCCAGTTTGCCGTCTCCGCTGAATGTTTACAAATGTGCAACAGCTTTCCCATGTTTACCTGATTTTTCAATACTTTTTCTGCTTGGGAGTTGGCTCACTTTTGCCACGTTATTAGTGGCTCCTCCCTCTGTTGCACCAAGGCGTAATCTTCATTCACAAGTCCGACGTTGCGGTATTACTACCAAGCGTGGCGGCACGAATGCCGCAAAATTCCCGCATCGCCATGCCGCCACGGTGCTTTCATAAGACACACCGTGGCTGCAGTGTTACACTGATTTGCCGGTGTGCCTTATGAAAGCGGCTTCTGCCTCTGTAGCTCCATTAGCATGTGAATGACTGACTGATGTAAAGCGTTGTAGTCCACTGACTTCAAAAATCGCTGTACAAATTCCAGACATTTATTTGATTCTGTTATACTCTTATATCAGTAGGCACCCAACCAAACTCACTCTTAGCATGTTGCGTGAATTGAGCCTGGGATGGTATCAAATTCCCGGCCTAAATACGGTATTGTCCCAGTCCGCCCTGCTCCTGCTGATTGATTGTGGGACACGGGAAATGACATAAGCCGATGTTGTTGAACTTCCATCATTCAAAGTTCGGTGAGTTCATCATCAAGTCTATTCATTGTTTCAGTCATCGCTCCCATCACTAGTACTGTACGTACAGTATAACAACATAACAGACATTCCTTCTTCTCCCACTGTCGACCTCTTGTTATGCTTTGCTCCTGTACCTGGCTGTGGCGCCTGATCAGAGACGTCACTCTCTGCCAAAACCGTCATGATAAGCTGACGTCTTAGCAAAGTCCATATAGTGACTTTGGTAAGACATCAGCATATGACCTTTAAACAGGTCAGCATATCATGACCTACTGTATATATAATACTGTATGGAAACACACCAGCTGAGAGCACCTGGCCAGCGAGCGAACTGTCCCTGTCAGTTTCTGCCCCACAGAAATTTAATGAAAGTCCCGATAGTGGAAACATGGCTGACAGAGAGCGGCTGAATAGCTGTGAATTGCCATACTGGTCATTAGAAACGGCATCAATCGGTTCCCTAATTTGATAGACTGGATCAGCACATCCTTGTTACAGTTAAAAAGTTCAAACCTGAAGTTTTTTGCATCTTTCTTCCATTTGTTTCCATTTTTACCAAAGTATTTTGCAATATAAACAGTCTGTTTTTTAAGACTGGCCTACATTCATGAGAGTATCTGACAGGTAAAATCTGCTCGTAGGGTAAATGTCATTAAGTGTTTGTGCTCATGTTAATCCATGAAAATTGGACGGGCTCTTATCACAAATGCTAGTTTTCCAAAAGAAATAAATAAATAGAAAATAGTATTTGCACATCCCCAGTAAAAGCTCAACCTCTTCATATCACACATGTGAATAAATAGAAGAGCAGAGTTTAGTGAGAGGAGACTTTTTGGTGTCCTTTTCTCTGCAGCTCCTAATCATAGACTCTTTAAGTCAATGGTTTGATCCAGCCTACCCCCACCCCCCTGGTAAGCTGCTCTGTGTAAAATATCTCTGCGCCAGTAACAACACAAAGGCTTACTTATCTGGGCATTACCTATTAAAGGTTTAAACCCCAGCGTCTCTGATAAACACTGCCTTTTATCTCCCCTCTGCCTTATCGCGCTCTTGAAGGTCCTTCTCCCGAGGCGCCGTAATTTGTTTAATTAAAGTGTCATTTTGGGTTGGAAATATGGCCTCAGCTATGGTACAAGATGCAAAGAAGTTTACAAATACTTGATGTGAAGCATTTCTCTGTTTCTCTGTCTGTCTTTCATTCTAACGTCACCCTGGTCTTTGTCCAAGCCTTGGATTTAGATTAACTCCTTTTTAACAGCGATGATACTTTTACACTGAACAAATGGCAGTCAGAGCTTGAACTTGGAAAAAACTACGGAGTGAAATCTTGTTGGAGAGCGCTCGCTCAGCTTCTATCTAAATGGGGCCCTGAGAGGATTGGCTTTCTGGCCTTGAAGCTTGTGTTGTCAGCACTTTGGGCGATATGTGTGTGATTTCATTAGGAACTAAAATAACAGCCAGATGAAGAGGATGGGGATGAAAATAGCATATGCAAAGTGCTATTGTATTGCTCTACTGGTGCAGCATGCGCTCTTAATGCTCACCACAATCTCTCTCACATCCATACAGCCTCTTAAGAGCACAAAAAGCATTCTGTCACTGTACACATTATGGGCACTTATATGCTAATATGAAAAGTTGTTTGACTGTGTATGGATTAACACCACCTCCGCAGTATAAACAAAGTCCTTCCAGAGCCGGAACAGGAACGGGAATAGGTCTTTTACTGGATTTCATTCATCTTTTTCAGTTAATTGATAAATTGCTCTAGTTTGAAATGATAAAAGGATGTTTCTTTTTATTTTTAAACACTAAACTCAAATCTACTAATGTTCAAAAGAATTAAAACGAAGTTTTTCTAATATTTCAAAATGCACAATACATCACTCTGAAGCAGAACTACAGAAAAATATAAGATTTTTACTTTTTCTGTCAGTGAAGTTCAACAATTGAGAGGAAACAACAGAAAATGTTAGATTTTAGTGTATTTTAAAAACTAAGTTCAATAGGAGCAGAGGACTTGAATGAAAAGAGAAAAACTTTTTTTTGGACACCTTTTACATAAAAGCGTCTTAGAATAATTTCCTGAATCTTAATGCATGGAGTTGAATCAACTGGACTAAACTGAACTGTGCCCAGAGGGGACAAAAGGTTCATCATGAAGACATTAACTGATATTCAATAACTGAAGCAACTTGTCAGTTTTGTTTTTGTCACAAAAAAATGAAAATTAATAAAAAAGATTTAATTAAAACATTTTTTCCTTCAGTTTAGAAATGCCAGTTTATAACGATCCGTTTTTACAGCCATGACTTCTGACCCTAACCGGTAGAAATACATTTTCTCCTTCTTGAAAACAGCTGCTCACGTCAGATATGCAGATTTATTTCATTTTTTGAGATGACAAATGTGTCAAATAGGGTAAAAACAAACCCTTCAGCTCCATCAGCACATCCTCCAGTGAACACAGGGACGGATTGTTATCTGTGTACAAACTAAATGCTAAATAAAGAAATGAGATCATACATCAGGCTCACATGGAAAAGTCTGATACGATATTAAGTTGTGTGCAAATTAAAGGTGGAGAGGACACACACACACACACATTGAGACAGAAAGATTACATTCAAGTATCAATGAAGGCATAAACCAAGGAAGCTAAGGTGAATAAGAAATTAAACAGAAGTGATCATTTTTCATGGCATAGCTAGAAGATGTCTAATAGCACAAACCAACATCTTCACACTGCAAAAACTGATTTCTAAGAACGTAAAAGAGCCTTGTTTTTAGACATTTTGACTTATTTTTCTCTACAAGAAAATATATTCTTACAGCCCTACTTGAATTAGGCCAAATCTTCTTAAATATGGTCAAATCTATAGATTTAAGCAAAAAAATAAAATAAAATCTGCCAATGGGGTAAGCAAAATTTGCTTGGCTAGATTCTTTAAAGGCATACTCAGTAGCCAGTAAACAATGTAGCTTTTAATGTTTTTTTAAAGCCTCTTAACAACGTTCCAACATAGTATAGCCATAAATATATTGTGGAGATTAAAAAACCCCCGAAAGAATTCAATAAAGTAGTTGTCCCGCAGTTCTCTAAAAACTTCAGCCAAGCCTATCGTTCGGACCAAACTATTTTACTTTCTTAGAAATCAGTTTTTGCAGTGTTTTTTTAAAAGAGGAATCAGGAAACCTAATTTACCTAATTTATATATATATATATATATATATATATATATATATATATATATATATATATATATATATATATATATATATATATATATATATATATATATATACTCACATACAGAGAGAGATATCTATAGTTTTATTGTTAAAAAATGGAAAAAGAACAAAGCCAGTTCTAAATCAAATCCTCATGAAAGAAATTCAGATTCACTCAGTCATCAGTTTAGTCACTAATTCTTCCCAATGCGTCCTCCCTTCAGACCTGTAGACTCCATCACTGGATTCTATTTGTCTAAAAGACAATTCAGGACAAGACACCTCTCTGTCTGTCCTCTCTTCTACACCTGGTCCATAATAAATGTCACAGGAGGTCTAGTGAAGATATTCAGCTCTAGTCTAGTTAACTAGACCGTCAGTTCTGCTCTGCAGACTTTGAGTCTGGCGTACCTCATCATCTCCAACACCTCTACTGTCTTCAGCTGTGCAGCAGCATGAGACTGGAACATTTACTAAACACCCTGACATCTATTACAACCTTTAAATCTAAACTTCATCAGGTTATTATGTATAATAATTAGAGACGCTCCGATCATGTTTTTTGCTGCCGATCACCAATACCAATCACATTGATTGACTGTAAATTTCACATTGTAGTGATGATGAGGGCTAAAGGCTACTTGATCTGTAGAAAATGAACGGTAAATCTCCTTCATTTGGACAAAAACAGGTTTTACTGACTTTTTCTAAGATGAAAAAATACAAAAACCTGAAGGCACCATGTAGACATCCATCCATCCATCATATAGAAATATATTAGTTATAGATATATATTTACAATACCAATAGAAATCTATTATTTATATATATATTTAAATAATTAAACATATGTTCTTGTGCACAAGATCCCCATTAATTAGTTTGTGGTTGAAATAACGTTTTGAGGAAAAATAGTTGTTTTTCTACTGCTTTTCAGACACAGAAAAGTCGACATTGTTTGACACTCTGGTCCATTTTATGCCCCAAAAGAACGAACTTATTACTGACAATGATCTGATCATTACTAAAGAGTCTACCTGCTGCTCTCTCAGCTCCTCCTCCCTCCACCTGTCTGATCCACTGCGCCATGGCGCGCTGCTCCTCTCCAGCTGCGTCATGACGCGCAGCTTTCCTCTCCATGAGCGCGCAAGCTCTTTCCATCTCCGTCATTAATATTTAAATTATTGTCTTTTAATACCAATTTGAAGAATTATCTCAGCTTCCTGACGTGGGGTGTCTCGCAACCTGCTGCAGCAGCACCAGACCTGGAGCTGCAGGAGGGAACGGAGCTCTGTGAGTCAGCGGGACTCTCCTCCAGGACCGAGCTCTGAGCCAACTGGAGCGGTCCGTTCAGGGGACGCGAGTCCCCGCTTGTCCTCTCTCATCCGGTGTTTCACCAAATTCTGCCACCCTCCTGGAGTCACTAAATACGGCTGACAGATGAGTTCTCTCATCCACCTGCGTTTCTCCTGCACCGCCACCGCGCTCGCCCTCCGCACCTCCCGCCATGCGCAGCTCGGCAACTACGGCCACCGGAAAAGCTCAAAATTATATTGATGTAATACCGGAAAAACTCCCGGTACGGACGGAACGCTGGAAATAAGTCCCGGTACGCTGAGGGGTCAAATTTAGAAGTCCCGGTTCGGCGTACCGTTCCGTACCGCCCCACTTAAAGCACTGGACTTATTTTGCATTCAGGCCTTCCTCTGCAGCAATCTGCAAAGAATGAAGACTGATGGCTGTTTGTTCATCTGAGCCACTGATGATTCTATAATTCATGCGACTAAAAACTCTTTTTATAGAAATTTGCCAAATTTGTTTCATTTTCTTGTCAATGTGGCTGTTTTTCAATTTTTATTTTCCTTTCTTTTTTTTAAAATGAAGATGCAGAGTGCATTTTTTCCATCCGTTTTCTCTCTGTAAAGTCTATACATACCGTACACACTAAACAAATGTGTATACAACCTCTATATACATAGTGGGACGTAAGCAGCATCTTGAGAGTGGAAGTGAATCCCTTCACAGACTAGTTCTCTGCTCAATCAAACTTCTAACAGACATAACTGTGAAAGTTTCAATGACCTTAGTTCAGCACTAATTCAGAGAGAAAATAAATACAAATAAAACAGCTTTGCATTTTTATTTTTGGTATAGTAATTACGTAGTCTCTTGGAGTTTGACAAGGCTTCTAATGAGTTCTCTCAGGACTTCTCTTTTATTTGTTTGTTTGTTATTTTTAAGCTTGATTAAATCCCCTTGTATTTAGCAAGCACAATCAAATCAAAGGGGGAGATTTACGTTTTACATTTTTCTGACTCCTTAAAGGAGGTGTAATCACTTTTTGAGCCGGATGTGTTCTGCTATCCTTCCTTTGTAGTCAGTAGTCATTTATCTGGGTGAAGCTGCAGCAGCCAACAACAAAACACACAAACTGAACATTCAGACACACTGAAGGAATTATAAATAAATTGCATATTAAAGAAAAATACCACTACTCTCAAATGATGTGTGATTTACATTTATTTCCATGTATTTTTTTAAGTATAGTATTTCTATAAACATATATGAAGAAGGAATATATTTGGTAAAAAGTAGGAATGTACCGATACCACTTTTTTCAAAACTGATCCGATACCGATACTTAAATCTGAGTACCCGCCGATACGGAGTACCGATACCTCTACCACACAAAAAATGCAACAAATTGGAATAAAGGTTTTATTTTTTCTTCTCTGCTTTTTACAACAAATAACTGAGTTAGATTTAAAAATATATATATATAAATAAATTAAAATGATCACAAAACTAAAATATAAGGTGAAAAATAACCATTCTCTGTGATTTCACAGTGAAATTATTGCAGTTTTCCAAATTTTAACCAAATAAAATGAACTATTTGGCACCATCTCCAGCTCTCAACCCACACTGTTCCTCGTTAGCTCAATAGCTCCCCCTAGTGTTCAATATAGAAATCTACAACAGAAATTACAAGTCACAGACAGTGAAGCCACTGGTATCGGTTCCTGGTATCGGGTAACTTTAACCGATACCGGTATCGGGCCAATACCGGTATCGGGCCGATACCGGTATCAGTATCGGTACATCCCTAATAAAAAGATTAAGAACTACATGTGCGCATTCCTCATGGCCACACCACTCCTTTTTCTATGTTCAACAGTGAACATCAGCTGATCTGAGGAAATTGTCTCTCACTTTTGGACATAATGTCAAGATCTATGTAATTTAGAACTATATGTTAGTATGCTAATTTGAGCCAAGTGGTCGTCGTTAACATTCAGAGACAGGATTCGATGAGGGAGATGGTGGACTATAATACAGATAGGGGTTTTTTCACCTTCAGCAAAAGAAGCAAACATTAACATTCCCATTGAAAATTCCTACAATGTTAAAAAGAAGTGTTTGTGACAACATGTGAACAGTATCAGATTACAATCATCAAGATAAAATCACAATAACTAAACTCTGGCTCAGAGTTATCCATATTCTGTTCTGTCTATTAAACTGAACTCAGTGTCCCAGCTGCCACATCCTGACTCCCTGAACCTTAATTACAGGCATTCATGAAAATGGTCTGGGCTCTAATTTGGCTGGATGGTGATCAGATACCAACAGAACCCAGAGAGAGAGAGTGACCTATCACTGTGAATCATGGGTCAGCATCTATGTGTAGATTTGAACTACTGTATGTCTACCTAAATGTACCACTTATTTGGTTTGGAGTTTAAAAAGCTTTCAAAGAAATACAAAAAAAAAAAGAAAATACCTTAAAGACAAATGTTTGTACTCTGGCACACACATGTACAAAGATCCAAACAGAGGTCCCAACCACAAGCACACAGATGGGTTCTAGTCTACGAAGCAGCGGATCCTCTGTGTTCTGACAGAACAGTCAGGGTCTCAGGGCACAAACAGTCCGGCATTAGTTTCATCCCCTGAAGTCTGGTAGGAGTGATGATGTCTATTCAACACCTACTGTATAAATTCACCTCTGGCCTCCTTTACATTTCTACCACTATGTGATATCATATCTAACCATTTTTCTTTTGTATACTCTATTTTCAAATCCCACTCTTGTTTAATGAATCCACACTTAAACTATAATTAAATAAAATAATTAATTTATAATGTTTTGAATGTTTCCCATTATTAGATTATATATTAGCTATTCCTAAATACCTCTACAGACAGAAGCTTCAGCACTTTGCTCCCTTGATTTTGTCTTGTTTTTGTGTGTTTCTGAATGTGTGTGAAAGCACGAGAGCTTCCACTGGACAAACTGTTCCACCTCCACCTGTGGATTTATCCACTTTTCTCTGACTTCTTGTTGAAGGAGCAGCAGCTCTCTTTGGGGTGTGCTGAGGAGGTAAACACGCTGGAGCACTCATCAGGCTGACTTCCCACCTCAGCTGACTCCTGGTGTGAAGGAGCAGCAGCTCTGTTCTGACCCCCCCTGGATGACTGGAGAGCCTCACCTTCTGTAGGAGGAAGTACGATTCAGCCACCTGTATCCACTTGTTCATGGACTCATGTAGCTCAGTAGGTAGAGTGCTGTCTAGCAAACCCAGCTCCAGCTGGGTAACTGAATGTAAAGTGTTTGGGAATCCTTGGACTTTGAAAAGTGCCATCCCAGTACAGGCCAGTTGTCCTTTTACCTCATTCTGGTAGTGCTTCATTAACCGAGTCATAAAAAAGTGTTTTAACAGTGGAAATAAAATTATTATAAAAACAATGCTTTTTACAATAATTTATAATAGAGGGAATATTTTTTACAAAATATTCTTTTGAAATTATCGTTAAAATAAATGCTGGCAAAGCTTATGTATATTAACTTATACAGTAACCTTTATAAACCCATTAACTGACTCTGAGAACTTCCTGGGATCCCTCCATAGAAGGAGACTTTTCTACCCTGAAGGAAGAAAGAATTCACAGCCAGAATCATCCTTACAACGTGAATTAATGACACACAGCTACTGGCTTTGTTCATAGCCTTGTACCTTTCATATCTGGTCTTTGTAGTTCCACATGGCTAGAAGACCAGCTTCACCAGCTGCAGGAAGGAGCTGCTGGATGCTGAATTTGGCACAAGCTTAGAAACCAACTGTAGGAAGACAGAGGGGAAAGAGATGTATGAAATGATTACAATGACTGATGATATTACCTATTTCTGCAAAAAATGACTTCAATAGTATAATGGTCAAATGGCTGGTAAGGATGACAGAATTATTAAAAGAGAAAGAATTGAGTAATTTCAGCCCATTCATCAGCTGTACATCACAGCTTCAGACTGAGGTAATATATAATGTAAATCACACTGATCCAGAGGAGTTCCTTTTTTTAAATGACTAATTTTTTTCTGCTATTAAGTCATTGGCTTGGAGAGCAGGTTAATTTCAGATTCAGGACTTCAACTATAAAAGGAAATGGATGTGAGGGGAAGAGACACAGAGTGGTGTGATTGTTAATCTCACTCAAACTGATCCAGAGAGCTGGGTTTTCACTTATGAGTAGATTAGATCATTATTGCAAGGAGGTTTTTATCAGGTAAAAGTGCTTTTTTGTTTTAATATTCAACACGAAACAAAACTGAACAGGAAGTGGTTCATCCAAAGGACAAAACACCCAGCTCCACCTGATCCAGGCTGAGTCCTGATCCAGGCTGAGTCCTGATCCAGACTGAGTCCTGATCCAGGATGAGTCCTGATCCAGGCTGAGTCCTGATCCAGGGTGAGTCCTGATCCAGGGTGAGTCCTGATCCAGGGTGAGTCCTGATCCAGGCTGAGTCCTGATCCAGAGTGAGTCCTGATCCAGGCTGAGTCCTGATCCAGGGTGAGTCCTGATCCAGGGTGAGTCCTGATCCAGACTGAGTCCTGATCCAGAGTGAGTCCTGATCCAGGCTGAGTCCTGATCCAGGCTGAGTCCTGATCCAGGCTGAGTCCTGATCCAGGCTGAGTCCTGATCCAGACTGAGTCCTGATCCAGGCTGAGTCCTGATCCAGGGTGAGTCCTGATCCAGGCTGAGTCCTGATCCAGGCTGAGTCCTGATCCAGGGTGACTTGGTCACCAGCTGACGTCCCTCAGAGGGCTGAGACTGACTTGATCCCAGAAGAAGCTGCTGGTAAAGGAAACATCTGGATAAAAACTCTGGTGATAGATTTGTTAATTACTCATAAATAATTAATCAAGTTTTATTAACAATTAATAAATAAGCTAAGCCTGATTTATTTTATTAATTCTCAAAGCTAAACGTGAAGAAACTCAAATGTAAACCCTTCATCATCACCTAGTTCTGATTAATGCATTTTGTGTTATTTTGTAATTTTGATTAGTATTAGTTTAATATTTAGTAATAAAATTAACTTGTATAGTTTAAAGTTTGTCTGTGTGTCAGATTATTAATGCTTTGGAGAATTGGGAAGGGCCCAGAAGAATCACCTCAGTCTCCTTTCCCATCGACCACACGTAAAGTCCACAAACTATTATTCATATCTTGAATGAATAATGAAAATTTCTTTTCCGGACTAAATATCTGATTGCTAAACAAACATAGATTATCACAACAGAGGGACATTATAATGCGAGGTGTCTTTACCTACATTATTTTTATCTGCTCTTTAGTTTTTCAATTGGCATCATTCAGGATAAGCCCCGCCTCCTGCACATGATGTTTTTTTTCTTGTTGCTACCATTATCACAACATTCAGTGTCTCTTGGTTTCTATTCCAATGAAATGGATGGCAGAAAACTTTCTCCAGCTCAACCGGGACAAAACTGAGGTTTTAGTCATCGGTCCTCAGAGAGAGAAACTTTGACCAAAACTACAATCACTGTCTCTGAATCCTTCTGTACAAGTGAAGAACCTGGGTGTGATTTTTGACTCTGAGCTGACTTTTATCCCTCACATTAAAAACATGACTAAGATAGGTTTTTATCACCTAAAGAACATCGTCAGAGTCCGCCCCATTCTCTCTGGGGCCAACACAGAGACGCTGATGCTTTATCACCAGTAGAATGGACTACTGTAACGCCCTGCTTTCTGGTCTTACCAAAAAGAGTGTCTCAGGTTTACAACTCCTACAAAATTCAGCAGCACGTGTCCTGACGAAGACCAGGAGGCGGGAGCACATTACGCCCATCCTGAAGTCTTTGCATTGGTTCCCTGTGTGTTTTAGGATCCAGTTTAAGGTTCTTTTAATGGTTTTTAAGTGTCTTAATGGTCTTGGGCCTTCTTATCTCTCAGAACTGCTTTTTCCGTATGAACCTCTGCGGTCTCTGCGCTCCTCTGGCAGCCGTCTGCTTGTCATCCCTAAAGTTAGAACGCATACTCACGGTGAGGCGTCTTTTTATTATTATGGCCCTCACCTCTGGAACAGGCTGCCGGAGAACCTCAGGGCTGCAGAGAACGTTCATGTGTTTAAAGGCTCCAGACCCACCTTTTTAAGCTAGCTTTTAACTGAGTATTATTTATTATAATCTGTTTAAATGCTTTTAGTCCACCTTTTTACTTCTTATTTATTTAACCTGTTTAACTGCTTTTAGTCTAACCTTTAGCTGATTTTAGTCTAATAGATTTTAGGTATTTAGTTAGTTTTATCACAGTTTTATTGTTTCTTCTTATATTTATCTGATGTTATTTTATATTTTAACTTGTTATTTTAATCTTCCTTCCAGTGTTTCCTCTGAGGGAGTCCTCTGCATCAGGAGCGGTGGTCAGCTGTGGCTGCCTGGTTCTCCAGGTGGTTCCAGGTGGAGGTGGGGTCTCAGCCCCGCCTCCTCTGGTTCTCCAGGTGGTTCCAGGTGGAGGTGGGGTCTCAGCCCCGCCTCCTCTGGTTCTCCAGGTGGTTCCAGGTGGAGGTGGGGTCTCAGCCCCGCCTCCTCTGGTTCTCCAAGTGGTTCCAGGTGGAGGTGGGGTCTCAGCCCCGCCTCCTCTGGTTCTCCAGGTGGTTCCAGGTGGAGGTGGGGTCTCAGCCCTGCCCCCTCTGGTCGCCCCGTGTCGGTGCGTTGGCTGCTGCTGTTGACCTGCTGCTGCCGGTGCAGAGGGCTCCTCTGATGGCGTTTCCTTAGAACCTGCTCATCTGTACTCAGCCCAATGTCCTTTGTGTGTGTGTGTGCTTTTTATGGGGGAGGGATGGGAATGCGGTTTATGTGGGGTCATTTTAACTTGTTAAGCACCTTGAGTTACAGTTTTTTCTGTATGAAAGGCTCTTTATAAATAAAGATTATTATTATTATTATTATTATTCTGTCCTCGATGTTATTCCATTATTGACTCAAGTACAGACTAGAAAACAAATTCTCTTTCTGTGGATTGACTGAAGATTTTGAGTTGATCTCCTTTAAAAAAAATGAATGAAAGGAAGATCGAGGGGGGGGGGGGGGTAGACTGGGAATCTAAGCTTGCTCTCACTTTCTACCCTGTCTAAACTTTTTATGGGTCCCAGGTAGACAGTGGCAGATGTCTTCAGTAAATAAAAAACAGCAATATAAAATCACTGTGCAGAGGCACTCACTCTGCAGACTCCCTGACTTGCGCGCGCACACACACACACACACACACACAGCACCAAGCTAGCTGGTCCAAATGTGTCTCACCTGAGTCCAATAACATCACCAGGTTTCACACCAGCATACAGCTCAGTAAATCCAATGCTGCTGCTTCTCTCACTTTTATCCCTAAGTCTCTGTCTCACTTCTACCTGGAAATGTTAGCCATCACCCCATCTTTAGAGGCATCCAGGGTTCAATTAACCATTCAAATGTCATAGTTAGAATTTCAACACCATCACCCTATGAGTCTCTTTATTTTACATCTAATACTTTCATAAATATAATCCAACGTCAGTTTAAGTTCGTAGGCACCGTGATAAAAACCAATGATGTGATTGTGTTAGGATTTAGCTGTTTTCTCTCATTTGTTTGCGGATCTTTAACTTGTGAGTTTTGTAATACACTATAACACAGTTCACCTATCATGGACATGTTATTTCATGGATTTTCTTTGTGTGTAATTTTGGATGCTTTTATTTGTGTCCTGCCCTGACCATTGTCAGTCTATTTCCTCCGTATGGCGTGGTTAACTGAGTGTCGCTGAGTGCAGTGCGTCCTGACTCCTCTCTGGAGAATGCGCACTGGACTACCTAAGAACCGTGGTGCCTCTCCGCTGGCCCGCAGACCGAGTCGGACACTCATGCTCCCTTCCTTCATGAGAGCACAGCGAGAGGTCAGAATAAGAAAGCAGCTTCTCACCAGATGAACGGTTTAGCACTGCAGCAGCTGCAGGCTTTTTACTGCAACTAAACACACGGTGTCCATCAGACGCAATCATTACCTCAATTAAATGATTTATTCTGCTGTTCTGACAGGCCGGTAGTGTTTAAAGTGATAATATGCAACTTTGTCATATTTTTAAATCTTCTCCTTGAGCCAGTCTGTGCTAATATAACTCTTTACAGAGTTAATGAAAAGTCACTTAGCCCCATCTGGTGATTAGATCCAGAATACCACGATTGCAAGATCTCCGTCGCCGTCACGGTACCCAGGAAGTCACGTGTCTCACGAGGGTTAGGCTAACCCAAAGTGGCTAGCTGTTATGCTAGCGCTGGAGTGTTTTTAGCTCATGATTCCTGATTTTTCCCATCTCTCCCTGCTTGAACACAGCTGATTTCTTTGAAGGAGTAAATAACCGCTCCTGTAGAAAGCTATGAAGGCTGAGGAGACATTTCAACAGGTAGATTTAGGCGTTTAGAAGCTCAAACAATGGGCTAACTTTTTAATGGCAGTGATTTAAAACGGACACCAGAGGGCGCTCAAAACAAGCAAAACTGCATATTATCACTTTAAACAAGAGAGAAAGGTGCGAAAATGTTAATGTATGTCTCAGAACAGTGTATAAAGTGTGTAGTGAGGGGGTTTACAGCCTTAAAACATCTGGAATTATTGTAAAAAAATAAAACTGCTACATCACGGATTTCACCTAATGTGGGTAATTTTTGGAACGTAACTCCTGTGCTAAACGAGGGATCACTGTATTATGTAGGCCTAGTTATTACTTTAAATCATGTTCTTTGTGGTTGTTTTTTAAATCTTGATCAGTTTTACTTCCTCTCAGTATTAAGCTCTCAGCAGCACAGCCAGACTTCCCACTGTGCAACGGGAGGCAGCTGCCCTGGAACGAAAGAAGAAGAAGTTTTATATCTTCCAAGATAAAGTTCACAAATTGCTTTACAGTTTTAAATAAATGGAACAATTATAAACAAGACCAAACAGCACATAACTAATCTACAGGAGTTCATGGAGAGTCAGTTTGAAGAGGTGGGCTCTGAGCTGCTTTCTAACAGAGAACAGCCAGTCACTGATCTCAGGCCCAGGGGGACGGAGGTCCAGAGTCTGGGGGCCACAAGACACTGAGGGTTAAGGTTAGATACCTGAGATGAAAACTGAAATAAAAATTTTTAATGGAAATACAATTCTATTTCAGAAATCTTTAATGTTCATTCTAGATTTTAAAACAAATAATGAACATGTGAGAATCTGAAAAGCTAAATGCAATAACGAAAAAGTGTCCTTTGTCTTGAGAGGCATTCAGCTGCAGACAAGCCACCTCCATGCCAGAAGTTGTTCTTTTATATTTTTTATGTTAGAACTTTAGACCCAGCTATTGATGATCTTAACGGTTAATAATCAATCAAATGTAAACTCATGCTACTGCCCGTACCCAGCCACCTCCACCCCCTGGCCACCGTCACACACACACACACCTCTGCCCCCGCTTTATAAATAGCATAAACACTTTTTCATTCATTCTTTAATATAATTTGGATGCCCAACCAAGTAGCACACTCGTTTCAACATTCAAAAACAAAGAGTGACGTTAGTGGGACGATACTGTCCGTGTGGACCTGCTGTGCAGCAGGACGTCTGGCATTAAATACACAGAGTTGTCTGCGTGGAACTTCTAAGCTCATTCTGGAGGCCACACTTTTTTAAATACATGAGTTTCCTTCCAGTGAACTAAATAATTACACTGACATTTTTTTTTTTTTACTAAACAATTTACTCTTAATAGCTAATACCAGCCATTTTTAACTCATGTTGATATGAACTAATTTGGACATCAACAACACTTGGAGTAGAAGAAAACAAATGACTTCAGAATTAGTCTATCACTACAAGAATAAAATGCTCCATGCTGTGATTTCTTTATACGCTTCTTTGAGGAACTTTATGTGACGAGCTCACCTCCATCTATGGTTTGCGGGTAGACCTAAACGTATTTTGATAGCGGCGCTCTCGCGCAAGACATGAACTTCTGTTAACCGGACAAAAATATTATACTCTATTACATCATTAACATCAGTTAACTGGTTAACTAAGTACATCCCTAACATAAATAATGCAGAATTTGAATTGTTTTGAGAGCCTTTAAGTTAGTGGAGTCCAATATTGATTTTATGTAAAGTTCCACACACTTAAGAAAAAAGGTGTCTAATTAACACATTTACACTTATGAATATAAAATGTATCCATGAGAGGAAGTTGTTCTTCTTCAGCCTCGTCGTCACTGTAATGTTTCCAAGTGGCTTGTTTTAACAGTCTTATCCCGCTTGGCTCAACTCACACCAGTGCTTTTTTTACTATTGACCTCGTTTCCACTATCGGAACTTCGGGGTAATTTCTGTGAGGGGGAAAGTGACCGGGACATTCCTGTGGCTCACTCCGCTCAGCGCTTGTGTTTCCATTACAGCCCCCACCTTTCCGGAACTTTTGTAAGACGCCAGCATCGACGTCACTCAGTGCGTTTACATGCAGTCTAGAAAACCGAATTATTGCCTTAAATCGACTTAAGTCGGTTTTTTCAACTGCATGTAAACACGTTAGTCCGGCTGAAGTCGAACTGGATCTAATCGAGCTAAAACACGCAGATAATGCGGTTCTAGCTCGACTTCCTCCTCCATGTAAACAGCTTAGTTGAGCTAATGCTGTCTGGGCGCTCCTCCTCCGAGAGTGACGACACCGCGGAAGTGGGAATACAAACAAATCAGTAGCGGTAAAAGACGAGAGCAGCAAAAACAAACGGACAGCTTGCCAGCGCTGGGTACACGAAGACGCCCGATCAAATTCGTGACCGATAGAAGCGTTTAGAACAAGAGTTTTTAAACGCTAAGAAAACAACCGGCAGAAGACCGACAGGAAAGGGCGCATGTCGCCCCCTATCGTAGCGGAGTGGAGCGAACTTCATTTAAGAGTTCGGTTTTCTAACAGACGTGTAAACTAGGATAAAGGCTCCCAGTTTATTAACATAAGATCGACCTAGACCGATCTAGCTCGACTTAGATCTGCATGTAAACGCACTGACTGACAAGCGTAAAGGCGCGAACAGACAAGGAAGCGGAGAATAATAAAAAAATAAACAATGGACAAAGAAGCGATGGTTGCGGCGTATTTCGCTGTTTTTATCCATAGTGATGGAGTGCTGAACAGAAGGATGAGTATACTTCATGATGAACTAATCCAACCTCGAAGACACGGTCATTTTACAAGCTCCGACAACAACACACAGGTCATTTATCTCAGCGCCGTCTGCTTTCATCATTTTCCTTCATCCCACAACCAATCAGCACGAGTTAACCACATTTCCCACTCAGCGAGTCTATCGGGCCGAAGCGAGTACCTGCCCTTGATCAGGGACTCCGTTGGTCCCTGAAATGGCCCTGTTGGAGTGGCCTCGAAGCCTCGAAGTTCTTGTAAAATTACCGTGACGTTCCGATAGTGGAAACGGGCCTAATGTGTGAGATAGGACACTTCCGCGTTCCTGAGGAGGCAGTATGAACACAACCGAGCCGTGCAGGGCCCGGCTCACTCAGACCAAACCGAACCGACCTACATGTAAAAACGTCATTAGTCAGATCCCAGCATTGTCCTTGTGTATTTATTTGTCATCATCCTGTGCTTTAGTTGTGTGTTTTTTGTTGTTTGCTGCCTTGCCAGCGCCCATTTCATTATTAAATTGTTTTTGCAGCATCCCTCTGCCCCCAGACGTTGTGTTCATAATCATATATTATTTCTCATGACAAAAGTCATCGTAAACCACATATGTAGGCCTACATAAATCACTGCATGATCTGAAAGTATTAAGTTTTTTAGACAATTATACAAATTTTAGGTATTTTAAAACAATTGTATTGTACAAAATAAGAGAAATTGCTAGAACAAAGCCTGTAGAGACTGTAGCTGGGTGAATAAATGTATCATTGTTATCCATAAAATGTCAAACGTCTTACTTATCGTCTGCTATCAACATCAGTCAGTGTTATGTCTCAATAAATAATTTAGATACTTTCTCCAGTAATGATGTTTCCCACAATGTTTAGGTTTTTCTTACTTCTATTTGTCCTCTAAAACACTTGTTGTTATAGGATACTGACCCTTTGAATCTTTTAACAACACTCTATCGATAAAGAGTGTTTATGCTCAGCCTGCAAAACCATCAGTTTGGAACTTTTTGAAAAAAAAATATGGCAGCGGCTGCAGTTTGCTAAGTGCAGAGGACTAGCACTAAATCTTGGGAGTTAAAGTTTTACTAGAGCGTTATGGGTAAAAATGCCCTGTCAGCCATCTGCCATCTCCTCTCATGGCAGCCATATTTTCAGGTCGGCTCACGTCCTGAGAGAAAACTCTGCATCGCCACCCAGGGTCGACCACAACCATTACAGCCCATTTGTGCCTTGGAGGAGACAGAGAAAAGAAAATGCTCACAGAAAGGAAGGAGACAGCCGTAAACAGCTGGAGAAGGTGATGTATGCCGTGATGGTGTAAGCTGGAAAACAGACATGGGAGGAAACTGAAATCCTACACAAAATATTCAACCTCATCATAGTGAAAATGACGTACTGGACATCAGATGAGGCAGCGCTCTGCAGAGAGCTGGCAACTCTTTCAGGGTTGCTTCTCACCTGTAGAGCCCACCAGGCCCCTGCGGCCCTTAATAGGATTAGGTGTGTATAAAAAATTGGTTAGTGAGCAGACAGGCTAAAGGTGCTAAAAATCTAATTAAAAATCCAGCTTTAAACAATGTTACACTGGGAGTTTGCTAGGTTCAGGCTGCGAAGTGTTACAGAAATTTCTAATCAAACGATGAGAGAGCAAAGTTAAAATCAATTATTTATAATCTTGTGTTTATTTCTACAGCAATTAGTTACATGTTTGTCAATTAAAATGGCTAATTATAGTTTTAAAATCAAATATCACATTAAAATACATACTACAATTTGACCAATGTATCATTAGAAAACTCCTCTGAAAATAATGACATTTGTAAAGTTGAACTTGAACAAAATGATTTTTCACTTGGAATTAATCAAACAAGTCATAAAAATATGACTCATCAGAAACAAGAATCCCTGAAACATTTTACCTTCTGCATTTTCTACTGGAAACAACAAGCAGCAGAGATGTAGCAGGTGTCAATGGAAAGGAAAACAGGAGTCCCTTTCTCTCTAAGAACTTTTCAGCTTTTTACACGGAGCACAAACTATAAATGCAGTAGCCTAATATCAATGTATGTTTTTGCCTTTCTACTGAGTTCTCAAAATCCATAAATTCCTTTCATGCTAGATTTGTCAGGAACTTAAGGAGAGCCTTTATAGTTAAATTTAAATAAATACATAAGTACTGTTATTAACAAACACTCAATAAAAATGATATGGGATAAATAAATGTTCCCCTTTAATAAATAAATATTGTTATTAATCATTAATAAATACTCTATTAATAAATAAATGTCCCCCTTAAATAAATACAAAATTAATGTTATTAATAAATAATTATTAAAGCCACACTAATTAACTTTCCTGCGTAGCCCCTTACTGCCTCTACTGGTTAAAATTGAAATTTCAACTGTCGTAAATCCTCCTGCAGCTGCGGGGAGAGCCTGCCATTGCTCCCACTGCTTATAAGCTCATGATGTCCCAGAGAATGTGTTGTACTTTACATTTTTTTGAATGTATGAATTTCTCTCTCTCTCTTTCTGTCTGTGTGTCTCTCTCTACCTCTCTGCTGTCCGATCGTGTCTCAGTACGTCCAAATACTCGACCCAAATCCGACTGGACCCGTCGGGCTTCGGTTCGGATCCTACTAGCGAGGAAGAGTCCCATGGTGTACTCCTGTGTAGGAGATGTTTTCATGCGGGTCACGCATCAACGGTTCTGGCATATTTATTTATTTACCTGTCAGGTGGTGTTGAGGAAGTCTTATTTTTCAGGACATCCTTTTCTACAATATTTCACCACGTGGTTAAAGGGGAGGTTTTGTCAGAATCCATTTTTTTCAGGTTTTCATAGTTTCTCATAGGTCCCCCTGAGCCTGTCATGGAGGCCAAACATGAAAACTCTCTGTTCCCTGGTTATTTAAAAAAAACAGAATTTCTAAGAAATGAAACTTAAAAATGCGGATGTGTATTTGCGCACGGTTTGACGTCACAACGTGTATTCGCGGAGATGGTAATGCCTTTCGCTTCGCTCAACTGCTAGCTTTTTTTTCATAATTCAACATGGCAGAATGCAGACGGGCTTGTGTTATTTGCAGAGATCAAACCTCACGAAACAGAACTGATACTTAATGTTTATATATATAAACAAAGCAGATAACTATACCTGGTGTGTGGCGTAGCAGCTTTACAACACTGTCTGCAAATCTGGAGGTTCTGAGTTTGAACCTTAGAGCTGTCTTTATTTATTAATTTTTTTTCTGCATGGAAGTTAATAAATTCTGTAGGTGCAGCTATTGGCTAAGTTTGTAATATATTTTGGCTAATCTTGGCGAAATTAGAACTTATTCTGAGGTATTTTGGTTAAGACACACAGTACTGAGAGCAGTGTGTGTGTGTGTGTGTGTGTGTGTGTGAGGGCAGCTGCCGACATCTGAGTAAGGCAACCGGCGGAGTTTCAGTTTCGCTTCTCGCTGGTGGAAAACACAGCTGACTTTTGGCTGAAGGAGTAATGCAGGACGTGGGAAGAGTCAGCCCGCGTGTCGAGCCTCGGTATCCAGAAGGCGGACTCGGAGTTCGGCGTGGACAGCAGCCCGCATGCGGGGAGCGAACGGCTGTTTGCTAGAGGCTGCTGCTGAGCTTTTTTCAGGAGAAAATGTAAATTCAACTGTGAGTATTACCCTTCTGAATCATTCATTGTCAAACGCTGAGGAAGTGGTTCTTTTAATTTGTCCTTCGACCGTAACTTTATCCACATAAAGTCTAGCTGCCATGTTTACTGTCACATTCAGTATCAAATACCTACAGCCAATCAGAAGCGAGGGCTGTGCATATCATTAATACTAATGAGAATCCGGCTGTTTCAAACTCAGCTTTAGAATAACCAACTTCTAAAGCTTATATTATAAGCATCAAGGCTTCTTTCTTTATCAAAATTACACAGATAGCATTGAATTACACTAGAGAACAATGCAAAACTATAAAATAACCCAGAAAACCACTCCTTTAATAGTCAGACTGGTTAAACCGTGAAACCCTCACTGAAACCGTCACTTCTCCCCGACCGTTACTACACCTGGTAACTATGGTTGTAAAGCAGGTAGTGACATCATCTTTGAGACCTACCTGCTCCTCAAAACTGTTTAGTGTGGTATCTGGCCAGTAGAGGGGTGCAGAGTAGTGGCAAATATGAAAATGGCCAAGTTTCTAACTCAAAAATCAATCAGATCAATTTTAATGCTCTAGCTTAAAGTGTAAAAAACAACTGATTGTTGATTTAAAAACGCCATGAAAAAAAATAAATGTCCACTTAAATAAATAAATAGATATTGTTATTGATACATAATTAATAAATACTCTATGAATACATATATTTCAGGGGGACATTTATTTCCGTCTTTACCTCTACAAAAAAATAGTTTTTTGAACCGTCTGGTTGCAAATCTAAAAAGGCAAAGGGCTTTGCAACATGAACTCAACACTCACACTAACAGAGAAAGATTTTTTGCATTTTGGACGGTAATATTGAGAGAAAAGACAAGAGTGACATAGTACGGGGAGGTTGAGAATACACATAGTGGCTTCTGGGCAAGCTTTGAGCTCTCTGGCAGGCCCACCTCATCTTTTCTTTGAGTCCCTTAATGAACGGGGGTGCTGACCCTGTCAGCCTGACAAGACTGGCAGCTTAATGTGTTAGAGAAAAACAGGAGGGTGAAGGTACATAAATAAAAACCCACATAATACACAAGGTTGTACCAGGCCCAGCTAAATGCTAATCATGGGTGATTAATCAGGTCGTAATTCCAGTGAACCAAAAAGATGTGCCAGTCAATTGTGTAAAAATAGTTTTCTCTTGTGTGCCATCACATTTAGTGAAAGGCACTGCACGAGTTATAGACCTTAATGCTCTCCATGTTAATGGCTTTCATCCCCTAGTGTATATAGGTTAGTTTTGTTGTAGTCCTGTATTGTGTTATCATTGCCCTGTTCACATGTAGTCTTCTTTATGTCCTGTTGCTTTTGATCTTTTTTTTTTATTGTATAGTTTGTCCTCCTTTGCTTTTAGTACACTTAAGAAGAATCCAAAAAGGGGTTTTAAATAAAGGCAACTGGACATCTTTGGTTCTCTGAAGACGTTTCTGCTCATCCCAGTAGCTTTGTCAGTTCTGTCTGTAGTAAAGGAGAGAGAGTCTTCTCTTCCTCTGTCTGTGACACACCTCCTTCTCCCCCTTGAGGAGGTGTTCGCTCCACTGTATTCAGCTGGAGTCCTGGTGAGGTGTTCTGATCAGAGGAGAGAATGAAGTTCAGAGCAGACTGGTAGGAGGTGGAGAGATGAAACCTGAGTCCTCCTCCTCTGTTTAAAGTTGGTTTTTCACGTTTGACAAAGATGTCTTCTTTAACTCCTCTCTCAGACCATCGGTCTTCTCTGTCCAAAATGTGGACGTTGTCATTTCAAAGGTGTGTCCCTTGTCTCTGAGGTGGACTGCTGAGTCCTGTCCTGATGATGTGTCTCTCCTGTGTTGAGACATGTTCTTGTGTAGTTGTTGTTTAGTGTCTCCAGTGTAAAGGTCTGAACAGTCCTCAGAAACAACACCACTGGTCTTCTGTCTGGGAGTCTTGTCCTCAGGATGGACCAGTTCCTGTCTGAGGGTGTTGTTGGGTTGGAACTTTACTGGGATGCTGTGTTTGGAGAAAACTCTTCTCAGTGTCTCTGAGACTCCTGCTACGTATGGGATGACGGAGCTTTAGCGCTTGTTGTCCTTGTCTTTTGTAGCTGCTGTGGAGTCTTTTCCAGATTTCTTTCTTGATTTAGTGAAGGCCCAGTTTGGGTAACTGCAGGTCTGGAGAGCTTCTTTGACGTGTTTCTGTTCCTTTTGTTTCTCTTCAGTTCTGGTGGAATGTTCTCAGCTCGGTGGTGTAAAGTCCTGATAACTGATAGTGTGTGCCCCAGTGGGTGATGGGAGTCAAAATGCAGGTACTGGTCTGTGTGAGGAGGGTTCCTGTAAACCTCAGTGCTGAGACTTCCATCCTGTTGAATTTGTACAGCGCAGTCCAAGAAGGGCAGTTTGTTGTTGTGTGCGTCCTCCTGGTGGACCTGATGTTTTGATCCACAGCGTTGATGTGTTTGGTGAAGCCTTCTACTTCAGGAGTCAGGATCTTGACCCATGTGTCGTCCACATGTCTGAACCAGTGGCTCGGTGCTGCTCCATTGGAGGAGTTCAGAGCTTTGTTTTCCACTTCCTCCATGTAGATGTTAGTGGCAATGAGTGACACTGGAGAGCCCATGGCACATCCATGTTTCTGCCTGTAGAACTTGTCGTTGTGTTTGTAGTAGGTGATGGAGAGGCAAAGGTCCAGGAGGGACCAGATGTGGTCTGGAGTCAGGTTTGTCCAGACCAGATCTGTCCCTCACCTCTAATCAAAACAACTCACTAGGACTCCAGTTGAGTACAGTGGAGCGAACACCTCCTCAGGAGGCAGGAAGGAGGTGTGTCACACACACAGATGTGTGAATTGTAATCTGTCAAATTGACGGACAACCTTAAGATTTGTTTGTCAAAGTTTTAAAAAATGATGGAAAATATTCCGTTAACGCGACCCCTGATTTGGGTATAACCTCATACTATTACAAAACAAGTCATTTTTTCAATCCCATACAAAATAGATTTTTTATTCTGTACAGAATGCTGTGGTCAGCCATTTCCATGACTCATGTCCCTTCTGTTCATGGTCAGACTTAAAACTTCTAATATTTTGATAGGTTAATTTTATCTTGTTGTATTTTGTTTGATCGCAGGCACAAACTTTATTATGGGATATTGTCAAGTGGATGTATGAATGTAAAACAAACAGGAAGAGACAACATTTTGAAAATTTGTGAAATTGTGGTAAAATAGAAGTGATATATTGCTTGGGACATTTTTAGACAGAAGTAAGTTGTGTATTCTACATAAAAAGACTGTGCTGAGGGGTGGTCCTATAAAATGTTGTAAATTAACAGTGTAAAATGATGTGAATCATCAGAATTTAGGGATAAAAGTCTGAGCTTCAACACTTTGGAAGGTCAGTACATTTGAGAATATTTCCCTTTTTAATACATATTTATTGAGTTTTTCTTTAGACAATTACAAAAGGTCCATATGAATAATATGGTGTAAATAAGTTTAAAGTTTTCAATAATTTATGATTCCTATTTAAATGGGTCATTTTAATTATTGGGTATTCTAACAAAAATATATCATCATGGCCTACTTAGTTTCTAATAAAATGAAGAAGAGTGATGATGGATGGATGGATGGATGGATGGATGGATGGATGGATGGATGGATGGATGGATGGATGGATGGATGGATGATAGTCTCTGACTTACCTGTATGCTAGGATATGGTTCTTTTCTGTAAGAGATCTGCTAAATCCAAAGAAAAAGGAGGAAATGGAAAGGTAGATGAGGTCTGAAGGAGAGGAAAAGATGAACATACTGTATGTAAAAGAACACAAAGAGCCTCTCTGTGTTCCTTTTTACTTTGAATTGCATCTGCAGAAAATACAGCATTACAGTGGTTTTAATGTATTTCCATGCTTAGTTTATATAAATGAACTGTAAATGTAAAGCCTGCAGGGTATACTAATCTCTCCTCACACAGTAACTATAAAGCTCAGAAGGTTCCTTGTATGTTGTTGTTTTTCAATTCTTCTTCCCATACCTAACTTCTACCTTCAAAAGCAAATCGTTTATAGTTTCTTCTTTGTGAAGACACCACATTGTGCTCTAAAACGAGTGTCTTAACCGGCTCACTGGTACTCAGCACAACATCGGCAAATATCCCCTTTTTAATGGCTTCCTCTGCTCAGCTTCTTCCCTGATTTTATGTCACTCTGGAGGCAGGTGAAAAGTCTCCTCAGCATTTCTGCTGCTGCTTCCTTTAATCTCTTTGTGCCTAATTCTCTTAACTGTGTTCACTGCAGTTGTTAACTGATTAGGTGATTTAATTAGGCCACGCACTGCAGACACACTGAGGGCCCAGCTATGAGTTTCAATAGTTAAATCAAAACACTAAATAAACAAACTGGCTAAACGATGACATTGTTCGTGTCACCTAACAATATCTGTGCATTGTTTGTACAAGTTCCACATATAGTACATAAACACAGATTGTAAACATGACTTACCTTTTCATTTACAGTCACTTTTCTTGAGTCCACCTGCAGCTCCTGATGCAAGCAGTTCTTCCCTTCAGTGAAGGCTCTGCTGTATTACAGCATGGCTGACAGTGGATCAACAGTCAGTGCGTTTACATGCACATCTAAGTCGAGCTAGATCGGTCTAGGTCGATCTTATGTTAATAAACTGGGAGCCTTTATCCTAGTTTACACGTCTGTTAGAAAACCGAACTCTTAAATGAAGTTCGCTCCACTCCGCTACGATAGGGGGCGACATGCGCCCTTTCCTGTCGGTCTTCTGCCGGTTGTTTTCTTAGCGTTTAAAAACTCTTGTTCTAAACGCTTCTATCGGTCACAAATTTGATCGGGCGTCTTCGTGTACCCAGCGCTGGCAAACTGTCCGTTTGTTTTTGCTGCTATCGTCTTTTACCGCTACTGATTTGTTTGTATTCCCACTTCCGCGGTGTCGTCACTCTCGGAGGAGGAGCGCCCAGACAGCATTAGCTCGACTAAGTTGTTTACATGGAGGAGGAAATCGAGCTACGACCGCATTATCTGGGTGTTTTAGCTCCATTAGATCCAGTTCAACTTTAGCCGGACTAACGTGTTTACATGCAGTTTTAAAAACCAACTTAAGTCAATTTAAGGCAATAATTCGGTTTTCTAGACTGCATGTAAACGCACTGATTGTCACCATGATGATCAACATGTTTTTATCAGGATCCCAGTCCTTCAGATCAGCACATCACTGGGTAGAAAACAGTAATCTGAGCCTTCTCCAAATCCACAAAACACATGTGGATTGGTTGGGCAAACTCCCATGACCCCTCCACCACCCTAGCAAGGGTAAGGAGCTGGTCCACAGTTCCACGACCAGGACGAAAACCACATTGCTCCTCTTCTATCCGAGGTTCACTATCGACCGGACCCTCCTCTCCAGTACCCTGGAGTAGACCTTCCCAGGGAGGCTGAGGAGTGTGATCCCCCTATAGTTGGAACACACCCTCTGGTCCCCCTTCTTAAAAGTGGGAACCACCATCTCGGTCTGCCACTCAACAGGAACTGCCCCCGATGACCACGCAATGTTGTAGAGACGTGTCAGCCACGACAGTCCTACAACAATCTAAAGCCTTGAGATAGCCAGGTCAGATCTCATCCAACCCCGGGCCAGTTTTTTGACTACCTTAGAGACTTCTGCCCCAGAGATTGGACAGTCCATCCCCAGTTCTCCCAGCTCTGGTTCCTCATAGGAATGCGTGTCGGTGGGATTGAGGAGCTCCTCAAAGTATTCCTTCCACCGCCCGACTATACTGTAGCCCCAGTTGACGTCAGCAGCTCCCCGTCCCCACTGTAAACAGTGTGAGCAAGCTGCCGCCTTCGTCTCCTGAGACGCCGGATGGTTTGCCAGAATCTTTTTGGAGCCGGCCGATAAGTCTTTCTCCATGGTCTCACCAAACTCCTCCCACACTCCAGAATTTGCCTCGGAAACTGCCACTGCTGCACCCCGCTTGGCCCTCCGATACCCATCAGCTGCCTCTGGAGACCCACAGACCAGCCACACCTTGTAGGCCTCCTTCTTCAGCCTGACGGCTCCCCTAACCTCTGGTGTCCACCAGCAGGTACGGGGGTTACCGCCACGATTGGCACCGGCCACTTTGCGACCACAGCTAGCAACAGCCACCTCAACAATCGCAGAGCTGAACAAGGCCCATTCGGACTCAATGTCCCCCACTGCTCTCGGGACACAGTCGAAGCTCTGCTGGAGGTGGGAGTTGAAGATCATCTTGACAGGCTCTTCTGCCAGGCATTCCCAGCAGACCCTCACTATGCGTTTGGGTCTACCAGGTCTGCCATCTGATCCAGCTCACCACCAGGTGGTGATCAGTTGACAGCTCCGCTCCTCTCTTCACCCGAGTGTCCAAAACATACGGTCTCAGGTCAGATGATACAACTATAAAGTCAATCATCGACCTGTAACCTAGGCTGCCCTGGTACCAAGTGTACTGGTGGGCATCCTTATGTTTGAACATGGTGTTTGTTATGGCCAAACTGCGACTTGCACAGAAGTCCAAAAACAGAACACCACTCGAGTTCAGATTGGGCGGGCCGTTCCTCCCAATCACGCCCCTCCAGGTCACGCTGTCATTGCCCACGTGAGCATTGAAGTCTCCCAGTAAGTAAGTAAGTAAGTAAAGTTTATTTCTATAGCACCTTTCACAGAAAAAATCGCAAAGTGCTTCACAGAAAACAGAATCAAACATGATAAAACAAATAAAATTAATAAAACAAACAAAATATCATTACAAATCAAAATCATTAAACAACAACAAGAGAACACAAAAGAGTTATTTAAAAGCAGTTTTGAATAATTGGGTCTTCAACTGCTTTTTAAAGGAGTCCAGACTGTCTATACAGCATAAAACTAAAGGAAGGTCATTCCAAAGTCACGGTGCAACAGACTGGAAGGAGAGATCACCTCGACTTTTAAATCTGGTCCTTGGAACTGTTAGTAGATTCTGGTCTGTGGACCTGAGGACTCGGGTTGGAGCGTAGGTCTTTATCAGTTCAGTAACATAAACGGGAGCTTGACCATGTAGGGCCCTGAAAGTTAGAGTCAGGATTTTAAAATGAACTCTACATTTAACAGGTAACCAGTGCAGAGACCTCAGAATAGGAGTGATGTGATCTTTTCTGTTTGCTCCAGTGAGGAGCCTCGCTGCAGAGTTCTGGAGTCTTGGGGCTAACAGAAAGCCCACCCCAGCCTTCCACCTCTCACTCGGAGCAACACCAGCATAAAAGAGAGTCCAACCCCTCTCAAGGACTCGGGTTCCAGAGCCAACGCTATGTGTCGAGGTGAGCCCGACTATATCTAGCCGGTAGCGTTCAGCCTCTTCCACAAGCTCCAGCTCCTTCCCCGCCAGAGAGGTGATGTTCCATGTCCCAATAGCCAGTTTTCCTGTCCGGAGATCGGACCGCCAAAGCTCCCACCTTGGTCTGCCATCTGATCCACAATGCACCGTACCCTTCATGTTCCTCCTGCAGGTGGTGGGTCCACAGGTGGATGAGCCCATCTATCCGGTTCGGGCTGGGCCCGGCCGGGCCCCATGGGCAAAAGCCTGGCCACCAGGCGCTCGCTCACGGGCCCCAACCCCAGGCCTGGCTCCAGGGTGGGACCCCGGTAACCCTCCAGGCCGGTTACACTGGCTCGTTGATTTTATTTCCATGAAGAATCTTCTGAACCGCACTTTGTCTCACCCCTCACCTAGGAGGGGTGCCATGGGTGACCCTACCTGGGGCACAAGTGCCCCAGACAACATAGCTCCTAGGATCATTAGGGCACTCTAACTCCTCCACCACGATAAGGTGACGGTTCATGGAGAAGTATCTCTGGAGTAAAACAGTGAATTTTCCCTTATTTTGAATAAACAAAAGAATGGGTTCATCTTGTTTAGTGAGAATGCCAATATTGATACTGGTGCTCTGAATTTTAACTTCAGTGACACTGAAAAACCTGGAACATTACGGCACAGATTAAATCAGACATTGTTATAAAGTCTATCAGTTATAAACCTTGTTCTGGCTTCTTGTAAAAAAAAATATTTTTAAAAAAATTTTTTTTATTGTATAGTTTGTTTTATTTTATTTTTACTGATAAATAGACAGATGCCTTTTTAATGTTGGTATTTTTTTTACCATTCCAGACTCTTAGTGAACTCAGTGCTTGTTTAGATTTTTCCCATAACTACAACTCTTTTAAAATTGAAGGCTGAAAAACAATGCTAAATTCAATCTTAACTCCACACTTTGTTTTCAGAAACACATGTTTTCTGCTGCTTATTTCTTTGCAGTTAATCACAAAAGTTTGTACTGAACAAAGCTTCCACAGTCCACAGCTACCTGTCCTGACTTCTGTCCTGATCACACCTTCAGCAGGGATCTCGCCATGGGGAATAGGCAGATATTAGAGGTGATACATCCTGGGTGGGTCTACAAGTCTGGTGCTGGATGACACATCAGAACCCCATCGACAGCTCAGAAGGTGGGAGCTTCCTCCTATTAGCCAGCCTGAGTGAGGTCTGCTCTGTCGCACTGTTTTAGCAAACACTTTTAATTGAAACAGTGTTTTCATCAAGGGTATACTTGTGACACACACAAACACACACACATACACACTACCTGCTAGCTTACTAAGGCTGCACCCTATGCAGTATTCTTTCTATTTGTTGTATTTCTGCTACTTAAATAAAAGTTATAGTATAGAAACTGATGTCACTCATCACTCAGTTACACAGCCTCATAGAACACTGTATTCTAGTTAATGCATGCTCTCAGAATCTAGGTCATGTTTAACACAAGGTATCCTTATGTAAAAATCCTTCCTGATTGGTGACATAGTAAAATGAAAAAATATGACAACATTAAAATGATGATGGTGACTTATAGTTTTAAAACTTAAAAAATGCTGAAGCAAATATTACAGAGGCCCTGAAAGACAACTGCTAACAAAATGCAGATGGTTTAACAAAACATGATATATTTTTCATTTCTTTCTGAAATGAGAAAAAATTTGTTTCCCCCCCCCAAATATTTTTTCTCATTTGCTCCCCCAATCTCGTTGTACCAAGCAGTGTTGTTTTCGTCAGCCAAGACGATAACGAAATGAATTCGTTAATGCACAAATTTTCTATTACGTTAATGAGACGAAGACGAACTAACTGCGGCTCTTTGATGACTAAAACGGTACGAGACATCTGGGAGTATTCGTCAGCAAGATGAGACGAAAACATTAGTGGGTGGATATGTGAAACAGTATTTGGATAAACTGTGTTTGCTGTGACATGTTAAGCTCGACTCCCAAACACAGCTTTTATTGTGGAGGTGAACTGTTTACTTTCTGGCGCGACCTGTTGCGCGGCAGAGCTTAAGAAGCTAGTGCGGCTAGCGCTTCACATGGATATATATTGAGAAGAAAAATGCTTCACAGCATGCGGCAACTCAGCCGATTGATTCCAAATATGTCTTTATTTAACCAACAAAACGGTGAGTCAATTGGTCCGTTTGTTTCTTCTGTTTGACTAAGATAGCAGTGCTGATTTTCCCTGTGAGCTAAAGCTAAACTGAATAGCTCATAATGAGATGTAACCTGTTCATAATGTGATGTAACCTGTTCATAATGTGATGTAACCTGTTCATAATGTGATGTAACCTGTTCATAATGTGATGTAACCTGTTCATAATGAGATGTAACCTGTTCATATTGAGATGTAACCTGTTCATAATGTGATGTAACCTGTTCATATTGTGATGTAACCTGTTCAATATGAGATGTAACCTGTTCATAATGTGATGTAACCTGTTCATAATGAGATGTAACCTGTTCATAATGTGATGTAACCTGTTCATAATGTGATGTAACCTGTTCATAATGTGATGTAACCTGTTCATAATGTGATGTAACCTGTTCATAATGTGATGTAACCTGTTCATAATGTGATGTAACCTGTTCATAATGTGATGTAACCTGTTCATAATGTGATGTAACCTGTTCATAATGTGATGTAACCTGTTCATAATGTGATGTAACCTGTTCATAATGTGATGTAACCTGTTCATAATGTGATGTAATCTAAGTTGGAAAAGAGTATCCGCACACTGCGCTGCTTCATTGACCATAGCCTTGTGGTCAATGATGTGTCTTCTTCTTCCTCCACCTCCTTTATCTTTGGCCAGATTTTCCCTCTGGATTCCTCTTCTCACCTGCACACTCCTCCTAGTTACAAGAAATTTTTACTTTAGTGTGTCAACCACAACAGAAAAGTGTATGTTTATTTGCTTAGCAGATGCTTTTATCCAAAGCGACATACACCATTAACAATTACACTATCAGGAATGTTGTGATATGTGAGGGAACTCAGACACATGCATGAGGAGAGCATGCTAACTCCACACAGAAAGGACACAGCTGGGATTTGAACCTGGGACCTCCTTGCTTACAGCTGTTTTGCCTCCTGTTAAGGTTAGGATTATGTTCAAATGCTCATTTACAATCTAATTTGGCAGTAACTTATTAATCAAAGTGACTAATTTTAGGCTAAATCATGTTTGCTGAGCAGGGCTCTGCAGCGTCTGTAGTGAAAGTTGAAGATGTTGAATGTTTCTTTCCGTTTGCTGATTCTGTGATACTGACTGCATGTTTGATTTCAGCAAAGGCATCAGGGACACAATGTAATTTATAGTTTCCATCTTGCTGCAGATGAAAAATAATCAAATCCAAATAAAATGCAAAGAGGAGGAAGTGATTATCTAAATGATGGCTGCTGGGCTTGGGGAGTTTTATCTGACAGCTGAGCGCACTGTCTTTATGGACATCTGGAGGATACAGGGAGGAGGAGAAGGGAGGAGAGATGGGAGAAACACAGGCACAAAGGGGTGGTTTAGGGGTAGAATGGTGATAGAAATACGGGTGGGGCTCACTCACGTTCGGGCACTTTACAAGAGGAAAAGATCAATTCTGCACACACACATACACACACACACACACTGAGTCACTGTGACAGCTTGAGACAGAGCATGACATTTAAAAGGAAAAAGCTGACATTGACTCCATCACTGTCACCCGAACTGCCATAAAGCAGCTGCAAATATTAAAACATTTTTCATCTGTGCCGCTCGGGGTTATTGGCACCAGAAATTGTTTTCCTCTCCGTCTGTTGCTGGCCTGCTCTGCCGCAGCCCTCCCCCGAGACCCTCGCCTGTTACCGCCGCTGCACAACATATTGGCAGTTGATGTGAAGCTATCCATGTACACTTGCCACTCACAGAGTCTTTATCGCCTTCTACTCTCCCTCTGCAGCAAACCCCCCTCCTTGTCTTGGACACACAAAATCAAAAAAGCACACACACACACACACACACAGATGCACTTCTGAACATTCATTCTCTGCTTTCTGGAATAAACAGACAATGAAAGTATCATTGAATTACTCAGATAGCATTGCGTGCAGTGCTTGCATGCATGTTTATGATGATGGTGCTGATGATACCACTTTTTCGTCAATCAACATTATTCATAAACATTCTGACTGATTGCTTTTGTTTACAGCTTTGCAAAAGGTCTGTCTCAGCAATAGTGTTTCATATAAACGTGTCACACCAGTCTAGAATTTGCATTTATTTTCTAAGATTGGTAACCATTTATGTTTTGTTCATATCACATGATCTAACAGGCTTTGAGATGCTGATTGCCCCCAGATTGTCGTCCAGCATATTCAAAATGTTGCTTGATTTATTTTCTCTGACACCTAAAATAACCTGCAGAAAAAAACGTATCACTTGTCAGACAAGTCAAATACATTTCATCCTACCAAACATATTCAAATCTATCCGTTTGATTGTTCTCTAAACAGAATGTCATCCTGTGTTTCCTTAGAAAATCTATTTAGCTGTTTCACTTGAAAATTCACTTAGGGCTATCATTCTTGGTTTTTCTCTTTATCTCTTTCTTGTTGATCTTTTTATGACAGGTTTGTTGTGAGGAAACAAAACTGGGTTTGAAACAACGTGCCTTTAATTTGCATTGAAGAGATAGACATGGTAATATACAGTCTTTGTAAGTTCATCAACTAAAACCATAGGTTTTATTGTCCCTACTAAATAATTGAACACATGTATCAAATTTAATTGTAACAATGTATATTTTAATAAGTTGTCAATCAGATATTAAAATATCAAACAAAATAATTATGTTCATAAAATTATGGATATTAATTTCATTTGGTTTTAATCTCTGATTGGCACTAAAATTTGTTTTTTGGGGGGTTGCCAGGGAGTCACAAATGTTAATAATTTGATACAAAGACAAAATTTACTTTATATAAATCTGTTTTTTTTATTCTATTATAAAATCTAACTAATGATTAACAAAATAAAACATACAAAACATTTATCAAAGTGATTCTAAGGATTATAAAAGGTCTAATGGGAGATCCATGGAAACATGAGAAGTTTGGAAATTAATAAAATTAAATAAGTTTAATGTATTAATTATCTCTGAATGATTAACAGTCTGACACCAGTCTAGCCAAAGGTTACTATATAAGGTTAAGCTCCTGTGCGGATCCAGATTGCCTTGAGAACTCGGTCTTGAGTTCAAAGAAGGTTCTCCTCAGGACACAGATAGTGACTTGTGACAGGCCTCTAGTCATCAGTGTCACTCTAGAAAGGAGAGACTGGTCCCAGGCAGCTGACTCACTTTGGCTTGCAGATGATGTAGAGTAGAGTTCTAATAAACTTGAGCTAGTTTCAAAAATATAGTTATCTTATTGGATCAAAAATTGAAACTATTGTTACTACTTTGCTGTTCAAAAAGGTTGATCACCATATCAAGATGTGAAACCGGTTAAGTTCTCTCCTGAGATCTGTGTTCTCAGAATAAGAGGCCCCTGAAAACCGTATGAGAGACTTTGTTTAGCTCCAATATCAGAGATGTGGTTCAGTGTAGTTTCTGGACAAGAACTGAGGAGTTTCCAGAAATGTTAGCTAAACAAGCAATCCATTAGGTGATGACTAAGGTGGTGTACAGGTGTGGCATGGGATTGGGCAGCACTGGCCAAGAAGTGCACCCATCACGAAAGTCATGAGGTACCACTTTGAGAGGTGCCCTATATATGACCAGGTTCATCTGTGTCACATGTCAGGTGTCACTGTGTCACAGTGATGCTCAATCCAATACCACACCTGTACACCACCTTAGTCATCACCTAATGTCTTAATATTATTACACCATTCATTGGTATCCATATACTTCTGTAATATTGTCATATATTGTTCACGTAATTTATAACATGTAGTTACCTCAATTTTTATATGTTTACCAAATGTTTGTGTCTTTGTCATTTAAAGTAGTTAAAGTCATCCTCAGTATCCAGGTAAACAAACGAGGTCTCCTAGCTAGTTTACAGAAACACGTCTCGGTGAACTCACCCCTCCCGTCGGGTAAAATCCACACGCCAGCCTCCCGCCGACATAGGACCACGGTTTGTAAAGGTGAGAAAGCAGAGTCTAACTCCAGCCGTAGAAACGTTCCCCCAGCTTTTCCTCTTTTCACCTCCAAACGTTTTTAGTTTCCTGCTGCTGAAAAGGTGTTTTTGAGGGGGGATTTTTTCCTAAAATGGAAGTGCTAACAGCCGGCTGTTTCTGTCTTTTTCTCACTTCCGGGATGTTCTGCCCCAAAATGTGTCCGGGCGGATTATTGGTGAATCCAAGCAGTGAGGAAATGCGGCAGACAGACAGCTGGATTGTCCAATCCTATCGTTCGGACCGAACGATAGGATTGGCTGAAGTTTTTAGAGAACTGCGAGACAACTACTTTATTGATTTCTCTTGGGTTTTTTTAAATCTCCACAATATATTTATGGCTATATTATATTAGAACGTCGTTAAGAGGTTTTAAAAAAAATGTTAAAAGCTACATTGTTTACCTGGCTACTGAGTATGGCTTTAAATAAATATTTGAACAATAAAAATGAAAATAAAAATCGTAGTAACCTAGTTACAAAATCAGATTTTTTTGTCATTTCACTCCTTTGTTGTGCACTGTCCACATACTACGTGCTATTTAGGGTCTGCAAATTATATTTTGCATGAAATTTAAGTTCTATAAACATAGAGTTGTTCAACATACTCTCCTGTGAACCATAAAAAAATTTTATTTTGGAAAAAAAAGTTTCCTTCTTGAGTACAATTTTTCTACAGATAAACCTGGACCATGTTAAATTGATGATGTCATCAGGCAGTCAATATTAAAAATGCAAGATAATACATATTACTTATAAATTGCAAAGGATCTACTAACAAGTGGGTTGAAGCAACATGATAAAGGTTAAATAGATAGTATGTAATATTCTCAACATTTCTGAGACATTGAATTTTAGGTTTTTATTCATCTGTAAATCGAATCCATCAAAATAACAAGAAAGAAAATCTTGAGATGTTTCACTTCGTGTGGAATTAATCTATACAATATATGAGTTTCAGTCATGTGTGTGTGTGTACAGTATATATATATATATATATATATATATATATATATATATATATATATACGTATATATATATATACGTATATATATATATAATTATTTTTATACAGTGTCTTTTGATGTACCTTTACACTGTTGTGTCTGAAATTCGAAACATTGAAAGTCAAAATTATTGTGTTTTTTCTTCATCTGAAAAAGTCCTCCAATTGCAGAGCCCAGTGAAATTAGCCAGTGCTGTAAATCCATCACCAAAGCCAATAGTAAGCACAGGCTGACAGCATCCTTTCCCAACAACTTACATCACCTTGGAGCAAATGAGCAGCACAGATAACATTGCTCTTTCTTTGGCCCTTCAGGCTGTCTTTAGACCTGTAGGAGATATTTGCTGCTAATGCTCACCAATGAGAGGCCCAAATGGTCTTATTACAGCAGTTCCCACAGCTCGTGCCATACATCAGGTAGAAACACACGGCAAAATGGAGAC
This sequence comes from Callopanchax toddi, assembly GCA_006937965.1. Classification (NCBI taxonomy): domain Eukaryota; kingdom Metazoa; phylum Chordata; class Actinopteri; order Cyprinodontiformes; family Nothobranchiidae; genus Callopanchax; species Callopanchax toddi. The sequence goes on from SSNR01000202.1 coordinate 844,272, forward strand.
CCTGATTGTTCTGGGAGCAGCAGCGCTCATTACTCAACATGCCTCGCCCTTCCTTGCTACATGCAAGTCTCTTTCTTTCACAACCTCCATTTCCTATCTCACTTATTCTTTATCTGACTTTTCTTTCTGCCTTTATAATTTTGTTTCTTTTGGTTTAAAAGTAAAATTGTCAAGAGCAGCCACTAGCTAAAAGAATGAACCAATGTAATATTTGCATATGTGAAAGCAAGTGTTGCAGTGATTAATTTCAAGCAACATTCAAATGTTCTGGGTAGAGAAAGATTATTTTCTTGTAAATTAAACAAAGAAACAGTTTCCTTAACATCTGAACATGTTTAACTGTTTTTTTTTTCTGTGATAATGTTTTATAAATGTTTATAATGTGTTGCGCCTACGTTTTCCTTGATTTAGAATGATTGTTCTCTAATGTCAGTCCTCAGTCTGGTGAACTCTGATTGACCTGTGGAGAGAGGAAGAGTCAGGTCAGTTGTCTGTTGGTCAGGATAAATAGCAGCCAGCATCAATCACATTACGTCCATTCCCTCCAGCCACCAGTCTTGTTAGTGCAATAATCACTTATTGTTAGAGACCTGTCTCCAGGCTTATCTCAATCTGGCCTTTGGATTTATCTACGGAGCCTAATATTCAGTTGCTTAGAGTAACCACAACTTAAAATCTCCAACAGAAAAACTTGTTTGGGGCCACACACTGTATAGTGCAGTGAAAAAGTGTTGGCCCCGTTCCCGATTTCAAATCCTTAAAGGTCCCATGTCATGGTTTTCTGACTTATCTATCATGTTGCAACGTTGAGTTCTCACCTTAAACCTGCCAGAAAGAGCAAAAAAAAAAAAAAAAAACGGCGTCCATCTGTCTCCTAGTCCAGCCAGTGAGAAGCTCTTCCAGATTTCAGACCCAGGTTTCAAACCGTTTTTTTCACTCCAGCCCGCTATGAGGTCATAGTGATCCGGACTTGCTTATATGGTAAATTCTCCTCCCACATGCACGTTCACGACAACTGGAGCGAGGAGAACGCCAGTGCTGCTGCCGCCATTGCCCATAGACCGTGTAGTGTTTAGTTTCACTTTCGTTTCTCTTTCACGCGACGGCACTGCCCCCTACTGGGCACTGCCCCCACTGCAGCAGAAGTGCCAGGCTGCCAAATAAGGAGAAACCCAGAAGAACCGGAAGGCGGAGCTTTCTTCTGATCTGTGAGTTGCTCCTTAGGAAATAATTACAGCGTATTTTGAGTTCTAATGGTGCAACGCTGATCTAGAGGCATCAAAGATTACACCTGTTTAATATAAAGTGATTTAAATATGGAGACATGGGCACTTTAAACTAATTTCTATATCAGACAGATGTTTTGAGTAAATGCAAAATGTGGAATTCAAACCAACCTGGCCCGATGTAAAATGGTTATTACACCCTAAAGTTAATATCTGGTTTTAACTCCCTTAGGGCGCTGGTCCCCGGACCTGGGAATATAGAGTATGTATGAGAAGTGTGAGTGGGTATACAGCATCTACTGTGTGTCTTGGGATGTGTGTGTGCATGAGGGTGGGAACGTCGGATTGTGTCTGTGTGATTGTTTATCTGACGGGTCTTATCGTCCCCTCTTCTGAGACATTCTAGGCCCTCCTCTGTTGTTGGGCCTATCCTCCCCTGCTACCTTCTGCCAGTGGGTGGTGCCTTTTTCCGCCGGCGTATTAGTGGGTCTCGGGGTCTGGAGTGTCTGCCTGCTCTCTGCCTTTGGCTGCCTGGTGGGATCTGGGCCCACTGGTGCAGTCGGGCCTCTGCCGGGGCCGGTTCGCCCCTGGATCTCGAGTTCCAGGCTGGATCTGCCCTGGTGTGGCCGGCTGCTGGCTGTGCCTGTGAGCCCCTCAACGCAGCCCCCTGGGGCTTTAGCACAGTGGCAGCTGGGTGACCCTCATAGGGTGATCCTCTGTTGGACTCTGTGGAGGATGTGGGCTGCCCTCCATTCTGAAGAGCTCCTCCCACCCACTGCACCTGCATGTAAAGGCTCTGAACAACTCCTTTGGACATTCTTCTTCTTTTCCTTTCATCATTTCCCTTCAGGGGCCTACTCTCCCACCAGTCAGCTTTATGTCCTCCTTCACTGAATCCATCCTCTTTGGTCTCCCTCCAGGTCTTCGCCTGGCAGTTCCAACCTGAGCATCTTTTTACTGTTAGAGGTCCGGTAAAATTACCCTGAAGTTCAGAGAGTGGAAACGGGTCTATGCTCCCATTATGTCCCATCTCATTATTACTGAATCATGACCTCTGACCTTAACTTTAACCAAGTGAGGCCTGCAGTGCTTTAGATGTTGTTCTGGATTCTTTTGTTCTTAAATTCCATTAGAACAGGGCATGACGTGTTGCTTCTTGAGATCAGGGCAGCTTGCAGCTCAGTAGGTAGAGCGGCTGGTCTGGCAACCAGAGGGTCGCCGGTTTGATCCCAGCTGGGTTACTTTGTCATTGTGTCCTTGGGCAAGATACTTCACCCACCTTGTCTGCTGTTGGTGGTTGGAAGGACCTGGTGGTGCCGGGGAAAAGCAACCCCACCTCTGTCCGTGTGTCCCAGGACAGCTGACCAATGTACAGGGGTGCACATAACTAGGCCGCCAGTCTGCATGAAAACCAGATATCTAGCATGGAGACCAGAACCTACTGCCTGAACGTGTTATTGCGGATCAGCACTTTCACGGTCCTGATGAAGCAGCCCACCATCTGATGAGCTTCACATCCTGTTGCAGTGCAGCAAATGAGTGCTCACATGGCCGACACACGCACGCAACTCACACATGCCCAGCAATGGTGATGCTTGTGCAGCGCCGGCGACAGATTATCATCACCCCCAACCCACGGAGATGTGGTGCATACCAGCGACCAGCACCAGGTTCAACCTTGAGTACCTCAACGGAAAAATTGTGCGCACCCCTGCCAATGTAGCTGATCACCACCAGTGTGTGAGCATGTGTGTGCGAATGGTGTGTGTGATGTGTGGACAGTGCTTTGGTGACTGTACAACTCTAGAAAGCGCTGTATAAATACAGGCCAATTACCATCTTCAATGTTGTCAGACAGGTTAGTTTTCAGTGATTTCTTAATTCTACAGGTCTGGCAGTAATCAGGCCTGGTTCTGGTTGGTTTGTGAATTGAACTCAGCTTTCCAAATAATCTGGTTAATCACAATTAACTCATTACTTAACAAGGGCAACAATTACCTTTTGACATAATGACAGGATATATTTGTTCCTTTAATAAATTAAATCTAAATGAAACTAGATTTTGTTTTAACTCAAGTAATCTTTGGCTGATTTATTATTATTTTTTGCCAAAGTATTGTAAACAGCAGTAAGCTTTGACATTACTCATTATCTTCCAAATATATAAAAATGACAAAAGAATAAACTGATGTATAATTTACACTTGAGCTTCAGAATTTTAATATCACAAAATCAGTGTCGAACAATGGAATGCTACTTGATTATTAAAATAAGAGTAGTTACAATGAAAACAAGAAAAAAGAGATCTGTACACAGAAGCTGAACACAAACACACAACCATGCAACATGTGCACACAAATGTCTAAGCTTAGCCATAAGAGGTTGCATTAGTGAGCAGGGGAACAGATTTGATTAGCACTGTATTAGATACGGGAAATGATTTCTGTCAAAGCCATCTTTACTGCAATTATGATATGATAATTATGTGTTTCACTATTTACATGGGAGAGACACAAGGCTTGCTATTGAAATCACCAGTGGATGGCCAAAACCGAGTCGAGAGGAAGCACAATGTTGTACAGATTACTGAGATATCTGGACTAAACGGATGAACAGAAAACCTGTGATGGTGTTACTGGTTCTACAACTGATATGCAACTTTTCTACATAAAACATTCCTGGTAGGATTTACTCTACCTCTAACATTCAGTCAAATATACACCTGCTTCTTGTGTAGCTATCAGTGTGTGTGAATATTGGAAAAAATACAAACTCTTTTCTAATAATACTGCAATGATTAGTGACAGTTATGAAGACATGTGAATTCAGTTTACTTGACCAACCAAAAAAACACATTTATTCCAGCAGGGACATCAAACAATTTTATATTTAAAATAAACTGTCCTGTGTAAAAGCCAAAAGCTAATTCAGAGCCAGTCCTCGGTTAGGCTTCTAAAGTTAACCTTACCTAAAAATACAGGAAGCATATTTACAACTAACAACTGGCAAATCATCTACTAAATTCAGAAAACCAGTGATTCTCTGTAAAGTTAAATATGGACTCGTGTCAGCATCATTACAGGCACTAAATTAGCTGGAATTTTTAATCGCGTTGTTTCTGAAAACCTCATGAATAAAACTGAGGTTTGCTGGACAGTTAGTCCCTCCACTCCACCAAGTTGCATCCCTTTAGTACCCGGCAGTTATGATATTCCAAGCTGCCCTTGTGCAGCTATTGGTTCATTTTTCATCCAGTTGGGTGCAAAACACTTACAGTACCACTTTGCTCCCATTCACTTACCATGTGCACATATACCCTGCATGCACTGCATGTATCATTATAGGCATGAGCTACATACAGCCATTCAATAATAAACAATATGCTTTTATTCTGTTTTAGCACTGTCCATATCCCTGAAACAATCTTGCATCACTTCAGTACTTAAAATCATCTACATTTGAGTGAATGCTTGGCTCAGTCACAGTGCATGAATTAAACATAGTCACAGAACCTTGACAGTGCAGGTGAGTTGAAGCTAATGCTGCTTTTATGAAACACAGAGAAACCATAACCTGACTGGCTTGTATTTTTAGAGGGGTACAAAAAGAGAGGAGGTGGGAGCAGTAAGACCTGTGGCAGATGTTCAAATCTAAAAAGTATTAGATTTACTATTTTATTTTAGGTTCAAAGTGATTAAATGGAGGTTCCTATTGGTCCAAGTATAAGATGACCCCAAATATCAGATGACCCCAGCTTTTTCAAAATGTACTTTTTTGGGGGGAAAAAGGCTTTCTTTACAGCAGGGCTGTCCAAACTTTTCAACATGAGGGCCAATATCACCAAGTGTCAAGTCCTCGAGGGCCACAAAAGTTAGAATATTTCTTAAAAGAAACGAGCAAAAAATATTTTGTTCTGCTCAAAAATTCATTATAAATGCATCATTTTAATGAACAGTCTTTGTAAATATGACACAGGGATCTCGTATGTTTGACTCAATAATAAAAAGCATCAAATTCACTGGATCTGATTGGTCGACTGTTTTTAGGTTTCTACATTTAGTTCCATCCTGAGCACCAAGACCAGGATCTGGGTCTGTCTCCAGTCCTGTTGATGGATTTAGTCAGGCTTTATGACCAGAGCTCACAGGTCTGTGTTTTGGTAAAAGTCAGTGAGGATCTGTGGTTCTTTTTACCAGGAAATGAAGTAGGAAATCTCAATATCTCTTGAATTATCTAAAAAAAAAAAAAAATTGAATATTTTGATTGAATGGAAAAATTAGCATTTACATTTTTTTTTATTTACTTGGATTTTTTTGTTTGTTTGGTCTCATGTTAGTAAAAATCTAAAAAATGTCATAAAGCGTCTCTCTGCATCAAAATCCTGCAGGAAAACTAAATTATATACTTTTTAAAATGCAGCTGAGGGCCACACAAAATCACTCTGAGGGCCACATTTGGCCCCCGGGCCGCACTTTGGACACGCCTGCTTTACAGATAAACCACATGAACTTCACAGGTTAAAATCACATGTGTGATCTGATTGCTTTACTGCTGGACTGGAAGTGGGGAAAATACAATCACATGTTCTCACATGTCTACAAGTCTGAAAATGTGTCACCATGTTACCATCACACCAGCTTCGCTGCCAGTTCCTCATCTACAAAATGTTCTTCTACTGTACATCAGGGTCAGAGTTGGATTAAAGTTACCACACTTTTTTCTATGAATCACAAAGTTTCTGTCTTCAACTTTCAGAACCTGTGTTGTGCGTAAGCAAGCTATAGAATTTAGTCCAAAGGACTACAACGTTAGTTAAATTAAACTAAAAACAAACTATTGAAACTTACTAGGCACATAAGATGTGTCTTTTACTAAAGTAATGTACTTATTTACATATAAAAGTTTGTTAACAATATTTTATTGTTTCCAATAACTCATAGAAATGGACAGCAAATTCAACAAATCAACTGCACTCATGTTATTAAGCAACTGAAACCCCTTCTAAAAAATAAATCTACTTTTTATAGGTAGAAATGTTGAAGCATACCTACCCATGCAGCCAGAGTTTTTCTTCCCTCAACGCTGCATCCTTAAATACACGTATGTGCACCTATTTCTCATCAGCTGGAATTGGACTTTTCAGCCCATTTCTAATTCTAGCCCTTACCTTGAATGTTGGTGGAATGAGCTCTCATGCTACCTAAACATAGCAAAGCTTGTGGTGGGCCATCAGCATCTGACAACCCAGCTCTCTGTGGAGTTCACCAGTGGTTTAGGGAGCTGTATATTCCAATTACCTAGCAGAATCCCCAAGCTATGGATAGTATACAGACAGAGTCACATTCAATTACAGTCCATGTCCTCTGTGGACCTGTGTGTTTTTTACCTGTCCTCATGCATAAAGCAAATAGCGCCTTTTCCCATGTGTACTGGTGTCAAAATGTATCTGTTTGAGAGGTTGGTTGACCTGGATAACTTTGTGTGAGTATCTATGTTTTTGTGAATGCATTTAATGGCTCCTCATCACAGCACCATCATTTACATTAAAAACAACACAGCTTCTACATGTGAGCTTGTCACTTGAGATACAATGTGCAGAAATACCAGTAGCTTGTGAATAATGGTCATCAAGATGCAACTCTGGCAAAATGAAAAGTTAGAAACAAAAAGGCACTCAATGAAAATGTATCTGAAAAGGCGAACTAAATGGAACAGCAGATGTGTTTTCACTTACTGTAATATCACGATCAAAATAAGACGTTTAAATTCAAACTTCATGTCTCGCTTTAGCTGTCAGACACAAAAATATATGTATAAAATATATAAGTACATGTGTGTGTGTGCGTTGACCCCCACCTCCAGGTTATAAAATGTCACCAACAGGAACAAACTCATCAAAATCTCAGACATAGCATCCAAGTTAACCGTCCCACTCCCAACCTGACTGATGCGTCACGCAGTCATCATACGCCTGGCATGCACCCGAGCAAATAGTCCTGACTCTTCTCTGAACTGGATTTATCTTTTACTTCCATCTGGCTGCAGATACACGACTCTAGAATGGAAAAAAGCCAGTTTTAGAAGAAGCTTAGGCACTCCCTGGTCAGCAGCACGAAGGAATTTAGTCTCTCATTAAGGTCCACGGGGTTTGCTGGGAGAACGGCCTCTTGTGTTTTACAGAGAAGTGGTTTAGACACTGAATTCACGAAAGCACAGCCAGCATCACAGGCTGTCTGATGATATGTGGGACTTTACAGCTATGCAGTGGGCACGCTGAACTTCTGGTGGTTGGTGTGGGACTGTTTTGAAAGCCAGAGACTTGCAACTGTGGCTATTGGTGTTGTTGTTCCAATGGTGGCATGCTGGGATGGCACATGGTGCAGCAGTCGGAATGCCCAGATGCTCTCAGGACATCTGGCCTTTAAATGGTTTGTGAGTTGCTCTGCAGAAGGAAGGAGGATCTTTTGCATGTATAAAGGATGCATGTAGGTGCAATGAGCTTCCCTTTGGTGAAATATTAGTTAGCAATACCCTGCTTTGTCACCTCTTTTCATAAAAAAACAACAACAAAAAAAACAAACAAATCAGTAGCTGAGCAATGAACCCACTTTTTCTTTAAAACAAAAATATCTGGTGTAATGTTACTTCCCTTCTTTCCCTGAGCTGGGTCGTAACAGCAGGTTACACACTGCAGGATAAGTAGCTGATGCCCCAGATTACCGTGATGGCTCTAAAGATAAAGCTAAAGATGGAAATAATGAATAAATGTTCACATCAATACTGCTTTCTTCAAATATGTAGAACTTTTGGTTTTCATGACCTACCTTCATTATGATAGTGGAAAGATTTCAGAGACCAAACCAGTTTGTTGTGATGACACTTTTTTAGAGATATGCTTTAAGAAACGAATTACAAGCAAATTTGTCATTTCTATCTACACGTGTGTGTCTGTGTGCATTTGAGTGAAGGTGTGGATGGGTGGTGGTGGTGTTCATATTAAGAAAATATTTAAATAGTTGCTGGTAATTTTGAATTTTTTTTACTTAAAACTAGAGGTGGGCATAGATTGTTTTTTTAAAATATAGATTCATCTCACCCTAATCTTGAAATTAATCTAGATTAAAATGAACGTGTGTGAATGAGCATGAGGCTGAAGAATGGTGATACTTCAAGTCTAGAGTTTAAGGTTAGTAACAGCTGATCCACTGTTTGGATCAGCTGTTACTAACCTAAACCTGTCAGAAGTTCCCTCAGAAACCCAGACCTGAGTCACAAAGCAGAACCACCAGACCAGATGAGCTCTGAGCTCATTTTAACCTCTGATGGTTGATCAAGTTATCAGGATGAAACATTTTAACACTAAAACACACTGATCTGTCATCAGAGGTCTGTCTCCTCTAACTTTACAGCTGTTTTCTAAGGCTCACTCTGTTTTAATAGTTTGACTGTAGAAACCTTTTCATCTCCTGACAGTAAAGGATTACATTTAGTTTACAGGTCACCTGATTAAAACATCAACTGTATTTTTACCACATCAAATTACTTCAAACTGATTTTTTTCACCTGTCAAAATAGCATCCAGTTTATCTGTAATGGATTAAATCTGCCTTAAATGTCTTTATTTCTTTACTGTTTATTTCACATGACCCTATAGGGCTGTTTCATCATGTTTTTGTTAAATAAAACCACTTTAGGGGATTTAAACATTAATATGAGTCTGAAAACTAACGACAACCCTCAAAGTCACTGACAGATCGATGTGTTTTAGTGTTGATCATGTTTGACTTGTTGAATGTTCAGCTGTCAGTTATGCTGAAAAACACACGTTTGAGCAGCGCGCGCTGTCACATTCACTTTATTAACGAGAGGCGCGTGCACCGCTGAGGCTGTTGGCCCAAACAGCACGTCGATTCACCAGGAAACACCTGGAACCCAGACAGCCAGTCCAGACCTGGATGATGAGGAGCGTGAGTTCTGTGTGAACTCTAGTAGCTGCCTACTCTGAACCTGGTACGGTCCAGTTCAGGAAGGAGCGTATGTCGAGGTTGGCACCGGCTTAGCTCTAAAGGGACACCTGCACGGCTCCCGCACGCGCCTCTCGGTCCAGGTGAAGGTCCAAGTGAAACCGACGCGTTCGGACCCGGTGTCCAGGTGCAGGATTCACGTGAAGGAGGCCCTTCTCCTGGGCTGCGGGTCCGGACTCTGGAAAGAACCGGATCTGGATCAGGATCGGAGTCCGCCATTTGGTGATAGCTGGTACAGACCCAGGAACCCAATTTAGATTAACAGCGTTATTTTTTTTGTCGCGCGATAAAGAGTCTGGCGATAACGCAGCCGTTAACGGCCCAGCACTAGTTAAAACCCATTAACAGGTCAGCTGGTTGGTCTAACACATTTTCATCTCTGTCTTATTGCAGTGTTAAATAAACAACACTGAACTGGTGAAAACTAAAACAAAAAAGACAAGAAAAATGGAGATGTATGAATAAAACTTTGTAATAAAACTTTTTTTATGTTATAAATTCACCTAATATGTAATGATATCTCTTATTGTCTTAAATAAAAAAAGGATTTAAAATATGTTTAATCTTTTTTCGTAGTATTTACAAGAAATGGTAAAATGTTTTTGTGTTAAAAGAAATACTTATTTTCTATAATAATGGTAAACAGGAAGTCAACCATGGTTTTTATTTTTAAAGAAGAAAAAAAATAGCTTAAAAACAAACAAAAAAACAAGATCTATAAATCAATCAATGACTTTTATAGAGTTTGATGAGCAGGCTGACTTCTCCTATCTTTGTAACTGAGCATCTTATTCAGAATTTAACTATTTCTTCAAGAATGAGCTCATAATCCACACATTGTACAACATCATCATTAAGTATATTTACATGCATGTGTATGTGCAAAAGTAAAACTGAATGTGGTTAACAAAAAAGAAGGCTGAATCAATAGAACCTGTGCTAAATGTGCAAACACAAGTTCCTGTACACACACATTCATATACTGCCTTCAACACTGTGGAAATGGACCACAGAGGCAACAGTACGAGTGTCTGTCATGTGTAGGAATACACATGCAGACATCTGCACATGCATCTACATATGCACAATCTGTATGTGCACATATACACACACTGCTGCCCCTTGATACCAGTTAGGGTGACAATGACTGGCTGTTGCTTTTCCTGCCAGCTGGCGAGTGCTGATGGAGTTTGATTGTATGCAAGCTAAGTGTGTGCACATTTTGTGAAAGTGTGCATGAGATAAAGAGACTGAGATCTGATCTAGATGGGGGGGAGGTCATCATGAAGGAGCAAAGAAGGGAAAGGGGTGGGGTGGGGGGTGGGCTGCACACCTGGCATCCGCTACAGATGGGCACAATCATCCTGCTAGCTACCCACACCCAGCCCCTCCTTACTCCCAGCACACACCCTCTCCTGTCTCCTCATCCACACACACACACACACACACACACACACACACACACACACACACACACACACACAGTTTTTACTCGTACGCTGTGATTTGAACAGCAGTTGTGCCAAAGTTAGATTGTCTGAATTGGTCCAGCTGACAAAAGCAATCAGCATCATCAGAGTTAGAACTGTTCTTGTTGATTTGGGATGTAAATTGGAATTATTCAAATTTTCACTGAAAGTTATCTGAAAGGTTGGTTTTTGTGTTTTTACATCAATTTACATGACTTACAATAAAATGAAATGCATATACTATTTTGTGATTAAAGAAGAGTGAGGCCTAACAAAGTATAAACTCTCTCACACACACAAAATCAAAAACCCTTTCATAAAACTGTACGACATTCTGAATTGCTTTAGCAAGCCAGTTTTTGTATGTATCAAAGTAGTCCAGGTACTGGGCACCGCAGCACATCCAGCAACAAATTCATTCCAAAGACCTGCTAAAACTTTACTGATATATTCATGCTGCATGTCCACTTAAAAGCTCATCTGATCTGTAAAAACAATGTTTTCTACCTCAACAGGACCCAATTCCAACACTAAGCAGCTGAATGACAAAAAGTAAAGAGACGCTAAATACACACACAGAGAAAAACACAGCAGCTACAATGCTATATGATTCCTATCCACACAAGTCACCATTTAAATTAAAACCCAAATGATTTCCTTTCCAACTGTTTGTGTTTCATCACTACGGGCAAAACTCACTGAACCAGCTGTTGGAGAAAAGGAACAACAACGTCAAGAAGTCAGAATCAGAAATTTAGTCTTACCTTTGCTGTTATAATCCATTTTAGAGTAAAAATATCACTCCTCTTGTAATCCATTTTCACAACTCCTTATTCTTGCAAACGCACACACACACACACACACATACAGACAGGCGCACATGCTAGCACGCACACACATACACACACAAAAGCAAGCACAGGCTGCACGTACCCCCACGGTTGTCCTGCAGAGGACGTGTTTGTAGAACTTCGTCTCTCTTGTAACCAACGTGTCTCCAAATGAGAGACGTGATATTGTTTTAACCACGAGGTCGTCGCCGACTTCACGAAGCAAAGCTAACTCAGGTAGCATCAACCAGGTTACATAGGGGCGGGCGCATAACGTAAACGGAGCCATCTGATTGGTCACATATGGGAAGGGCTACATTTGATTGGTCAAATACTTCCGTATTAGCTTACAAAGAGTTGATTTATAGAACATATGGAAACATTTCAACCCATCATTTATCGCCGTTTTTGACATCTTTTGCGATAGGTCTATTGCACATCCAGTTATAGCGATGATGATACCTTTTTGATATGTTGTGCAGCCCTAGATACATGTTTACTTTGGTTGAGTATTCTCTTCTGGAGCGAGCAAGCATCTCCTCACTTCTGGGTTCTGCTGCAGCTCTCTTCAAGAGCGACGTGTTTCATGAGCACAGTGTAACAATCAGGTCTCATTCAAGCATCAGGCCATACAGTGTGAGAACGATTCGTGAGCTGTGAATGATTGAACGCTGCCATGGAGTCGTGCAGTTTGAGCTGGAGCTGAGAGCCACGACTGAAACTATGGCACAGTGTATGACCAGCTTTAGAGGCTGGAGTGACGTGCATGCACACATGCAGTGATGGGGTTAGAGGAAGCAGGAGGGGGGAAGGGGGATGTTTTGGGAGGGTCCTTGAGATGTTGGATTTAAAATACTCTCTATTGCTCAAATGCTCCACATATCAGCTTTAATGCCTCACAGGAATACGGTCAATGGTTTGAAGCCTGGCCATGGCCTTTTTGTGTGGAGTTATCATGGTCTCCATGTGCATGTCTGGGTTTCCTTCTGGAACCCCTCTAGTCCACAACATGCTTGATAGCTTAAATGTTGTAAGTCCTTGTATAAAATGATAGTAATAAGAATGGATTAGATTTATACAGCGCCTTTCCGGCAAATAAACATAAGATTGACAACTCTTTCAAGAGAAATCCTGTATTTTTCAGCACTGGCCACTAAAAACATGACATTTAGTTTCTAATCTAAACTGCTGTTTCCCTTTTCTCTGAAGCTCCTTTATTGTGACCAAAATAGCCTCAGGAATGAAAGCCAAGACAACTGAGGGAAGACATCAAAATAAATAGTAACAAAAGGTTTTATGATTTATTTATCAAAAGAAAAAAGGAGAATTCCAGAGGAAGTTTGGCAGGAGGCTTGAGAAGGAGCATATGTCATCGCCCACCCACCCCTTCCTATCCTCCTTTTCCCTCTCACCTCATCCACCCCCTGAGAGGGGAGCTTGCTATTTCCAGGCAACAAAAGCGGGACGTGGCCTGCAGGCTTTGATGTTTATTTTAGCAAGTCCCCCCTCCTGCTGCCTGCCTTTCTTTTGTGTCTGTCCAGGTACAACAAGCTCCTTGCTGCCCCCCCATCCATGGAAAACAAGCCTGTAGGCGGATTGTCTGAGCTTGACCTGGGTCAGAGAATGTCCGGTACTCAAACCCTTTACCCCCAAACTTCCCTTAACTCACCTCAATATTGAGATTTACACACACTCCTCCTTCAGATCTTGCACTCAGGTTTTTTTCTTAGATTGTTTGAAGACCCAAAATCTGAATGTCCTCATTGCTGTTACTCTTGATTATAGCTTACCGCTGAACATGGACATCATGGACATTGAATTATGTCTTTCATTTCTTGCATTTGTAGAATTACAAAGCAGCAGCACTGAAGCAGGACACAGAAGGGGTGGGGAGCATGGATGGGGCTCTGATGGGGGGAATCAGTGATGAAGGGGGGAGTTACGTTTCCTTTCACTGACTGCCAATCCATCAAGGCTCAGTCTACCGCTGTGTGGGCCGACAAGCAGCACAGAAAAGAACAAGGCCCAGCAACAGAGCCCCCGCTCCACGGCTATCACTCATCTCCCGGCAGGCTCTGAACTCCGTCTGACCTTTTCCAGAGCCTCCTCACCAACTTCCATTTCTCAGCACCTTAGTTAGCCTTAAAGGTATGGATACAACATTTCTTTATTCATCTCTGAAGAAATGTGTTGTGTTAATAGTTGTCCATAAAAATATATCTACATGTTGAAGGGATGTTGCATCAGTGCCGTTTCCCTTCAACCACCAGACTCTGACAGCCATGAGGAAACACAGAGAAGCTCCATGATCTACACACACACACGTGGAAAACACTCCAGAGGGGCAGTTAGTGCACTAGTTTACATCTGTAGGCCAGGCATGCTTTTGTCACACTTGCAGATTTGACACATCTGCACTTTGTTGACTGCTCAGTCTGGTGATTTAGCCTCCCTCCCACCAAGTCCTATTCCCTTAGTCTTTGTCCTGAATATACTGTAGCTTTAATCCTGACAATGCAGACCTCATCACAGTTATCTTCTGTAACATTATTTTTGGCTGTGGAGTTGAAGTGTTTTTTCCTTGCTTGAGGTGACTGTTTGTTCAACTCATCAAATAAAAGTGTTTGTTCTGAAGTTCTGCATTTTATTTTAATTGTTTCTGACGATTCAAAAGGGGTTTGAAATGAAGGCAAATAGACATTTCTCTTCTCATCTGTGGAGCGTTGTCAATTCTAACTGGAATATGTGAGAGTCAGGCTGATAAACTGTCTGTTGTTGCCTAACAAGCTGAAGTCTACCAGAAGTAGACCTGGCTCAGCTGGATTCAACATCAGGTGTTTTAATCCTCAGTGGACCTGTAACTTTGAGCTGGACCAGACTGCTGGGACCGCTCGCGATCCCAGAGCTGCTTCCTGCTGATGCTGCTTGACCAAAAACCATGCGCCCCCTGCTGGTCGGGCGCGGTTATAAGACGACCCCCCCCCCCCCCTTTTTCAAATTATTTTTGTTTAAATTATTAAATTTTGAGCTTTCCCGCTGCCCATGCTTGCTTTGTATATGAGCAGCACATGGCGGGAGGTGTGGAGAAGCAGGGGGGTGCTGGGACACACTGGTGATTGGGAGAACTCATCTGGGCGTAAATAAGTGTTATAGCAGATTCTGTCGTATTCAGTGACTCCAGCAGGGATTTGATGAAACACCGGCTGAGGGAGGTAAAGAGGAGGAAAATGATCCCAGCTGGTCAGTAGATTGAGTTTTGAAGATTTTGATATATTTTCAGATAAAAGGTAAGTTTTATGGGTTTGTTGAGGCCAGGCCTGATACTGACAATAAATATGTTTTTCAGAAGGAAACAGTAATATGCTGATTAAAATCTTAGTCTAAAAGGAACTTATCGCTTCTTTAAAAAGCTTTTATTTTAGATCTTTATTTGTTAAAGTTATTTTTAATGTCCACATTAACACCATGAAGCTGGAAGTTGATAAAAGTGTCTCACTGACACTTTGAAAAAGTATTAATTTACCAGGTCAAATGTTTTAGAACCAGTTCTCATCAACAGACATGACTTGACCTCAGAAGGTAGAACACAAACACAAATACATTTGAACCTATAAGAACAAATAAAACATAATAAATTTAAAAAGCAGCAGCATTAGAAGAGCTGAATCAACTGGTTTTACAGGGAAATAAAGTGAGCACAAATTCACATGGATGAAGAATCAGTTCATAATGAAGGAGAGTCTGAATGGATGTGAATCAGAGAGATCTGGGTGATGAAACAGAGCAGCTAGAATCAATCAATCAATCTGGAAATTAGTTTTTTCAGTAACTTTTTTAAAAAGAATGATTCTAGATGTTCCATCTGTGGACAGGAAGGATCTTCTAGTGGTCTGTGATGGACAGGAAGGACCTTCTAGTGGTCTGTGATGGACAGGAAGGATCTTCTAGTGGTCTGTGATGGACAGGAAGGATCTTCTAGTGGATTGTGATGGACAGGAAGGATCTTCTGTAGTGGTCTGTGATGGACAGGAAGGACCTTCTAGTGGCCTGTGATGGACAGGAAGAATCTTCTAGTGGTCTGTGATGACAGGAAGGACCTTCTAGTGGTCTGTGATGGACAGGAAGGATCTTCTGTAGTGGTCTGTGATGGACAGGAAG
Source organism: Callopanchax toddi (assembly GCA_006937965.1). NCBI lineage: Eukaryota > Metazoa > Chordata > Actinopteri > Cyprinodontiformes > Nothobranchiidae > Callopanchax > Callopanchax toddi. The sequence continues at coordinate 859,979 of SSNR01000202.1, forward strand.
GACCTTCTAGTGGATTGTGTTGGACAGGAAGAATATTCTAGTGGTCTGTGATGGACAGGAAGGAACTTCTAGTGCTCTGTGATGGACAGGAAGGACCTTCTAGTGGTCTGTGATGGACAGGAAGGATCTTCTAGTGGTCTGTGATGGACAGGAAGGATCTTCTAGTGGATTGTGTTGGACAGGAAGGATCTTCTAGTGGTCTGTGATGGACAGGAAGGATCTTCTAGTGGTCTGTGATGGACAGGAAGGATCTTCTAGTGGTCTGTGATGGACAGGAAAGATCTTCTAGTGGTCTGTGTTGGACAGGAAGGATCTTCTAGTGGTCTGTGATGGACAGGAAGGATCTTCTGTAGTGGTCTGTGATGGACAGGAAGGACCTTCTAGTGGTCTGTGATGGACAGGAAGGATCTTCTAGTGGTCTGTGATGGACAGGAAGGACCTTCTAGTGGTCTGTGATGGACAGGAAGGATCTTCTAGTGGTCTGTGATGGACAGGAAGGATCTTCTAGTGGTCTGTGATGGACAGGAAGGATCTTCTAGTGGTCTGTGATGGACAGGAAGGATCTTCTAGTGGTCTGTGATGGACAGGAAGGATCTTCTAGTGGTCTGTGATGGACAGGAAGGATCTTCTAGTGGTCTGTGATGGACAGGAAGGATCTTCTAGAGGTCTGTGATGGACAGGAAGGATCTTCTAG
>SSNR01000202.1:861208-876379 GCA_006937965.1 Callopanchax toddi
CTTCTAGTGGTCTGTGATGGACAGGAAGGACCTTCTAGTGGTCTGTGATGGACAGGAAGGATCTTCTAGTGGTCTGTGATGGACAGGAAGGATCTTCTAGTGGTCTGTGATGGACAGGAAGGATCTTCTAGTGGTCTGTGATGGACAGGAAGGATCTTCTAGTGGTCTGTGATGGACAGGAAGGATCTTCTAGTGGTCTGAGTTGGACAGGAAGGATCTTCTAGTGGTCTGTGATGGACAGGAAGGACCTTCTAGTGGTCTGTGATGGACAGGAAGGATCTTCTAGTGGTCTGTGATGGACAGGAAGGATCTTCTAGTGGTCTGTGATGGACAGGAAGGATCTTCTAGTGGTCTGTGATGGACAGGAAGGATCTTCTAGTGGATTGTGATGGACAGGAAGGATCTTCTAGTGGTCTGTGATGGACAGGAAGGACCTTCTAGTGGTCTGTGATGGACAGGAAGGATCTTCTAGTGGTCTGTGATGGACAGGAAGGATCTTCTAGTGGTCTGTGATGGACAGGAAGGATCTTCTAGTGGATTGTGATGGACAGGAAGGATCTTCTAGTGGTCTGTGATGGACAGGAAGGATCTTCTAGTGGTCTGTGATGGACAGGAAGGATCTTCTAGTGGTCTGTGATGGACATGAAGGACCTTCTAGTTGTCTCTGATGGACAGGAAGGATCTTCTAGTGGACTGTGATGGACAGGAAGGATCTTCTAGTGGTCTGTGATGGACAGGAAGGATCTTCTAGTGGACTGTGATGGACAGGAAGGATCTTCTAGTGGTCTGTGATGGACAGGAAGGATCTCCTGTGTTGCAGCAGATCTGAAGAACCTCTGACTGAAGACAGTCTTGTTGAGTTACTGTCTTGTAGAGGATGCTCAGGTTTGTCCATCATGTTCATTTTATGAAGAGTCCTTCTTTGTTCAATCAGCTCTACAGTAGAAGCTTCAGAGTCCCCAGAACAGAAAGACAGACCCCACCTTCTTTAATTTTTTACAATTTTTTTTACAGTTTATTATTTATAGAATATATATTTTGCTGCAAACACTGGACCAGAGACGTCGCGCTTCACCCTGGACACGTAGCAAATCGTACCCTGCTCACATGCCCTTATCAGTGCTTCTGCGCAGTGGGAAAACTAGATGAAGGCAAAGAAAGCTGTGATGATCCAAATAGAGGAGACACACACAGAAAACATAAATATAGCCTACCCAAAACCTCAACTACTTCACTTGACTATGACCCAGGTGCATTGGAGAGAGTGTGAATTGATTTTAAATCATCATCTAATTTTGCTTGACTTAACCTCAGAGATGAGAAAGGTGGGTGCACTCATATCCTCTTGGTGAGAGAAGGCTTTGACCATTGTAACCCTGGGCCTTTTATGTTATCTCCAAGATCAGCTGGAGGATAAAAACAGGTTAATAGACCTGGGATTTGTTGGTGGATGAATAGAAAATATGGCTGTGGAACAAGAAAGCCAAGGGATAGAAGACAGCAAAATTTGAATGAGTAAAATGTCTAATTTGTTATCAAAGATCTAATCCTATTTGTCACATCTGTTCCTTAGTGATTTTCAATGTTTTGTGAAATTTATTATACGTACAGCTTACATTCAGTAGATTAGGAGGCTAAAAATGTGTTCAAAAACATTCAATGAAACGAACGTGTTCTGTAAATTTGACTCATTTGTATTTGAGTTCCATTCTTTAATATTATGCATTTAGTTAAGCGGCTGCATCTGACTAAAACAACGTTTTATGTGCATTTCAGCCAGAAGGAATATAGACCTGCCTCTGGGGCGAAAGGAGCGATGATGACTTGGTAACATCTGGGCCAACGACAGTAAGGTGGGATTTGTGTTTGCTCCCTCTAGGCAGGGAGAAGCTGGGTGTCCATTAAATGCTTTATTACAGAACCAGTAGCCACATGCTAGTTTGCCTATCCCAGTGTGCAGGGAACATTGTTGAGAAGTTTACTGCCAGTCAGATAGAATGCATACTGTTAAATGCAACAGTACACAGTGTTTAGCTTAGCCTTAGCACAACTGATAGTTTTCTTTTTGACAATCTTTATTGCATGAATTTGACATCGCTCTACGAAATTAGGGGTGTTTCACAAAGACTTACAGTGGTCTGCTACTGAATGCTGGCATGCACTAAAATGGAAAAAACAGCATAAGCACAAACAAACTCACATTAAAACTATGCACATGCACTGTGCATGTGCACAAGACAGTCTAACTCCTCTTCATATATCCTGAACTGAGCTCAGAAAGCACCAGACAGGACACACTGCTATTTAAATGAGAATAAATGCCTTGCATATGTGATTGTCTTCTCTAAGCAATCAAAAATCAACATAAGACGCTAGAAGAAAAAAACGTTGAGTTGTAAACATGTGGGTGATTGTGTTCTGTGACAAGTACTGTATGGTATGTGCAAAATTAGCCTATTGTTATGCAGCACTTTAACACACACTACTATTGTAAATGAGTCTGGGTCCCAGCCTCCACAAGTCCTGCAGGTGTGGTAAGACCCAAGCCGTGATTCGACCACCTCAAGGAAACACAGACGCAGAGGCTGTCCGCAGTCAACAGGGTGACCACGCCCCCTGGACACTCTGGACCAGGGGTGCCCAAAGTGGGGCCCGCGGGCCAAAGTTGGCCCACCGATTATTTAATTTGGCCCTCCTGGCCCTCTGTGGGGTACCCTGGATGCTGGGTGAACATGGACCAGTAATCCAGAAACCCACTGTTTTCGTCAGCCAATTCAACATTATGTAAACAGGCCCAATGACTCTATATTGGGCTGCATATACTGTAGTCCTCACTCATGGTGCCAACAAAATCTTAGAAATGTCACAATTTAAAATCAAAATTGAAATACAAGTAACTACAAGGGACAGTTAGAGTAGATTTATGCACGCATGTACTTTTGCACACTTTATAAAACCACAAATAGTTATATTTTGTCAATGTATGTAATCTCCCATGAGCCTTTGCTGCTGGACCAGACTAGATCAAACTTGCTCCAAGCTTGCGGGTAACCCTCTGCGAGCCTAAGCAGCTATTATCAACATGGAGCATCGTCGTCAGTGGCACACAGACAAAAGGCATTTTAAAAAATGCTGGGAGGAAGACTATTTTTTACAGATATCAATGGTAAAGCGGGAGATCGACAGGCGGATTGGGGCAGCGTCTGCAGTGATGCGGACGCTGTTGTGGTGAAGAAGGAGCTGAGCTGGAAAGCAAGGCTCTCGATTTACCGGTCGATCTACCTCCCAATCCTCACCTGGTCATGAGCTCTGGGTAATGACCGAAAGAACGAGATCGCGGATACAAGCGGCCGAAATGAGTTTCCTCCGCAGGGTGGCCGGGCTCAGCCTTAGGGATAGGGTGAGGAGCTCAGACATCCGGGTGGTTATGGTTATTTGTAACCAGTTCGTTGCTGTAGTCAAGGAGTAGAATATTTGTCAACACTATGAGACAAAGCACGCAGGATTTTCACAATGCAGAGGTGATGCCCGAAAGAAAAAGACCAGGGAGCTGCTAGCACTACATATGATTACAAATAACAAAGTCAGTTGTTTGTTCTAAATGCCTATATGTGGCTTACCGCCGGTATATGCCATATCTTGATCAATGTTCTTTAAACAAAAAGGATGGTTAAATAATTGCAAAACGAATAAAAAGTAGTGTTCTATACTTCATCATTAGTATTTGTATTTTATAAATACTACAGTCGGCCCGCGGCTCTCTGATCGATTTTCATTTTGGCCCTTTGAGGGTAAAAGTTTGGGCACCCCTGCTCTGGACAGCAGCAGATAAGGTGCAGGGCCCCCTGTGCCATGAGGCAACGACCCTGACCCACACCTGTTAGACAACTGTAAAATCCACCACCATCAGCAAGGCAGATCCAACCAGTCATGCCCATATCGCCCTTAATTGGGCTTTTATACAGGTCCAGCTGGGCACTGATTGGGTCAAGCCAAATAAGGCAGTAAAATGAGTGTCCCACTTCATAATGCCACAATGTCAGGACACCTGCTGTGAAAATCATCTACTCTATTTGTTCAAAGGCCAAACAACACAGAAGCTTCAAGCTTTGGAGGAATGTTCCTCAGATCTCCCTCTTTACACTCAACTCAGGTGGCTGAGCAGAGGTGAGATTCTGCAACAGTTTGGGAACTTGCTGGGTGAGATCAAGGCATTCATGGAAATAAAGGGAGATGATATTACACTGCTTAGTGATGCTGAGTGTTTTGGGATCTGACATTCCTAGTAGATGTGACTGAAAAAATTAACAAGCTGAACAAGACTTTGCAAGGTAGACAAAGCAGTGTGTGAAATGATCAGTGCTGTGGAGGCGTTCAGAGCCAAACTCTCATTTTACATCCAGCAGATACAGAATAAAGATTTCAGCTCTTCACATAGATGCTGGAATCCCATTTGGGGGCAGAAAAAGTGTTTAGGGTACACATATTCTATGGTCTACTGTCCAAGCTGAGGCAGGAGCTTTCAGACATGTCCTGTGACTTTGAGACACTGCAACCATGGCGACACTTATTGCTAACCCTTTCCTGGATGTGGACATAACAAGTCAACCCAACTTTATTTATAAAGCACTTAAAAAACAGCCAACACCGACCAAAGTGCTGATCACAAAGGCATAAAAACATCAGTTTGTTGTCAGGACAGATGGCTGACAGTGTTGATCCTGTGGAGACAAAGATGGTTATAAATATCCTAAATGATATCAGTATAAATCCCAGCAACAATATGGAATTTCTGGAGTTTGGTAGAGCGAGATGAGTCTAGAAAATATATAACACCCTTCACCAGGCTGCTCTGAAAATATTAGCATTGTTTGGGTCAATATATCTGTGTGAGTCTGCCTTTCTAAATGGTAAAGGTCCTGGAGATCTTTCTAGAGTTTTCCACTCCACAAAGCAACACATCAGTCATTCACACATTGGTGGTGATCAGCTACACTGTAGCCTCAGCTGCCCTGTGGCACACTGACAGAGGAGGAGATGCACCAGATCCCTCTGACCACCACCAGGTCCCTCTGACCACCACCAGGTCCCTCTAACCACCACCAGATCCCTCTAACCACCACCAGGTCCCTCTGACCACCACCAGGTCCCTCTGACCACCACCAGGTCCCTCTAACCACCACCAGGTCCCTCTGACCACCACCAGGTCCCTCTAACCACCACCAGGTCCCTCTGACCACCACCAGTACCTCTGACCACCACCAGGTCCCTCTAACCACCACCAGATCCCTCTAACCTCCACCAGCTCCCTCTGCCCACCACCAGGTCCCTCTGTCCACCACCAGGTCCCTCTGACCACCACCAGGTCCCTCTAACCACCACCAGGTCCCTCTGACCACCACCAGATCCCTCTAACCACCACCAGATCCCTCTAACCACCACCATGTTCCTCTGACCACCACCAGGTCCCTCTAACCACCACCAGGTCCCTCTAACCACCACCAGGTTCCTCTAACCACCACCAGGTCCCTCTGACCACCACCAGGTCCCTCTGACCACCACCAGGTCCCTCTAACCACCACCAGGTCCCTCTAACCACCACCATGTTCCTCTGACCACCACCATGTTCCTCTGACCACCACCAGGTCCCACCAGTTTCTCACACGATTGTTATAAAATCCTAGTACAGAAACAGACTCTCAGACGAAGGACTGACTGACCCCATCAGAATGAACCTCGGTGGATACAATATTTGAATCTTTGCATCATCTGTCCTCTCACCTGAACACCTGAATATTAAATGAACAGACCTGCCAACCTTGTCAACATTTTTTGAGTACCACTTGTGTTGCGAGACTTTTTTTTTTCAGACTTTTACTACTCCATTGCTTTGCACACAGTAATTTTGACATTCATTGGATGGAAATTGGTTATAAAAATTTGTATTTAATGAAAACAGTAATAATTTATTTTGTTTAATGCAAAAGGTGTTTTGGCTGCATGGTGGTGCAGTTGGTTAGCACTGTTGCCTCGCAGCAAGGAGGTCGTGGGTTCGCGTCCCGGCTCTGCGGCCTCTCTGCGTGGAGTTTGCATGTTCTCCCCGTGCATGCGTGGGTTTTCTCCGGGTACTCCGGTTTCCTCCCACATCCCAAAAACATGACTGTCAGGCTAATTGGGCTGGTAAATTGTCCTTAGGTGTGAGTGGGTGTGTGGTCGTTCGTCTCTGTGTGGCCCTGCGATGGACTGGCGACCCGTCCAGGGTGTCCCCCGCCTCTCACCCCTTGACCGCTGGAGATAGGCACCAGCTCCCCCGCGACCCTCTGTGGAGGATGGAGCGGTTACAGAAGATGGATGGATGGAAAAGGTATTTTTGTTTTCAAGAATGTAACACCAGTAATAAATTGGTTTATAGCACATATACACACATCACTGGGCCCTGGATGTATAAAGGTCCACTAACACCAGTGTTGGGGAAGTTACTTCAAAACTGTAATGCATTATGTATTGTTACTGTCATTTCGAAGTAATTTTTTTACATATTACTGTATTTTCAGTGTAAGGCATTAGACTACTATTGCATTACTTTTAAGTTACTCTCACCAAAATACCTGTAAATATGGATTTGACCATCTAAATGTGGCTCATGACACTCAGTGAGCTCATTCCAGTGGAAGGTGATGTGATGGATACATCCAACTATCTGGATAGAAATTCATCCATTCATCTGTATATTACCTCATCATATTTATACACAGTATATTTAAATCTAAACACATATCTCTGTGCACAAGCTCCATATTCATTAGTTTAACACCTTCACCTGTCTGCTTCCATCTCCTCCTCCTGCAGTGGCGGCCCGTCCACAGGGGGCACTAGGGCGCCGCCCCACCAGTCCAAGAGGAAGAGAAGAAGAGGATAGAATCACAAAATGTAAAACACAAACATGAAAATAAAACTAAACGATCTATCCATTATATATACAGTAAGTACTGTGTATAATCTGCATTTAGGTGTAGTTTTAAAATGTTCTCTGAAATGTGCTGATTAGTTTTAAGGCCTATTCATACTCCACGAGAAGAAAGAATTTTGTTCTCGCAGCCCCCCAGCGAGAACAAAATGACGTCATTTTGTTCTCGCAGACCCAGTTCGGCAGCGCTAACAACTTGTTCTTGTGCACATCAGCCGGGCCGAACTTTTTTCGGCAGGATGTCCGAGAACAACTGCTGTGATTGGTCAGAAAGGGAGGATGAGCGTGGTTACTGCGGGTACTGGTTGACGTTTTTCTCCGGCGCCTGCTGTGCTGCTTTGTGCGGACGGACCTGAAGGGTGACGGTCTGGATCGACCCGTGCTAGGAGGACCAGCGCAGACCGCGAGGGTTTGCGCCGGAGACTCGAATGCCTCCGCTCCTCACGTAGCGAGGACGGATCGTTTTAAACTGCACACACACACCCTCCCCTCCACACACACACACCTGATACGCACACCCATTTGATACGTCACTGAAGCAGTTCGACAGCTGAGTTCTCGGAGAGTATGAATGCTCTCTGCCGAAACGAACTTTTTTCTTGTTCTCGGCGCTCCCCAGCGAGAACAAAATTCTTTCTTCTCGTGGAGGATGAATAGGCCTTTAGTCACATTTTAGTCATGTCTATATGCAAAACAGTTTTAGTCTAGTTTTAGTCAGTTTGTGGTTTTTTGTTCGGCCATAATTTTAACAAAGACATTCACTATTTAATAAATAAAATCACTCAAAGCTTGATAGCTTAGCCGTTAGCTCATTGGAGGTTTGAATGTCTGAATGTAGCGCTGCGTTTGTAGTAAAACAAACAAACCAAACTCACCATTAAGTTGATTAAATCAGGACAATCAATCAGCAGGGTTGTCACAAGCTGTCAAGAAGTATTTTTTGAGTAAATATCCATTTTATTAGCACACTGCCAAAGAGATGATAGACTGATCGCCCCGGAACTGATCAAAGGATCAACCCCTTCAAAATAAAAGTTCACGTGATCGACAGTAAAATTAGTTCACCTAAATAACGTCTCACATCTTTACACATAGCGTTTTTGTCTCGTCATGTTTTACCAACAAATATGACTCATTTACGTCTGAGGAATCCATTTTGTCAGCCAATTTCACTGATCAGTGACTAGTCGACATAAGGTATAAAAAGTCACTACAGAGCAGAAAAGTCGACTAGTCCACTGGTTCGTGCAGCCCCTACTATTATAATAATGTTGTGCTGTAAATGTATTTGACAGTCTCTGTTCTTATTTTCTAGTTTTATGATATATTTTATCCTTGTGTGAATCTGTTTGTTCTTGACTTGCTGTCACTTTGCTGCTGGTGCACCTGAATTTCCCCACTGAGGGACAATAAAGGCTTTGTCTTTTCTATTCTATTCTATTCTATTCTATTCTATTCTATTCTATTCTATTCTATTCTATTCTATTCTATTCTATTCTATTCTATTCTATTCCCCACATGAATAAACAGCACAAAACAGAATATTATGACAACTTTTAAAAAGTGAAAGGAGACAGCGAAAAGGAGGTAAGAAAGCTGATATGATCTGGTATCATTAGTATCTAGAAAACTGTTGGGTCTCATACCTTATACCAGGGGTACTCCCAGCCGGATCGTGCTGGACCTGCATGTCTCGCCCTGCCTCTCCTATACACAGGTCATCATGACAGCAGCTGCTGCCCTGAAGTTTCCTTCTGTCACTAAAGAACCTGTAGGTTTGTCTCGGACTGCATGGGCCGTCGTACCACGGGGCGGACCACTGGATACACGCGCGCCACCTCCCCACCCCCCAATCTCGTTAGACGCACAACAAACACGTCCATGGATTTTCATGTGATGCTGGCTTGTGAGGTGGACCAGGCATTCACATCAGCACTGCGTACCAGATCTCTGCAGCGGGAGGCCTTGTCTCTCGTCTCGTCCTCCTCTGCCTATCAGGGTCCAGGTCACGGGTGGCAGCATCCTGACTAGGAAGTCCCAGACCGTCCTCTCCCCGGCGTCCTAAGCCAGGACCCCAAGGCGTTCCCGGGCCAGTTTGAAGATGTAATTAGGAGGTGCAAATTGAAATGACCCTCTCAGATCACAGGCTGCACACAGACAGCCCGTTATGGTCTGGACCGGCCCAAAATCACTGACCCACCAGGTGGCCAGTCCATGCCTGGAACCGGCTGATAAACGAAGTCTGATGGATCCTGACTCCTGAACGCCACTCATCCGAACATGCACTGCGGTCTCACTAGGAAACGCAGCTGTTCATGAAGTTTTTCATGTTCTCAAATACAAATATTTTTTTAAGTATTTGCTCAAAATAAAAATTCAGGAAAAAATATTTTATTGGTGCCTTTCCGAATACCGTAGATAATTTTTAAAAGTAGCTAGCAAGATGGAAAAAGTGTAGACATTCATGACCTACCTCCACCTGAGTGTACGGCCAGTGTTGTGCACCCTAACAGTGGGTTTATTTTAAATTATTTTTAAGTTGAGGGGTCATATTTAAAAGTGCTGGTACAACATAATGGTGAACACCAGCCTACGTAAAGCTCTGGTCAGTCTGCCAGGGAGATCTGAGAGAGGAAAAACAGGGATGTAGAATTCTGCTTTTAAATTTTTAACTTGGACGTCCTTGCAACAAAACTGCCAAACAAAGAAATAGAGGCAGTGTCAGATGGTCAATAAATCCAGCAGCATGAGCACATGATCACCTTAGTTAGATGTACAGAATCTCAATCAGGAAACAAAATCCAAATTCAAAATCTTTGACATCAGATCTTGGAAAAAAAATAAGTATAATCACATCCAGTGTCTCCTCTCCAGTCTATGCTTTGTTTGGCATATGGATGGATCCTGTCCTTTAAACCGTATTGTGTGATTGCGGTCAATCACTACTGTCAGTGTGGGCTGACGTGTTAGATGCACCGAATGCGGAATCTGCTTGTCTGCAGTGTGTTGAGGCTGTCTTTGACAGTGTAGCGCTGTCTGTGTCACACTCTAACAGACAGCCAAATAACCCCTTGGCAGTGTAAACAAAGAGAGATTACACCCTGGTGAGTTGAGGGAGTCTGCTTGTGCTCCCAGCATTGAGGGGAGAAACTGACAATGGGTGGTTGCAGCAGAAAGCGAGAGATAGAGAAAAATATAAAAGATAGTGAGCAGGATGGAGGGATGGCACCAACTGAGAACTAAACACGGAGAATAAAAAACAAATTAAAAATACACAAATTGGTCTAAATTCTATCAAAGAAAATATTTATTTTCTAATTAAATAGCATGCGCTTCTTTTCCTGTGTCATAAAGGCTCAGAAATTTGGTTATTTTTCAAAAAATAATCTGTCCAATTTTTTTTACATGAAGGTAGTAATTAGTCTTTACAGTTTAGAGAAGTGTAAATCAGTGGAGAATAACCCATGAAAACAGAACGTTTCTATTCTTAAGCCAGTCTCTCAGTGACTGCTGGAGACTAGTTGATGAGACAAAGTTGCAATAAAATGTTTTCACTTGGAATCTCAGTGGTTTGATATTTACAACCCTTTCACAAAAAGCCTATCTGGACAGGTGACAAGGTCCACATGAATTGCCAATAAACTGTCATTCAACCGTTGTACTCTAGTATCAGTAATGTCTCAGCTAGGTCTTAAATCTGTTTTACGTCTGCCTCCTCCTCCTCCTCCTGTTAGGGTGAAACCATTATGTCCAGTTAACAGGTGCTGCCATGCGTTGGTTATGCAACCAGAATTTGTTCACCTACATGTGGGGATGAAGGCCCCGCCCCCTCTGACAACCATGGTGCATTTCAAAGCATCAAATAACTCATTAAAGCTACACATACTACAGACACCTACGTCCATAAATACAAATACTGCCTACAGGCTAAACCTGGTAAAGTTTTTTGGAAAATCTCTGAGCAGCTCGCGCCTTTCTGTTATTTTTCATCATCTGTGAGTTCCTGTAATTCCTTCATGTTACTTTTTATTTTCTCTTACAGTCGATTCAATTCACAACTGAGTGATTTTTAATTAATTTTTTCTCACAATGCTAGTTGTTACCATTCACTTACATTGTTTTCTGCCAAGCTAAAGCTAAAGGAGTACTGCCTGATCAGGATAACGACTGGACTGGTTACAGATTGTTTTAGCCCACTCTTCTGGCAACAGACAAAGAAAAATAACTTTTTGGTGGAATATCCCTTTAAAACTGTAAAAAGTAGAGTTGACTGTGTGAAAACTGCAGATAAAAACTGGTCCATTGTCAGACAGAAAGATAAAACTGACACAAAGTCAGACCTGACTCCCGAGTTGTTGAATTTACGAAGTGCGGTGTGAGAATCTGGAGTGTTCTTTGTTTGATCTGGATTAAGTGCAGTGTTGTTTGCCTCCATTATTGTCGTCACACACATTGTTGGTACTGTTGCAGGCACACATATACTATATCAACAAAATATGTGTCCAGCAGCAGCTACATGACATTTGAACATAGTTCTTATGCGAATACTCCACTGATGTGAAGCTTGAAGGAGACGAGTACGAAGGTGATAGATTACACATGAAGGGGACGCCACTCTGAATGATCTTCAGACCTTTTTTTCTCCAAAGTGACCTCCATCCCTCCAGGAGTGTTGAGAAAATGTAGATCAAAGTTGAAAAATGTTCTATTAACCACAAATCTTGGTTGATTTAATTCATTTTCACACACCTAGTTTGCACAGCATTACTGGTTAGCTACACGCTGCTGGTTGTTTTTTTGTATACAGTATTTTTTATTGATTATTGCCTGTTTTCAGTCAAGATCTGCATGTAGACACCATGATTCCCACTTAACATTCTCCACTGGATCAGCATGATGTTTTTTGAGTTTGTTGGGAGTCAACAGATCTTTGACAACAAACCCTCAGCTCATTTCTTTGATTCTACGTGGCCTCTACCATCCTATTTCTATCAGGAGCTCTTTGTGTCAACAGAAAGTGGTCACTTCTACATCTCCCCCTGTCAAGGGCTATCAGTATCAACACCCCCAGTTCCAGCTAATAGCTCTGTCAGTTCAGTGAAATCGCAGGCTTGAACCACATCATGATACTGGACGTCAGAGCCGTTCCCTATTAGTGAGCATGGCTTGCTTTCAGTGTCAGTAACCATGACATGCCTGATTCATTCACTTTTACATAAGTCATGATCTAATATTAGTCAAAAGGTCACAGAGTGACCCTAATGAATCGTAGTAGGAGGCAATACGTTGACTAACACTTTTATTTATTCATTTTTTCAGATTTAAAATTGCTGATGAGATTGTAGGTAGTCACGGCTGCTGAAAGTCAGAAGATGATTTAATAATTGGAAGAGGAGTGTGCAACAGGATGATTAATTAAGTAACAATTCATATTAATGTTCATTGAAAGACCTCCACTTAGTGTGCAATTAATTCTAATTAAAAGAGGTGCTATGGTTGTGTTCGGAAGTCAAACAAACAAAAAACAACAACATACAGTCTAATCAAGCTAATTGAATGGGGGTGGCTGGAACGCCACATTTATCACAAACCACCCAAGCCTGAAACCCAAGTGATCCAGGTTTTTATCCATAAAGACTGGGAAACTACTTGTTCAACAAATGCAAATCTACAGCCTTCAGTTTCACTTGGCAGCAAGAGACTGTAAACATTAGGTGTGTATTCTCAGTAATAAAGTTATATCAAAAAGCCCTGTAGGGTTACGTTACTTTACACTTTTCTCACTCCTTATTTCCAACTATTTCCTCCATTTTGGCAAATGTTGAAGTTTTTTTTTTTTTTTTACTGGTGACTGGACGATATTGAAATCAACTGGAGCCACTGGAACTGTAACACACCTGGTTTATCAAGACCTGAGTGTTTCTTTAACATCTTTAACGTCCACACCAAGTAAAAGGCTCATTTATTCATTTTTGCCTTTTTTGCAATAAGGTTTATAATAAAATAAAAGTTAAATATGAATTATTAATCTTAAATTAAATATGTTTAACTTTTTATTCAAACACACTAATTAATTAGTATGTTTTAGCTTAGTTTTCTTTCTTTTTAAAATTAATTTCAGGTTTTTCAGTATAAAAACTAAAACACGCTCTACCCAGTGGATGGCCTGCCAGTCAAAACGCTATCGGTTGTATTTTCTGTGAACTTTGAACTCAACGCTTTTCTTTTTAAATGACTAACTTCCTACATGCACATCCTGACCTTGTTTGACAGTATTGTTTGATTTTTAATTCATCGGTCTTTGGATTTCTCTACCCCTCACCTTGTGTTCATAAAATTCTGGGCTGCATGTTGGCACAGTTGAAAGCACAGTTACCTCACAACATGAAGTAGGGTTGGGTGATGTGAAACTTTTTCCCAATCGTCCATCGTCAGTCCAGAAGTCAACGATGGACGATTTATTCGTGCAGGTGATGCCGTGTTGACATATTTGCAAGCAGAGCAATATAAACATGCACTGATGGATTCGCCAAATTAGAACCAAAAGTTCCAAGACTGAGGAAATAGTCAAAAACACAATGTCGCCTATTTGGGGTCATTTTGGCTTTAAACAGAGTAAATAAATCGCTCTGGGAGACAGGAAGAGGAGGAGGAAAAAGAGGAAAAAAAACTTTGCTTGCAGCTGGGAGGAATTTGTGTTTAATGTTTAAAAAAAAAAGCATTATTTATTATTTTTAGGTGGGCAGCATCCTTTCACTTCAACCAAACATTGTTAATATTTAAGAAATTAATTTATAGGGGGATGAATAAATGGTTCTTGAAAAACGGGCCATGGTTGGCTGAGCCCATCGCCAATAGTCGATAGATCCGTCTGATCGCCCAACCCTAGCTAGAAGGGTACAGGTTATTCCCAGATGAATGAAGTTAGCATGTTTCCTCTGGTACTCCGGCTTCCCCACAGACCAAACAGGTTACAGTAGGTTATTTAGCAGCACTCCCTAGTCCCTAGGTGTCAGGGAGAGTGTGTGTGGTTGTGAGTCGTGTTGTCTGTCCCTGTGATGGACTGGAAACCTGTCCAGGGTGTCCCCTTCCTCTCACCTAATGGCCACCAGAGATGGACAGCAGCCTCACATGACCCTGCACAGGATCAAGCTGGCAAAGAAAATAATGAGTGAATAAATATTTAAAAAATGCTGGACTTGACCCCTGGATGCACCAGTTACATTGGTGGTTAAATTTACACATGTAAATAATTACATATTTCCATTTAAATGACTATAATATGAAATCAATGGTAGTGAAAATGTTAACAAAATATTGTTCCATGAACTCATACATACATACATACATACATACATACATACATACATACATACATACATACATACATACATAGTAAGTAGTAAGTAAGTAAGTAAAGTTTATTTATATAGCGCCTTTCACAGATATACATCACAAAGCGCTTGACAATATAAACAAAACAAAAAAACAAAACAGAGAAAACATTGAAAATAAAAACAAAACAGAGATTTGGGGGTACCAGATACAAAATTTGGGCAAGATTTGGGGTACCTTCAGGGGATCTACGTACATTGTAAATGATGAGATACATTGAAAATAAAAACAAAACAGAGATTTGGGGGTACCAGATACAATATTTGGGCAAGATTTGGGGTACCTTCAGGGGAGCTACATTGTAAATTATGAGATATAGTGGGACATTGACTTGTGTAAGGAACTAAAGTCTTGGGCAGAAATATTGGGGCAACTTCAATACAATATTTGGACCAAAAATAAAGATGGGAGCCAGATACAATATTTGGGCAAGATTTGGGGTACCATCAGGGGACCTACATTGTAAATTATGAGTTAAAGTGGGACATTTACTTGGGCTTGGGCAAAGAGAAATTTGGGGCAAACTTCAAGATTTGGGGTACCATCAGGGGATCTACATTGTAAATTATGAGTTAAAGTGGGACATTTACTTGGGCTTGGGCAAAGAGAAATTTGGGGCAAACTTCAAGATTTGGGGTACCATCAGGGGACCTGCATTGTAAATTATGAGATAAAGTGGGACATTTACTTGTGTAAGGAACTAAAGTCTTGGGCAGAAATATTGGGACAACTTCAATACAATATTTGGGAAAAAAAAAAAAAAGATGGGAGCAGAAGAAAATGTAAACAAAATGGAGGGAGGGAGTAGC
>SSNR01000202.1:892861-907861 GCA_006937965.1 Callopanchax toddi
GTGTGTGTGTGTGTGTGTGTGTGTGTGTGTCCCATTGATTCTGAGGAGTGTCTGATCGATCCAGACTCCTAACAGATTGAAACCCGTTCGTTCAGGTGTATAAGAATCTGATTCTAACCCTGATCTGGAATCAGTCTCAGTGTTAGTGATATTCTAAATGTATCTATACGCACCACTCTAGAGTTAGCCTTCTAACCTAGACTAGCTCATTTTTGATTTTATGTTTCTGTTAATACCTGCAGAGTCATGTGTGAAATGTAGTTTTTCCAATGAGAAAATGCAGCATTATAATATAATAATCACTGTTATCTATAATACAGATTTCTGTAGATTTCAGGAAGTTAAATATGAATTTTTAAGGCCATTATAATTCAATTTAATGGATAAATTATGAAAAATAACTTGATTTATTCTAATTTCTGTTAAATCTTATTTGGAGACACTTTAATGGTTTAGCCTTTATTTCAGAGTGAGAACCTGTTGATTTAATGGTTTGTGTTATTTATCTTGTCTTTATTGTTTTAACCTCTTTAACATTTTGTCTGTATTTTACTGTTATGATTCATATTTTATGTTTATTCTAGTGTTGAGCCCTCTGGTCAGTTCCTGTATGGTTTTAAAGTGCGATAGAAATAAAGATGCTATGCTGAAGTTGCAAATTTTATATAAATAAAAACACTTTTCTGCTGCATCATGGGATTTGTAGTTTTGTTACAAATCAACCTGTAATTCTCTGAACACATGGAACAGATCGACAGATGAATGAGACACGTTTAAATATTAAAATCTTAATCTGGGCCAAGATAAGCGATGATACAGAAAATTTCAGGAAATCTTGGGACTGTTTTCTGCAGCATCGGGACAATCAGCTGGGTAAGTTGTAGGAGGCCGTAGTGACTCTTTTCCCCTTTTAAGACTGTTATTTTTGTATTGTCCCCAATAAGGGAGCATGCTACAGCATTTTATTTTATTCTTTTTTCTCTGAAACCTTTGTTACTTTAAGATGATAAGTACAGACCTGGTTGGTGAGTTGTTGTTTTTATTTTATTATTATTTATTTTTTAAAATGTTGTTATTGTTCTGTTGTTGTTTTATATTTTGTTATTTGTTACAAAGTAAATATAAAAACTTGAATGATAAAAACTCTTAATCTGTTTTAAACCAGCTGTTTCTATTTACACCCTAAAGAGTTTTTGGACTTTTTACAACCCGGTTGAAATCCTGTCAATTTTTATTTCATAATTCTAATTATTCTGTTGTTTAGCCTCATTAATTCATTTTATTACTAGCTTAATATCAAACGTTTATTCCTCTGTTCTGTATTGTGTTAATGAGCTTTAAAGTACTACACTGTAGTAAATTAACTGTTGAATTATAACAGTTATCACAGACAAAATGTCTCCATTCAAACTTTTTCTTTAAATCAAAATAAACTATTTTTACATGAAACACAAATGCAGATGTCAGTCAAGGTCAATGAATATAAAATAAATTAAATACCACACCAACCATGTCCTTTAGCTCTGCTTAGAGCAAAAACTATTATTTATGTTTGAATAAAAGTTATTATTTCTGACCAAACTGATCAAGATGTTTTTATTTACATCTGATTATAAAGTCAACATGTGCAGAACAGTGTCTGACTACCACAGCATCACGTCTCTGATTGTTCTGAAACACATGTAGGACGCTTGTGCATGACCAGAAGTGTGTGTGTGTGTGTGTGTGTGTGTGTGTGTGTGTGTGTGTGTGTGTGTGTGTGTGTGTGTGTGTGTGTGTGTGTGTGTGTACAGAGGGAAAACTCATGAGCACAAAGGAGTCGGTTCCAAAGTGGATCTCTACTGTTTTAAAACAACTCTAACCTCATAAAATGTATCACAGTTCATGCTAAATCTGTTTATAATCCATTACATCATCAGCAGATTTGACTTATTAATAATGTTAATTATTTTGGGATAATCATTTGGCATTTCCAACAGGAATTGCTACAGATAGCTGCTACTAAAACCACAGAATTCTACATAAATGATCAAATCATGCAAAATTGACTGCAATGACCAGATATGACCTGTACGTAGTTTCATGATGGCGTTAGTACACTTGGTCTTGACTCCACTCAGAGTAGCTCATCAGACAGGAAGCATGTCCACAAACTGAGGACTTTCATGAAGCGATCTACAGAGAAACATCTGAGCTGTTCCTTTAAAGCTGCTCTCGTCCTCTTCCTCTCTCGTTCATTCTCCCCTCGCCTCCATCATCTCTAATCTGTTTCCTCCACTCCAGCTAGCTCTTCCTACATCGGACAGAAACTCTTGATTTTTCTTTTCACTTCCTGGATCTCTGTCTCAGGTCTCCATCTTAATAGATGTTATTTGCCAAAAGTGAGAGAAAAAACACATAAATGAGGGTTCGATTCTTCACACACACAAAAACAAGAAAATGCATAGCGAATAAAAAAAACTGGAGGGTAATTCCTTTTTATTTGAATCAGGTAATATCTCTGAGAACAAGAACCTCGTTTCCCAGAGAGACCTGAAGGCAGCTAGGGTTCACACGGTAGACAGCCTCCCTTCCTCTGATCCATGGGTTCCTGTTGTGTCTTCCAACACACACTCTCAGATGTGCACTTTGTCAGAAGTACACACTCTTTGCAATGCATTCTGGTTAGTTGCTGGGTATCTATTACCTGCCAGTCTGCTCTGATCTCTTTGGACAGCTCTGATCAAAAGATGTCATCCAACCCACCCGACTGGGCTCACTGGGGAAGTTCGGAACGGGGAGTGTTTACGTCCATGTGTTCATGTGTGTGTGTTTCAGAGTAAATCACACAGTGGTCTGGGTGTAAATAAAATGACAGGATCACTTTTAGGTCCTGTCAAGTAGGCAGCAGGCGATTATGATAACGCCCGGCCGGTTCCAACGCAAACAGACACACTTAAATTTACTGGTCAGAGGATAATATACATGATATAGCTCTTTCTGCTCAGTCTGCCTGCTGCCTGTCCCTGAGCCTCGTCTGTTTTTAACACCTCTCACATGCAATATTACCTTTCTATTGTATCTTTTTTCACTGCCTTCCATATGTGTAGATCTATATATCTATAGATATATAGATCTAGACTGTATGTATATGCATTTCTGAGGAAAATCAGCAGAAAAGCTCAGTGTTCTCAAATTGGACTCTTCCATTTGTACATGTGCACTAACACACACACTCACTCAGACAAATAACTCTCCTAAATTATAACAAAATTAATGACTCTGTTACAAAATAAAGAGAAAGCTCCTAACGTGATTCGTCCAAAGAAAACAATATGTAAAAGAGCTGCGGCTCAGCTCAGTCCAGGCAATAAAAAGGTGTAAAATGTGAGGGGTCCTGAAGGAAAGAAAAACGGCTCGCAATAAAGCTGGAAAACAGCGCTGCTTGGAGGCAATTTAGACTGCAAAACACAAACCATTAAGTTTGTGCATTATCTTTTAATTTAATCTTGAATGATTTATAATCCATCACGCAAGGCTTCAACCATATCCAATTATTCTCTGCTGCTTGATTGACAACAAAGGTGATTTATTAAACTAATAAAAACTGATGTGCTCTCCACTTGCTCTGAAAATAACCAGCCGGACGGAGAGTTTAAAAACGCACTCACCCACAAACACACTTACACACCGCCTCCCTAAGAGGTGGGGGATCAATACTTTGTGAGTAAAGCCGTGTTTATTTTCAAGTGTGTCTTTTTGTGCACGAGTAAAAGTATGTATTTAAACCCTCTGAGAGAATTACTTTGCTTAAAAGAGAAATCTGTCTCCATCCATCCTGCTGGCCTGATTGTTGGCCAGAGAGATTGAGAATCAAAAGTCCAGCGATGTTGTTTCATCTGAATGATCACGCCAGGCTTTAATTCCTTCATCTTGGGTTTGTATGTCATCTTAGTCTCAGCTTTATCTGCTAATGTTATGCTCAATCACTTAAAATGAATAAAAAACAGAGCCAGCAGGCCCGGTAATGGTGGCAGCCGTGCATGAATGTGAGCTGATGAGCAGCAGGGTGGGGTGGAGGGGGTTAACGGTCTGGAGTTCACAGGCATATAAATGTAGGAGAATGTCATTAAGAATTATTAGCATGTTTACAGCACTGAGCCATGTATGAGGCTCCTTTAATGAGGCTTATAGTTACAGGCACACACGTTTCTGCTTTGATGTGTCCAAACACACACGAGGAGACCTGCTTTTACTGGCTCTATTTGTTGTTTCTTATGAATTTAGACCCTGCCACCAATTATCATTTACCATTTAAATTCAAGCTTTGTGAAGCTAGCTTTTCAGATAATTGGTTTACAAATGCATAATATTATTTTAATCAAATGTGTTCAAAGCAGGCAGAAGAGTTCACCTCTATACAAACAGGAAGGGCTGAAACAAATACATTCCAGCCTTTCTGCATTTTACTGTTTTAAAGCTACGTACATCAATATTAAGTCGAACATTTTTATCAAGAGTGGATTTCAATTTTTATTTTGGCCCCAAATACTTACAGAAACAATGAAATCATCAAAAACTGATTATTATTTTTAGGGATGTACCGATACCACTTTTTTCAAAACCGATCCGATACCGATACTTAAATCTGAGTACTCGCCGATACCGAGTACCGATACCGATACTTCTACCACACACAAAAAAAATGCAACAAATTGGAATACAGGTTTTATTTTTTCTTCTCTGCTTTTTACAACAAATAACTGAGTTAGATAAAAAATAAAATATATTAATAAAAATCATCACCAAACTAAAATATAAGGTGAAAAATAACCATTTTCTGTGATTTCACAGTGAAATTATTGCAGTTTTCCACATTTTAACCAAATAAAATGAACTATTTGGCACCATCTCCAGCTCTCAACCCACACTGTTCCTCTTTAGCTCAATAGCTCCCCCTAGTGTTCAATATAGGACACTACAACAGAAATCACAAGTCACAGACAGTGAAGCCACTGGTATCGGTTCCTGGTATCGGGTAACTTTTACCAATACGGTATTGGTTAAATATCGTGAATATCGGGCCGATATTCCCATCCCTAATTATTATTGTCTTAAACACACACTTCCTTTCCTTCTGAAGGCTCAACCCTCTTGTGTCTTTTGGTGTTGTAATAGAGGGGAAATCACACCATACAGCACATAAATCTTCACTATGAATCAAAAATGTAAATTTGGTTTTGTGAGTTGAACTCTTTGAATCACCTCTAAATGGCTCAATTCTGCCACCTGTTGACATGTATTGCAACTGCAGTCTCCTTAAAATGTGAGCTCTGAACATTTTAGGCAAGGGGTATGCCAAACTAAATGTGGGTTTCCCACTGCAGAAAACAGTGTGATAGCCTCATGAGGGGAGAGCAGAATGTCACACAGGTTTGATATTCATGCGACCGATGGCCGTGAGGTGTTTTTGCTTCTCGTTACGCTCTTTATAGTACAGGATGATGAAACATGAAAAACAATGAAGCCAAATCTCAAAATATTGTCACACAAATTGTCCAGAAGCTGCACACCTTAGCACGTTGGTAACATTTACACAAACTGCAGACATGTGACCTGATAAATCAGCACCTTTCATCTTGACCATGGGGCGCCATGTGTTTCCTCACATCTAAGTATGATGCGTATTCTGTTTCAAAGGCTTGTGTGTCTTTGGTTGTGTGTGAGAGTGCTTCCAGTGGGGCGGTAAATTTACAGACACAGTGATGAATTGTGTCAGGAAGGAGAGTGCCATTCTCAATCATCTAATTAGGTCTGAAGACCAGAAAAAAGCAGAAAGAATTAGTTTAAATACCCAAACAATGTCAAAATGGTCAAAGTGATGTGAAGAGATGCGACTGTTTGTGCTTTTCAGAGTTTTTAAAAACACACAGCCTGTGCAGAAAACCCAAAAGACACATCACTTAGATACAAGTAGCACTAATCCAAACAGTGGCCTGTCTGCTGCACATCCTTAGAGGGCCATTATGGTAACCAAACGTTAGGGGAATACAAACGCAACACCATGCATACACACACACACACACACACACACACACACACACACACACACACACACACTGACTAAAATAGATATAGGAGTGTAAGATAACTCAGCTCAATGCTGTTCATCCATTTTGTCTTTTTGATTTTCCTTCAAATGTTTAAATCTGAACTATTATGGATACTCTGGATGTAGCTTCAGCAACAGAGAGGAGCGTTCATCAATTATTAAAAAGCTATGCAACTGTACCTGTGTGCTATCATGTAACTACATTCAAATCAGCTGAAATGTCAGGAAAATTAGAATACATACACATATATGGGTATGTGTGTGTGTATATATATATATATATACATGTATATATGTGTATATATACTATATATATACACACATATATATAGTATATATATACTATGTATAGTATATATATACTATATATATATATATATATATATATATATATATATATATATATATATATATATATATATGTGTGTGTGTGTGTGTGTGTGTGTGTGTAGTGTCTCCTTGTTACTTTTTAAGTCACACACAAACACACACAATACAGCATGTGTTGTGTTGGAGACACATAACTGTGATTTGAGACAGCTGTGTGAAGGACGTCAAGTGACAGCTATATATACACACACACACATACACACACACACACACACACACACACACACACACACACACACACACACACACACACACACACACACACACACACACACACACACACACACACACAAACCCACCCCCTAATGTAAAACAGACCATTTTCCATGTCTGGCATGCCTTGACACAGGCCACAATTGATTAGTATGATTCACAACATACAGTAACCCCCCATCCTTACACACACACACACACACACACACACACACACACACACAGTCTACACACTTGCAGACGTCGGCTGTAGGCATGTGTTGTTGTGTGTGTGAGACAGACAGACCGAGAGAGAGAGCTTATGTCTTCCTGTCAGAGAGGAAACAATGGTAGACAAAATCCTGACAAGGCACAGTGTTTATGGATTCCACAGCCCTGGTAGAAATCCAGTCCAGCACGATACACACAAACACACATTAGGTCACTTTTATTCTGACACATCTCACCAATGCTGCTAAAAAAAATTCATAAATAGATAATAAAACCCTCAGATATTAAAAACAAGCTTCACCAGCATTCAGGTTGATGATGTTAATATTTAAAGTTTCAATGAAACAATACCTATATCATAATAAACAGGCTTAAATTGTGCACTAGTGAAAAAAGCCAGTTCATAGTTGATTAATTTAAAGTAAACACATTTATATCTGCTACACACAGTTCCTCACCGGTGGAATCTGATCTTCTCAGGTTGGTGTAGGTGAGTGATTAACCCATCAGCTGTAATGAATGAAAGTCTTGACTGAGACTCATCACTGTGGCTCCAACATGTGGTGACAGTTCAAGCAGAGGAGCCAAGTGAAATGAAGCCCGGGTGACATGGGGGAGTTATTTAGCCTGCCTTATTGATTTGTCTTTTTTTAAATCATGACTGATAAGGATCCTGGAACGCTCGGAAAATGATGGACTTCTTAGGAGCACCCACTTAGCTCGGTTTCAGAACCGGGCCGGCCAGATGATGTTTCGTTTAGGGTCTGACCTCTCTGGGGAGACTTTTTACAGGTTAGAAAAAACAGAAAACATTACAGTAACTCTTCTCTATTTTCAGACACTCAGATAAACGTGAGCTAATTCAATATACGGTCGTAGAACCTTCACTGGTCAATGAGACGAAAGCTGCATGTTAACCCATAAAGGGACTGGGTTATAATTCCTTTATCAGGGACAGTGAGAGCTGCAGCCTGATCCTGATCATGTCTGACTTTAGGCCTGAATCTTAACTGAGTTAAATAAAAACACAGCGAGGTGGCTGTGTGATAGGAAGTCTATGTGTTGGGTGGTGGGAGTCGTTCAGCAAGACTGAATATAACCTGGGGCAAGACTCGAGGCTGAATCATTCCTGGAAGAGTGACAGAAAATGTAGAAAGCAAAATGTTAAATGCTGACTGACGCTGTGTCTGCTGCATCCATCTCTGCTGCTCTCCGTGTTTCCTGTCCCCACTCTGTAGATTTCTATACTTATACTCATTCAAACTTCCTCAGGAGGAATCTGTCAGTTTTCTCTTCAGCTTTTATAACTGCTTCTATATCTCTTCCACTCTTTATCGACGCCACAGGCACCAGAATGGTGTTTACTACAAATATTTACTCTTCTCTTATTACTTCATAATTTTCTGATTTTAATGTTTTGTTTAATTATGTTAAAGTAAAATTCTTCTCTTTAGAAGGAAGAACAGAAACTCTGAAATGTATGAATCAAAAGTTTCAAAGAAGTTAGTTTGTATTTTAACAGGTTTAAATTTGAATTCATCCTTTTTTGTAAGAATTATTATTATTATTATTATTATTATTATTATTATTATTATTATTATTATTATTAGGGATGCTCCGATACCAGATTTTTCCTAAACGAGTACGAGTACTTACATATGAGTACTTGCCAATACCGAGTACCAATACGAGTACTAATACTAAATCAGAAAAAAACTTTATAAAATTCAAATTAAAAATTCAAATTAAATAAAGTCACTTTTATCTGTTTTTCCAACCAATCCTAATTGTAAACAGAGTCCTTAAGGTCAGGGATCAAACTAAAACACCACAAAGATTTTTCTCTGAGTTAGAAAGTATTTTATAAAAGGACTGACTGCTTCAGTTAATCTGACCTGACCTGATGTGGAAAAACTAAATAAATTCAAATCAAAGCCCTCAGAATAAATCTCAGCTAGCTGATTCTAATGTGGGAAAAGGACTTTTAGATAAATAAATACACAAATGACTTGTCGGACTTTTCAAAGTCCATTTGATTATATGATAGAACAGCTTGCCATACTTGTGCCAAACAATTTCGGCGACTGAAACTCTCCATCAGCTGATTAGAACCAACCCGGTGTCTCTTTAAGCCTCTGCCTTATTCTAAAGTAGTGGTTGATAGAAGCTTCAATCAGCTCTGCTGGATTCTTCTGTTGTTTACGGTTTTCACTAAGCTAAACGTTAGCGGCTGAGCTAAACACGCTAACGCTTTAGAAACCTGATCGGCATTACTGTATGAATGGATTACTGGAACTTTACCTAACCTGACGTCAGGACTGAGGATTCGGGGAGTGTATACTACGGCTAAATCACAACTACTACTGCTACTACAACTACTAAATACTACTACAACACAAGTAAGTTAACGCCATCTGCAGAGTGAGCGCTGATTAGCAGCTGGTGAGCGCGTCACGTTAATGGAGAGCTAAGTATAGGGTCGTGTTTATGAGTACAAGTACGAGTACACGAGCTTAGTATCGACCCGATACCCGATGCCAGTATCGGTATCGGAGCATCCCTAATTATTACTATGGTTTCTGTCCAGTTAGCCAGTAGGAAATTAGCACAGACTCACTAAAGCTTTCAGAATAAGAGTTTTAATCCTCAAATTCTTATTTGTATTTCTGTGACCAAAAACGAACAATCAAACAAACAAATAAAATAAAAACTACAAGTGACCAGATCAGGAGTTCTTGGCCCTGATAAAAACCAGTCCATCACAACCAGTTGAGTCAAGGAAACAGGAAGAATCTGTTCTATGTCCTATGAGCTCTATCCCAAAAATAAAACTCTTACAAACATTAGACAGAATCCCTCATAGAGTTTGATTTTAGACCTGCTGTCATAGAAAAACAAGCACTCGTGTTCAGCAGTATGTAAACAATACTTGTGCTGTGCTACTTCATGGAGATGAACCCATCAGGTTGTGACATTCAGCTGCAGTATTGCCAGGCAGTGACTGCAGTGGTGACGGTCTGACATCAGTCCACACAACCCACCAACACACAACCCACCAACACACAACACAACCCGCTGTCATCAGGGCTGCTGCTGTGAGAGAACAAACTTCACTTCCTGTGTGAGGAGGAGACTACAGCTGCACACCGACAAACACGTTTACAATCTATACAAACAGAACCGTTTAGACAATCCTCACTTGATCCTACAACAGATTATGGTTTCTAGGAAGAACTAGAACAAAACCTACAGTGTTAAATTCAACCTGCACGAAAACTAATCCTGATTTATGAAGTACAACATTCATACGTCGCCATGTTTTTCTCCGTGTTCACTGTGATGCTGTTGTTACGTCTCAAAGTGTTTACAGAACATCTGAGTCCACTGATATGAACGCTCCGTCTAAACTTCAGATGACAAATGGCAGAGACGTCAAAACACACTGGAACCACGTTCAGGAGATCAAAGACGGAGGAGATGATGTCACACACATCCAGACACACAGCACAATGATGCATCAATATTCAGTATCAATCACATATATGTAAGTTCAACTTTAAAAAGAGATGACTTACACATTACAGGGATGAAATATCTGCTTTGTTTTTGAGGAATGTGAAGAAATATTTTTAAAATCACACTCAATGTTGGGTGGCACAACAAGTACCCATGATGCCGTTGTGCAGGTAAACATGTTTTAGAGAAACCACTGTTCACTCATCACCACAAACCTCTCGTTTTCTCTCTGAGGTAGTCTCTGTTGATATGCTTATCTATGATTATCATTTTTATGTTTTTAATGACAAATAAATAGTCTCACATTTTACATGACAGAGCGTCTGTTTAGAGTAGAAACCACTGCAGATGCTGCATTCCTGTGACTGAGATCAGAGACTGATAGATCTGATAGGGACCAATCGCAGAGCCCCATAATAAGAACTTAAGTAGCCAGATGTGACATCAGCCCAACTAAATATATAAAACTGACTGAGTTTTATAAAAGCCATGGTTGAGGGTTGAGTCTTAGACTGACTTCAGTTTTGTTCTAGGTCTCAGACTAAGAGAAAAAAGTGTAAAAAGGAGGCATGAATTCACAAAATGACTGTGACTTTTGCACAGTTATGTGTCTCTGTTTTCTTCACAAAGTTCTAGCAAAGAGTCAGTCTGTGCGGTGGAACAGTATCTGGTGCAACTATCTCACATTTAAACAAGGCTGTAAGTGTGCATTTAAAGGAAACTCCACACGTGTTTATGTAAATGACTGCCAAAGCAAAAAGTGTGTGATTCCCAAAGACTAGAGTATGACATCTCCTCAGAGCTGGTGGTGCCATGAGCAACCTGGTGGGCTGTTTCCTCAAAATAAAAAAACATCAGGAACGATCTAAATAATCTCCTCGTCCAGTGTGACGTCACACATTTTTACCTCAACAAATTCTGCTGTTTGTTTCACAGTGAGGATAAAACAACTTAATGATTAAGAAAGACTTTAACCGATAAAACCTCCCATTCAGAACAGAGCCCAACCCTTTATCATGTGATGGTTTTTATGGTCTCATGTTAACCAGCACACCGCTATGTGTTTGTGAACAGGATGCATGAAGGAGCAGCGGGAGATGATGCACAAAGAATGGAGGAAAGAAAAAATGGCTGCAGCGTGTGTTGTTGAATTTGGGCCTGCAGATTTATGCATTTTAAATTTTTGAAGTTTCAACCCTCCTAATAAAGTGCTTCATTAAAATGGGTCAGAGGTAGCTGGTGAAAAGGAGAAAAGCTGAACCCTGCAGGTACATCATGCCTTAATGCTAATCAGCTGGTTAACAAACACTTACACGGTGTCATCTGGTGCTCGTTTTTTCATTTGTCTCCTGCACAGTTAAACTGTCAAAGGAACACTTAGCATCCAGAGAATAAGAACGAGGTGCTGACTGTCACTCTGAACATGGCTGAATGAGTGCAACTGGAGGTGATGGGTGAAAAAATCTTGAGAAATATTTTCTGTTGTTTTTTTTTCCACCTGATATTAATTACAGCAGTGCTCCTGCCACACAGGAGGACTGGCTTTATCAGCACTCACTGCTCTGAGTGTTTGGGGAGGGGTCAAATACAAGGCTGTGACAGAAGGACAGAATCTAGAACTAATTTGAGCATAATACTGAGAAAACACCGTGATGGATTTTTTTAAACTTTTTTTTTTTTGAGGAAACCCACGACCAAGTATCAGCAAGGGTCATATCTTTTTAATTATCTTTCCCGCCTTTGATTAATTATTCGGCGTGACAACAGCGTGTTGTAATGCTTTTCACCTGCCGCCGCTGACTGACGGCCCCTTCGTCGAACTCAAAAGCTAACAGCTGCTGTTGTGAATGCCTAGCAACCGGCCAGTGATGGATGAGTGGAGGAGATGGATGGCCACAATAAATCACCACGTCTGCCTCGGTGCTATAGAAATCTGGGAAGAGTAAAGAGGATGGAGGGGAAGAAAGGATGGATGCAGAGATGGGAGGGAAACCAGATCCCCAAAATGTTCACATTTTAAAGAATTGAATACAGTGATTTGTTGTGAAAGTCAAACTCCTTCCTCTGCCTTTATTATACATTATGACTTACTCACTTTTATATGAATCATACGTTTTTTTAAAAACTAATTAAAATTTTGAATTAATGAAAAATAAAAAGAACACATGCCAAAAATGTAAAGACTTTTAACAGTTTTTGGTTTCAGACATTACATTTACTGAGATGCACAGATGAGTTCAAAACACACACACACACACACACACACACATATGAATTATCGCTGTTACAGAAAGTCAAAGTAAATCTGAAGGCGAGCTGCTCAGTTGTTTATTGTTTTTTATTGATTTTATTTGTTTTATCATGTTTGATTCTGTTTTCTGTGAAGCACTTTGTGATTTTTTCTGTGAAAGGTGCTCTAGAAATAAACTTTACTTACTTACTTACTTACTTACTGCTCAGCAGCTGAGCATACTGCTATAGGTGTGTTACATGGATGCAAAGGAGCATAAATGTGTGCACAAATTACCGTATTGACCCGAATATAAGATTAGTTTTTTTTTCAATGAAAATAATGTAAAAATGTAGGGTGATCTTATATTTGGATTCTCGTTGTTTGGGGTCAATACTCAACAGCAACAGCAGAGGGCGCCAGTGTTTTGTAAAGACGTTGCCGTCCGGAGCAGACTGGATTAAAAGTGAGTTGACAGACAACTGAGACAGAGTGTCAACGCTAATTCTAAGATAATGGTGGTCAATGCAGTAGAGGCGTCAAACAGCTGTCGGGAAATATGGAGTTATGGAGTGAAACGTCTGAAGATGGAGCGTCATGGTGACGACGTTCTGTGGGAGGAGACGGACGACTGTGTGAGCTCAGCTGATCAGAGGACTGTGAGTTAAAGCCTCATGCAGACTTTTGATCTGACATGTCATGAACAAAGTTCTGACAGTTTGTATTACTTTGGTATTTACTCAGTTTTTGTTCAGGATCTCTAGTGTCTTTCCTGACAGAATCACACACACAGTAGAATATGCATTACAGACCGATGTGATTGAATTAATAGAAAAATATTAAAGGTATGTAATTAAGGTATTATTAACATGACTTTCTCAAATTTTCAATAAAAATAGTTTCTTTAAAAACTGAATTTAGTCTTTTTTCTGAAAATTAGTCTTGGAAAGGGGGGGGGGTTATCATCGGGGTGTCCTATATTCGGGTCAATACGGCACCTTTGGTGCTCATGCACACCTGTGCACTGTTTATGTGCACCCTGTATTAGGGGTGGGCAATATGCCCCCCCACCCCAAAAAGAATAAAAGAGTGTTCTGACAATAAAGATAAATCTGACGATCTAACAGAATACAGAAGACGAACTGATTTGAGGTTATTGATTTGACAACATAAACAATCCAAGTGTGTTTTTCTGACTGTCGCTACTTCCTGGTTAAAAGTGTGTCTCCTTTCTTCACTCTTGCAATCTGCTGTCAAAAAATGCTGATTCGAGTTTGATCATCTGAGACTTGGTTTATTCAGATGATCTCAAAAACACAGTAGATCATTCTTTGACCTGCATGTGTGTAGTGGGAGTTTGGTAAATGTCCTGTATTTCTATAGATCTGTCTATAGGTCTAGACTCCCCAACGCGCCGTACAACACATCAGTCACTCACACATTCACAACTAAACCTGAGTCTCCTTTTCTTTTAGCTTCTCTGCCTTGTCTGCCTGACAGTTTAGGAATTGATTTTTAAAAATGATTATTAGTTTTTAACCCACCCACATATCTGACCTGTGTGTCTTGTGTCAGTCATCCAGAGATCTCTGATTTTTCCACCAAATGTAAAACAAAAGGAGGTGGAGCTTTAGCAGCTGCTGCACCTCGACCCTGAAGCTCCTCCTCATCAGTCTCAGCTGACCTGTTTAGTCTAAAGACTCTTCTTCTCTAGCTTTTAGTGATGGATATTTTCTAATGGTCTTTTATCTTGTTTCGATGTTTTCTAACTTCGTAATGGCTGTATTTTGTTTTTAGATTGATTTGAGTTTCTTATTGCTGGTTGGTTTGAAGCATGTTCGTTTTGGCTGCAGCCCTTCTGCTCTTTTACGTGCGCTCTATAAATAAGGGTGACACTGACGTTTGATCAATACATGCATAAGAAAAGACTTAGTTGGAGAACTTGTGTGACTTTGCTTCATGTGACCTGGTTAGTGTGGTGTATCTGAACCTGACTGTAGTCATGACCTCAGACATGTGGGTGTTCTGTCTCTAATTAGACGACTTTGGGTTTTAATCCCTGCAGAATGAGACTTTTCTGTTATTCTTGTCTCTTTCTGTTTGCTGAGACCCTCACTGTCCTCCCCCCTCACCTGCCATGTCCTCTCAGACTCACACACTCTAGATGCTGTAGCTCAGGTTACAGCTTTGTAGCGATCCAGGCTAAATAATATAGTAGTGATGAATGGCAGGGCCAGATTCATATCCATCAACACGCTCTTTTTTTAAGGAGCATCCATCTTCTATTAGGCCTCCCTTTGAATTGGGGGAAAGTGAAAAGAGAGGCAGCGCTACCAGAACCCATGGGGGA
>SSNR01000202.1:910361-933995 GCA_006937965.1 Callopanchax toddi
TCTAAAAACATCGACGGTATTTTCATCCTTAAACTAATGAGCCTGTGAGTACAGGAGGGCGATGTGGAGATTTCTGTCTTGTGTCAGCACCAGGTGTGTGTGTGTGTGTGTGTGTGTGTTTCTTACATTATTTAACAAAATTTCCGCTGAAGGCTTCAGCCAATCAGAGCCCACAGAAATGATCCATTGTTTACATTAAAGGCAGCGTGTTCTTTATCATTGGAAGTTTGAACTCAAACCTCTGTGAGCAGTCACCATTAGCCTTAGTTTAAATATAATAAACATCTAACCATCACTGAACAGCTGCCATATGAAAGCCAGGACTTGTATATGTTACTGTTTGGATGCTGTTTTCTTTCATGTTGTTTCTATTCATTTAAATCCTGAACATGATGAAAAGAACTAAACTAGTTTCTATTGAAGCTTTGAGTTTCAGCTCACTTTGCTTTATGTAACACGGTACATGAGTGTGAATCTCTCCTTTTGTTTTTTGTTTTTTTTACATGTGAAATAAAAAATCTATAGCTTTCAAATAACAAAGGAGCCTACCTGTATATGTCTTGGAATATTTCAAGTTACAATAAAATCAGGTTTGTTCACCATGAGGTTTCTGTGTCTGAACACTCACAGCCTGTAGTCTGAGAAACATGTTGCTTCTGGAAAAGTAGTGAACAGAACCTTTGAGAAGGACGAGGGGTACTTTATTAAGAATGAGATGACAGAATAACACAAAATGACCTCTGGTGAAAAAGGTCAAATCGATCAAGATGAGATAGTGAGTCCAGCTGAAGACAGAGAGGATGATGAGAAGACCAGATGAGCAGTGAGGGTTTTACTTTATGGACCTGCGAGCATATCTGAAATCCGGTTCAGCTCAACCAAGCTCTTTATCCCAGGGTCTCATTTATCCAGCCTTTTTATTTTCACCTTTAAATAAAAGTAAAATAGTATAACAGAAATTAAATAGGGCCTATTAATTATAAAAAGCTTTGTTGTTTCAAATGCAAAAACTTCTAAACAAAAACAACTGTAAATAATACCATTTAAAAACTTTTTAAATAAGACAAAATAATTTATTTAGGTTTAGAAATTCTAAGTAAGTTGAACAAAGATGGAGAGGAACCCTTAGCTGGAGCGCTCCTCCTGCATGTTACCATGAAGATGGAAACGACATCACTTCACTGCGTTATGGATAAAACAGGGTTCCAACCTGTGAGGCTTCACTAGTGACGACTGAACAAAACATGTACTGTATATGCAATGTTGATTACATATGAAGGGCACTAGGGACATCTGATACACACATGTGAACACATATCCTCATACACACATCTGAAAATCTGAGGTTTTTACATGTGTGTATGAGAGGTCTTTATGTGTGTGTGAGGTCTTTATAATAATAATAATACCTTTATTTAACCAGGCAAAACAGATTAAGAACAAATTTCTTATTTACAACTGTGGCCTGGCAAAAGACAATGTCTTTTGAGGGAGAAAGGAAAAGGGCTACAATATAAAAACAATTTAACATAACATGAATTAGAAACATTTTAAAAATAGTAAAAAGTTACATTTACAAAATCATGAACACACACACACACACACACACACACACAAACAAAAGCAATTTTATAACACAAGATCAGAAGAGCAGCCATAAAAAATGAGGTGTCAGTCTAAGTGACAGCAGCAGGCATCTTTAAAATGTTCTGTGATCCCAGCTTTATGTGTGTATGAGAGGTCTTTATGTGTGTATGAGAGGTCTTTATGTGTGTGTGTGTGAGGTCTTTATGTGTGTATGAGAGGTCTTTATGTGTGTGTGAGGTCTTTATGTGTGTGTGAGAGGTCTTTATGTGTGTGTGAGAGGTCTTTATGTGTGTATGAGAGGTCTTTATGTGTGTATGAGAGGTCTTTATGTGTGTATGAGAGGTCTTTATGTGTGTGTGAGGTCTTTATGTGTGTATGAGAGGTCTTTATGTGTGTGTGAGAGGTCTTTATGTGTGTTTGAGAGGTCTTTATGTGTGTATGAGAGGTCTTTATGTGTGTGAGAGGTCTTTATGTGTGTGAGAGGTCTTTATGTGTGTATGAGAGGTCTTTATGTGTGTTTGAGAGGTCTTTATGTGTGTATGAGAGGTCTTTATGTGTGTATGAGAGGTCTTTATGTGTGTGAGAGGTCTTTATGTGTGTGAGAGGTCTTTATGTGTGTGTGAGAGGTCTTTATGTGTGTTTGAGAGGTTTATGTGTGTGTGAGAGGTCTTTATGTGTGTATGAGAGGTCTTTATGTGTGTGTGAGAGGTCTTTATGTGTGTGTGAGGTCTTTATGTGTGTGTGAGAGGTCTTTATGTGTGAGTGTGTGAGGTCTTTATGTGTGTATGAGAGGTCTTTATGTGTGTGTGAGGTCTTTATGTGTGTGTGAGAGGTCTTTATGTGTGTGTGAGAGGTCTTTATGTGTGTATGAGAGGTCTTTATGTGTGTGTGAGAGGTCTTTATGTGTGTGTGTGTGAGGTCTTTATGTGTGTGTGAGAGGTCTTTATGTGTGTGTGAGAGGTCTTTATGTGTGTGAGAGGTCTTTATGTGTGTGAGAGGTCTTTATGTGTGTGTGTGTGTGAGGTCTTTATGTGTGTGTGAGAGGTCTTTATGTGTGTGTGAGAGGTCTTTATGTGTGTGTGAGAGGTCTTTATGTGTGTATGAGAGGTCTTTATGTGTGTGTGTGTGAGGTCTTTATGTGTGTATGAGAGGTCTTTATGTGTGTGTGAGGTCTTTTTGTGTGTGTGAGAGGTCTTTATGTGTGTGTGAGAGGTGTTTTGTGTGTGTGTGAGAGGTCTTTATGTGTGTGAGAGGTCTTTATGTGTGTGTGAGAGGTCTTTATGTGTGTGAGAGGTCTTTATGTGTGTGTGAGAGGTCTTTATGTGTGTGTGACGTCTTTATGTGTGTGTGAGAGGTCTTTATGTGTGTGTGAGGTCTTTATGTGTGTGTGTGAGGTCTTTATGTGTGTGTGAGGTCTTTATGTGTGTGAGAGGTCTTTATGTGTGTGAGAGGTCTTTATGTGTGTGTGAGGTCTTCATGTGTGTGTGAGAGGTCTTTATGTGTGTGTGAGGTCTTTATGTGTGTGTGAGGTCTTTATGTGTGTGAGAGGTCTTTATGTGTGTGTGAGGTCTTTATGTGTGTGTGAGGTCTTTATGTGTGTGTGTGAGGTCTTTATGTGTGTATGAGAGGTCTTTATGTGTGTATGAGAGGTCTTTATGTGTGTGTGAGAGGTCTTTATGTGTGTGAGAGGTCTTTATGTGTGTATGAGAGGTCTTTATGTGTGTGTGAGAGGTCTTTATGTGTGTGAGAGGTCTTTATGTGTGTGTGAGAGGTCTTTATGTGTGTTGAGAGGTCTTTATGTGTGTGTGAGAGGTCTTTATGTGTGTGTGAGAGGTCTTTATGTGTGTGAGAGGTCTTTATGTGTGTGAGAGGTCTTTATGTGTGTGTGTGTGAGAGGTCTTTATGTGTGTGAGAGAGGTCTTTATGTGTGTGTGAGGTCTTTATGTGTGTGTGTGAGGTCTTTATGTGTGTGTGAGGTCTTTATGTGTGTGTGAGAGGTCTTTATGTGTGTATGAGAGATCTTAATGTGTGTATGAGAGGTCTTTATGTGTGTATGAGAGGTCTTTATGTGTGTATGAGAGGTCTTTATGTGTGTGTGTGAGAGGTCTTTATGTGTGTATGAGAGGTCTTTATGTGTGTATGAGAGGTCTTTATGTGTGTGAGAGAGGTCTTTATGTGTGTGTGAGAGGTCTTTATGTGTGTATGAGAGGTCTTTATGTGTGTATGAGAGTCTTTATGTGTGTGTGAGAGGTCTTTATGTGTGTATGTGAGGTCTTTATGTGTGTGTGACGTCTTTATGTGTGTGTGAGAGGTCTTTATGTGTGTGTGAGAGGTCTTTACGTGTGTGTGAGAGGTCTTTATGTGTGTATGAGAGGTCTTTATGTGTGTATGAGAGGTCTTTATGTGTGTGTGACGTCTTTATGTGTGTGTGAGAGGTCTTTATGTGTGTGTGAGAGGTCTTTATGTGTGTGAGAGAGGTCTTTATGTGTGTGTGAGAGGTCTTTATGTGTATGAGAGGTCTTTATGTGTGTGTGAGAGGTCTTTATGTGTGTGTGACGTCTTTATGTGTGTGTGAGAGGTCTTTATGTGTGTGTGAGAGGTCTTTACGTGTGTGTGAGAGGTCTTTATGTGTGTGTGAGAAGTCTTTATGTGTGTGTGAGGTCTTTATGTGTGTATGAGAGGTCTTTATGTGTGTATGAGAGGTCTTTATGTGTGTGTGAGGTCTTTATGTGTGTATGAGAGGTCTTTATGTGTGTGTGAGAGGTCTTTATGTGTGTGTGAGAGGTCTTTATGTGTGTGTGAGGTGTTTTTGTGTGTGTGTGAGGTCTTTTTGTGTGTGTGAGGTGTTTATGTGTGTGTGTGAGAGGTCTTTATGTGTGTATGAGAGGTCTTTATGTGTGTATGAGAGGTCTTTATGTGTGTGTGTGTGAGGTCTTTATGTGTGTGTGAGAGGTCTTTATGTGTGTGTGACGTCTTTATGTGTGTGTGAGAGGTCTTTATGTGTGTGTGAGAGGTCTTTATGTGTGTGTGAGAGGTCTTTATGTGTGTGTGAGAGGTCTTTATGTGTGTATGAGAGGTCTTTATGTGTGTGAGAGAGGTCTTTATGTGTGTGTGAGAGGTCTTTATGTGTGTGTGAGAGGTCTTTATGTGTGTATGAGAGGTCTTTATGTGTGTGTGAGAGGTCTTTATGTGTGTGTGAGAGGTCTTTATGTGTGTGTGAGAGGTCTTTATGTGTGTGTGAGAGGTCTTTATGTGTGTGTGAGAGGTCTTTATGTGTGTGTGAGGTCTGTAT
Source organism: Callopanchax toddi (assembly GCA_006937965.1). Lineage (NCBI taxonomy): Eukaryota > Metazoa > Chordata > Actinopteri > Cyprinodontiformes > Nothobranchiidae > Callopanchax > Callopanchax toddi. Next base: position 915,241 of record SSNR01000202.1, read on the forward strand.
GTGTCTGTGAGGTCTTCATGTGTGTGAGAGGTCTTTATGTGTGTGTGAGGTCTTTATGTGTGTATGAGAGGTCTTTATGTGTGTTTGAGAGGTCTTTATGTGTGTGAGTGGTCTTTATGTGTGTGTGTGTGTGTGAGGTCTTTATGTGTGTATGAGAGGTCTTTATGTGTGTGAGAGAGGTCTTTATGTGTGTGTGAAAGGTCTTTATGTGTGTGTGAGAGGTCTTTATGTGTGTGTGAGAGGTCTTTATGTGTGTATGAGAGGTCTTTATGTGTGTGAGAGAGGTCTTTATGTGTGTATGAGAGGTCTTTATGTGTGTGAGAGAGGTCTTTATGTGTGTATGAGAGGTCTTTATGTGTGTGAGAGAGGTCTTTATGTGTGTGTGAGAGGTCTTTATGTGTGTGTGAGAGGTCTTTATGTGTGTGTGAGAGGTCTTTATGTGTGTGAGAGAGGTCTTTATGTGTGTGTGAGAGGTCTTTATGTGTGTGTGAGAGGTCTTTATGTGTGTGAGAGGTCTTTATGTGTGTGTGTGAGAGGTCTTTATGTGTGTATGAGAGGTCTTTATAAGTGTGAGAGAGGTCTTTATGTGTGTGTGAGAGGTCTTTATGTGTGTGTGAGAGGTCTTTATGTGTATGAGAGGTCTTTATGTGTGTATGAGAGGTAGTTAGAATAATGTCCCTGGTGGACTCTCATAATTAGGTTTTGGGTTTTATCAGGGAAATCACAAGATAAATTAATTGGAAAAAAAATAGAAACAGGAATACAAATTAATGAAGAGATAAGGAGATCCAAAGTACAAAGAACTACCAGCTGCTATGAAACACGTTTTTTACATTTAAAGCTGCACTCGGTAATTTGGTAAACAAGCTAGGTATCGCTAGCTATTTTACACAAACACGCCTCAGAGCTCTCACCCCTCCGTTCAGGGATAATCCTTATGCCGCGCCTCCTCCGAACATGGACTGCACATTGCCACAGTAACAATAGAGAGCTAAACAGCAGCTGCTCGCTATGCTAACGTTCCCCCAGGTTTTTCCTCTTTCTACGTCCAAACCTTTTTTGTTTCCTGCTAGCTGAAAAGGTGTTTTTCTTTTTAGGACTCTGGTATTTTTTCCTTAAACTGAAGCGCTAACAGCTGTTTCTGTTGTTCTCTCACTTCCTGGATGTTCTGCTTTAAAATGCTCCAGCAGCATTAATGGAGGATGCAAGCAGTGAGGAAGTGAGGCGCTTCAGGAGACAGACAGCTTGATTGTCCAATAGTCCAAAACGCCTGATTGGCTGAGGATTTTAGAGAACCGTTTTGTTTTTTTTAATCTCCACAATATATTTATAGCTATACTATGTTAGAACGTTGTTAAGAGGCATGAAAAAAACCATTTTAAGCTACATTGTTTACCAAATTACCGAGTGCAGCTTTAACATTTCATGACCCGTTTCTAATGTTTCTGTTTGTTCTGTCCGTATATCTACAGTATGTGAAGAACTGTTTTTCCTGTATGAACATTGGTTATTGGTGAATAATGAAATACTTCCTTCTGACCAGCTAAATGCTTTAAAGTGTTTTCTGTTCCAGATAGTTTTTACTTTGTGTTTCTCATCGAAGGCCCTGCGAACGTGCCTGGTTCAACCCTTTAGTTCAGCTATACATAAAGTTTAAAGGTAGTGTGTGACCTGTGCAGAATGGAGCAGGTTCTGAGGTAAGTTCCTGCCCCTTAAATGTTAACATGGAAATACTTGTGATATTAGTTGATTACTAAATGAAACGAAATGTTTGATGAGGGTTTTTTGTTGGATAAACAGTTTTTTACAGACAGAGTAATGAGTAATTCTACCTCCTGGTATCTGGCTTCATGTAACACATTATTTTATTCTGATGAACTGCTGTTTATGAGGTTGTACTAATCTTGAGGAAATTAAGAACACAGCAAACAAAAGCTCAAGCCTCTGTTTATTGTATAGAAATAATCTGAAGATGTTTTCGTATTTTTTTGTATTTTTTATATAGAAGTTTGTGTTTTGCTATTTTGGAATTGCAGCAGCTTTTGGAGACAATCTAAAATTATAAATTACAAACTTGGTCCAATAGAAATAAATTATTATTATTTAGAAATTCATAAATGGATTACAAATGTTTCTTTATTTTTTAACCATGTCTGTATTTTACCAGGGAACAGCTGAGTGCCCTCTGAGGTCAATTTCTGTGCTTTGATTTTTTCATGTCCACCTTTATTCTCAGGCCTGCAGCGTGGCTGGGACCGTCAGCATCCTGGGAATCACAGCTCATCGTTTCATTTCTGTCTGGGATGGTAACTGATTAGCATAATTGTTAGATGTCTGTGCATCACAGAAATAAAATCATGAGAAATAAACAATAAAAGGCACAATTTAGCAAAATATACATTACATATTTAGTGATTGTCTTCTTGTTTTAACAACTGAGGAGGTTTGGTTTAGACTCTGTGGATTTCAACATTATTTCAGCCTTGGTTGGTTGTTTTTCCATGACTAACACTGTATGAATTACCAGGTATGGCTGCTGCTCGGTAACACTCTCCTCAAGAATCTCTTTTCTTTTCATCACTAGACAGAAAACGGCTAAATGAGCAACAGCTTTGAATCTGTGTTAGTTTACAGCTAGAGCCAAACTCAGCCCTCCATATAGCACCCTACATGTGTGTGTGTGTGTGTGTGTGCATGCATGAGTGCGTGTGTGTGTGCGTGGTTCGTGCATGTGTGTGTTATTTACAGCAATTAAAAATCTAACACTAAAGTACAAAAACAATACAAATGTGTATCATCCACAGATTTTATTCATTGAACAGGTCACCGTAATGTTCAACAAGACACACACCCTCATGGTGGCATTTCTCCATCATGTCACTCATAAAGTTGGTTAATGACACACGTTCTTCAAATGTTGAAGTTATTTTGACCCTAAAATGTAAATCTGTTCATCTGGCATCAACTCTAAATCACCTCCTTCTGCTAACGGGTGTTCAGATTGTTTCTGCACCGTAACAACCTGAAAGTGTGTCCAATGACAGAAAGGTAGGCACAATAAAATGCTAGGAACCAATCTGAATGTTTACCCTCCTCCACACACACACACACACACACTCACAAAGTAAAGGACCAACATAAAGACGCTGATCACAGATGTCTGAAGCTCTGAGTGATTTCATTCCCTTTGAGTCGATACTGACAAACAACTATTTTAAATCACAGCATAGAACAATGAAGGATGAAAAGAGCTTTACTCTTTGATATATTTCTATTATAATCTATATAAAATATGTTTGCTGGTGTTTTTGTAACACAAGACCAAAGGAGGACTCGTCTCACTCACCATGCTACAGACACCATCCACAGCTTCCTCCTCAAAAATAATCTTTGGGGAGAAAAAGGAGACGGAGAGGAGGAGAGAAATGGGGTGGAGGGTGGATGGGAGCGCGGAGAAAAGGGATGCAGCCTTGTGAGCCAATTTATGAAATAACTGCTGATGCATCAGCTATTGACTGTTTGAGCGCTCGTGATAACGCTCAAGGCGAAACTGGGAGCGAAATGACAGCATCAACTGCCTGCAATAAAGTGCAGTGCGCCAGACCAAGGGAGCTCTAATTGACAGCTGTCAACCTAATGGGAGCCATGACGGAAGATTCTGGGAGAGGGAGGAAAAGAAACACTGTTTATAAACCATCAGCCACTTATCCTCAAGAAATGGAGGGGAAGAGGAAGGATATGAGGGAGCCTCTCCCTCTTTCTCTCTCAATGATTGTCGTTTGTCTACTGGTTCGCTTTTTCATTCTCTTCTACTCTTTCCTCCCCATGCACATGATCTTTTTCATACAATCTCACTCCCATCCTGTCTTTTGCTATGATAGAATATTTAACCATGCTAGAGTTCTCCCATTTTATATTTTCTCCTCCCCTGTCTTGGCTCATTGTGGCTTAGTGGGGCAGGAGCTCTGAAAAAAGCAGAAGACGGCCATAACAAATCACCATGTCAGTGAGCTGCCTGGGAAAAATTCACTCTGCACAAAGTAATGCAGGAGGAAGGACGCACAGTGGCACGCAGACACACAACCAAACACGAGCGTTTAGCTCCGCTGCGTGCAAACTTTAATTAGATGTTGTTTCAGTAGCAATAAGATGCTTTTATTTACATTTATTTTAGGGCTCTCTGTCTTTGGCTGAATCAAACTGGCTATGGTTAAAGTGAAATGTGTTGCCGTCAACAGGAAACAGTCTCTACTTCTGACTAGAATGGATGAAGCATTTATTAACCCCCAGGCTTCATTGAGGACATTTTTGTCCGTTTGGGCAGTTTTTCCATGTTTGTCTGCACGCCATTTTAACACCGTTTGTGCAAATGGTACAAATTTTTGTCGCAAAACCCCTCTCTCGACAAATTTTGAAATTCAATTTGGAATTTTGAAAATAGACCAAGGGAACACTATGAAAAAAAACACACCATACTCTTGAGACTTTAGTGGACAAAAACGTCCGCTCATAAAAGTGGCTATAAAAACTGTATACATTCATGTTTTTTGTTGCTTTTTTTCATAGATCTGTTAAACAGCTTCAGCCCTGCTCAAACATATAAAAACTTCAATCATTTTGAGGATTTTAACCCTTGAAATGCCAGTTTGATTACTCAAAGTCATCGATGTAATTTATGGAAAAAAACACAAAACATGAGTTATTTTCTAAAAAAATAATTTTTTGTGCACGGGGCATTTATTACAAATCAGTCGTGGTTATGTCATAAAATATCTAAAATTTTGAATTTTTTGCATTTATAGTTTTCATGTAGTGACAGATGCATGAATGCATGACTATTTTTTGCAGAGGCAACAGGATCAAAAACTGTGGTTTGCATTGAAGTCAATGGGACGTTTTTGTCCTGGAGAGGCACAAGAGGGAGGGACGTTTTAAATCTGTTGCTACACAAAAACTAATAAAGCATAAAGTTTGATATTTTAACACATTCTTGACATATCCGAGGCTGATTTTAAAAATATATTTCAGTCACCCAGAATGTTTAATGTAAAATATCTCCACTTTTATTTGCTTTTTTCATGAAAAAATGAGCATCACACAATCAAGCTGGCATATAAAGGGTTAAAATTTAGATAATTATTCAATATTTGGTTGTTTTGATCAGAACTGAAGTTGTTCACAAGATTTAAGCCCAAAAAGCAGAAAAAATATGAATCTAGACCATTTTTAAAGCAGTTTTAGAAGTGGACATTTTTGTCCGTAGGAGGGTAGTCAATTTTAAATCTGTCACTACACGAAAACTATAAATGCAAAAAATTCAAAATTTTAGATATTTTATGACATAACCATGACTGATTTGTAATAGATGCCCCGTGCAAAATTGAGCAGGGCTGAAGTTGTTTGACAGATCTATGAAAAAAAAAACTGGAAAAAAAATATGAATATTTACAATTTTTATAGGCACTTTTACAAACGGACGTTTTTGTCCACTAACGACTCGAGTATAGTAAATTAGAATGAAGCCTGAGGGTTAAAAGTAATGAGGAAAACATTTTATTATGACTTCCAACCTCACGTATTTGTCTGAAACTGGTTCTGATAACATTCTTTAACGGTCAAAACAAATGGACAATATGTAACCACCACTTAGTCACAAAACGTTATTTAAAGAAAGAAAGAACAACAGCAGGTACCAACGTCCCACTGCTCTTTAAATCTGGTCATTAGCCCTGCTCTTCATCACTTCATACGCTTTAACTGGGATGTGATGAAGATCTGATACCAGTCAGACTCCTGTGTGTACCTAGTCCCAATCTGACACTTGCATCATTTTGCCTTTTTTCTGTAGAGGATCACAGTGTAGGGAGACAGTTTGTCTACACTGATCACAGACTTTGTCTCCAGATCAGCCGTGTTTTATAAATTGGTTGCAATGCTCTTTACCGATCTCTGATCACTTATGGTCAGTAGGTACACATGAGACCAGGGTCCATAAACACCAGCTGATGGAAGCTAACGCTGAGGATGTCTATAAACATGTTTCCAGAGAGCTGAGTGTCACCATAACAACCAGTGAAAAAGAATCCGATCAGGTCCCCAGTCTGATACTAGAAACTGGATCAGGACATCCACACCATTAAAGTTGAAAAGTATTGGTCCAAATATTTCTATCAAATGTTGCTAAAATGGTCTCAGGTGTGTTTTGCTTTGTGATACGTCAAATAATTCAAGGCTGTAAAAGGAGCGTTCCAGTTTTAATGTTTATAGTTCCTACAGAGCAGTTAGGAGTTTAGAAGTCAAAGAAACAAGAGAATGAAACGAGGGCTGCCTGTGAACTATTTTCTGCTTTCAGAGCAACTTAAGTTTCCTGACTTCTCAAACGAATCCACTTCATTACAAACTGAAGTACACGACGTTCACTTCAGGGTTGAGGAGTCTCTGAATTTCATTACTCTGCGACGGACTTCTTCTGTCACGTCTTAAAGGTCATTTCCGGGTGATGAGCTTTGAAATGTTGAGGAGCATTAGTAGACACAAAAGAAGCAAATTTAAGGTGGCAACTTTTTTTGGTTCTGAAGACCATGTTTTGAATGAGACCGTGAACCAAATCTCAAAGTTTCAGAGAATGAGTCGTTTATATTTAGGATTCATTTCCCTCCTACATCATGTAATGTAGGCAACGATATGCCTTTTAAACTAACAGTCTATCTATTCTTTATGGCCGACACATTTCATCAAATTAACTTTAATCAAAATTGTAACCAAGAAAATTCAACACGATTACTCGTTGAGAAGGGAAACACATTGCATTTATTTCTCTTCTTCAACGAAAACACAACACTAACGCTGAGGTGTGACTCACCAAAATACAACACACACACACACATACACACACACACATACACACACACACACACACACAGAAATATCACTCTGCAGGGCACACTACAGTGTGTATTATGGTCTGTGTTCGATTTTACCAATATTTCTATAAATATCTGACCATCATCTTAGACAGTGACATCTAAATGATCCAGAACTCACATTTTACTACAGACATCAGCTTACATCAGCAGCTGAATAGAGGTGATTAAAACTAATGAAAATATAAATTATGAGACCAGAAATCAGACTGGAACCAACAGAATACCCTACCATGTTTATTAATGCTTAGAATAAAAATCTAATAAATATTTTTGTAACATTCAGACATTAGGGTAGAACACAGGGGTGCACATAAACGTTCCACAGATACACAAAAAAAGCAGCATGGGCATCTGCTCTAGTACCATAAGTCAATCATGTTGTTCCTACTAAATAAAATCATGTTTGTAGTTGTACATAATTTAATCATGTGGTTTTAACATAAAATTTAACAAGTTAAAATGTACTAGAACATTTCTTTGTCACCGTAACATAATCAAAATAGGTTCAGTTTACAAATCACTTCCCCTCCAGAACAAGGGGGCAGTAGTGAGCATATTCCTAATAACAAATGCCCTTAAGTTCAAGGTTGAAGGAGCAGCCATGTCAAGATTGAATTGCTTCTATGTCAGAAGGAAAGTTAATTCCTTTATTTATACAGAATCAGCATTGCTGGTCAGAGTTACACAGAATAATTACCGTATTTTAATAAAAAGCCCTTTGTTGTGGCTTTCTACCTACAAGAGGTGATTGTGGCGCAGTGGCAAGAGAGATCACCCCCCCCCCCCCATGTCAGAAAGTGTGGGTTCAAACCCCGACTGGCTATGTGTCGAAGTATCCTTGGGCAAGATACTGAACCTCCCAACAACTTCCTCCCAGGCGCCATTCTGAGTTGGCAGCCCACTGCTCCTCTAGCAATGAGGATGGGTCAAATGCAGATATGAATTTCCCCAAAGAGATCAATAAAGAATTTATTATTATTACATCAAGTTGACCCAACATGTTTCCATTTCGTTCAGTCAACATAATTCTTTATTGCTAAATCAAAGCAATTCAGTTAGGTGGAAATTCTTTCCATAATTTTATTACGTTCATCCAACAAATGGTTTCTTTGAGTGTATGCATGAGAACGATATCATGCGTAAACCAGTTTCTTCTGCCACGACGCTTCTTTACAGGCTGGTTTAGTCTGATCTGAGCTGCAGCGTGAGCTGGGTGGCTCCTTGTACATTTCACCTCTCATTGTGGAGGCGCTGCGAATGAGCACTCATACGGCCGTGGAAGCTTATTGAGACACACCTGCTGCAGCACCAGGAACCATCCCCCCGACCCTCAAGAAACAAACTCTGGAGGGCAGCCTGAGTATCAGACATCTGGCCAGGTACTCCCCAGAGTAGCTCACTGAAAACATGATGTGCACCCTGATAGACTATAATGCTGATCAGTAACATGAAGAAAACAAGGCCAGAAAATGCTACTATAGAAGTAAAGAAGAGCTGCTAGGAGGGCAGGTCCTCAGGCAGGAAGTCAGTGATCTATTTTTATATTTTTAAAGCATTGATAAATAGAACCCAATAGATAAATATCAGTGGATGCTGTGTCACAGAGCATGTGGGGGGCAACATTTAAAATAATGAAATCATTTCTATATTAACTTGATATGCTGCTGGTGTCGTATGCTCTGTTCAGTCATCTTTACCTACTCAGATTCTAATGTGCAAACACACACATGCAATCACACACAGGCACACAGGCACACACACACACACACACACACACACACAGGCAGCAACATTTTAATAAAGGGACATAAAAAAGACATCTATGCCTGTAATCTAAACTCAAACTAAAAGATGCTTGTACACAAAGTAGAAAATCTGAGTGTCAACATCCTTGTTTCAGGTCAATCTGGATGTCAGACAGGTTACAGACGTCAGCGTTTTGCTTAAAACGGACCCATTTTCTGTTGCACTGTTATGGTGAATGTATGGAGCAGTGTCTATCCATTCATATCAATATCCACTTCATCCTTTAGAGTAACGGGAAGCTGGTGCCTCACACACACACACACACACACACGGCTACAGAACATGCATGTTGTTGAAACAAGATTTATTTCTACACCTGCTTACAAAGATGTGGTGGTATTCAGAAGGTTGAAAATATTTTGTTCTTTTAAACTTGTTTAAATAAATCTTAAAAATTTGAAATGCCAGTTAAATCTTATTTACATCCATTGAACTGAACACCCGTTTTAAAGCTAAATGACTGAATATATATTTTTTAATTGCAAGAATCGTCCACGCGGAATGAATCGGGACCCTTTCTCTATTAGAAATGCGTCGTATTTACAGCCAAACAGGACAGAAATGTGCCTGTCGGAGTGTGTGTGAGTGTGTGTGTGTGAGTGTGTGTGTGAGTGTGTGTGTGAGTGTGTGTGAGTCCTCCTGTGAATCTGTGTGAGTGAGTATATTTAAATGGGCCACTGCATCTCGACTTAGATCCACCGCAAGTGCAACGTTAACACATCAAGCATGATTAATCTCCCGCTCTCATCTACAATCAATCACACACACTTGCAAATGTATACACACACACACACACACACACACACACACACACACACACACACTCAGAGGCAGAAAAATCACAGAAATCAGCTGCTTCCCCCCTAAGCTGCCATCTATCTCCTGCTGGACAGAAGCAAATCTGTCTTGATGTTAATATTTACATAAATCATGCTTAGCCTTTTTGGACACCATGCTGATGATAGGTGTTTCTGGAAAATCAACGTGGGTGAAAAATCTTCTACGTAGGGGAAAGTGTCATTGAGTAGCTAATAATGACCCGTGTCAACGTCATCAATCTGCGGAGGGCTCCTAGAAGGACAATCCACCGTCACACCATGCAGGGCTAACTCTTCACTAAACGTCTCTCAGTTTAAAGCGAGTTTGATTCGATGGATTCAGGACAAAGGTCACGTAGGATTTTTGAAACAAACAGGATGTTTGACGCTCTAGCTTCCTGCCCACTAACAGCTTTCTGTTTGGTCTGATCTGGCTTTGAAGTGCATTGAAAAAAAGCTTGAGTTTTGTCTTTTTCTGTCTGAAACACTGAAATAATAAATACCCAGACCAAGCTGTTTAAGACAAAAAGATAGCAACGACTAACAAAGTCTCAGTTCCTTCCTCGTGGTCTAAACCCTCACCTGAGCTGGGGGGGGGGGGAGTAAGGGCCAGAGGAGGACGATGTAAGATCAAGTTGATTACATCGAGCCATGCTGCAGACCTAATTGGCGAGCGTGACAGTGTGCGGAGCTTGTCATCTCCAATCATTAGGCCTGTCAAAGATCCATCAGATGCTCAGCTAATTAGGAGAACGCTAATGAAGCTGGCAAAACAACTCCTCTTTTTAGCTGGCTGAGTGCGCCGCGACACCACGGCGGGACGTGTGTGTGTTAGCGATGATGTGGAGGAGGTGGGGAGGTGTTTCGGAAAAGAAAAAGTGCAAAGAATCCCGTTTGAAGCCCAGCACGCACATTATTTCTTTACGGTTGTATTCCTTTGGAAAGAATCAGATGTGCTCCTTAAGTGGATGTGCACATTTTGGTTTGGGTAACAAGATCCAAATCTGCACATCATTTTCTGCTTTTAGAGACCAAATCAGTCAAATAAAAGAGCAACAAAAAAGTTCTAATCAAGACCTATAATTTGCAATCCTCCCATAACTCTTAGAGCGCAATCAGTTTGTCATCACTTCTTTGTGTGGCATGGTTTCCCTAAACCCTACAACTTGCAGCTGGAGTGAAGGGGGAGGGGGGGGGGGAGGAAAGGAGCTGGGGGAGGGAGGGGGACGTAAAGGATTAAAAAATCGTCAGTTGCCAATAGTTTAAAACAAAACTCCTCCTTCACCTCCTGTTTTTCCTGTCTGCTCATCAAGGAAATAACGGCCTCATTTTCGTCTCTCTCTTCCTGCATCACACTCACTCCCTCAACCCAGCTGGATGAAAGGCTTTCAGTCATCCATCCATCCATCCATCCATCCATCCATCCATCCATCCATCCATCCATCCATCCATCCATCCGTCGACCCCTTCCTTCACACCCCCTGTACATTAGAAAGGCTCTGAGCTCACAATGCACACGACTCCTTCTGTGTGTGTGTGTGTGTGTGTGTGTGTGTGTGTGTGTGTGTGTGTGTGTGTGTGTGTGTGTGTGTGTGTGTGTGTGTGTGTGTGTGTGTGTGTGTGTGTGTGTGTGTGTGTGTGTGTGTGTGCGCCAGCCTCTGATTGACCATTAGGGCCACTGATGAATGTGGCTGTCAGAGGGCAGACAATTAAATCAAATATGAGAGAAAGCCTCAGATGGAGCGTCTTCCTCCGTCCAGTCAACCTAATGGTTCTGTTTTATCACCAGTCTGGGCGCGCAATGGTTAACTGGGCGATCTACACGAAGGTGGAAGATTGTTAATGAGGCAGGAAAATATTTTAAATATTATAATCAACAGAAAGGCAGCTTTAGCTTCAGCAGGCCTCGTTTTCCCCGGAGGGTTTGAAAGGAAAGACGGAGGAAAAGTTGATTTATTGACACTTATTGGGAATGAACAGATCAAAGGCACAGCCAGGTGACAGGTGATCAATCAGGCATCAAATCAAAGATGGTCCATTAAAGGCGTCTTCCAGTTTACACTCTCACCTCGAGCTGTGGACTCGTCTCTCCCAGTCAGAAGTGGAAAAAAGAGAAAGCTGCCACAGCTTGAGAGTAATCTGCTCTTTAGATCCAAATTATAAAGGCTCTATGCAAAGTTAATGACAAATAAATGAGAATTAAATTTGATCAAATTAAGGAATATTAAAGTAATTAATATAATGTCATCTGCAGAGCATCAAGACATTTTAAAATAACAGAAGCATCTAAAGCTGAGATCATCACCAAGTATCAAAGTCGACCCAAAGAGGCTCCAAAGAACTCCCTATAGATCCTATCCCAGAGTCACAGAGCAGGAGGAGGAGGAGGAGGAGGACAAAAAGGAGGTGAGGGCTGAGATATCAGCCTGTCCTTTAAAAAATAAAAGCACCACCTTTTAAAGAAGAATTCTGCAGATGACCTGTGACCTTTTCACAGAGCCGCTTTAATTTCCAGTTCACATTAAATAACTGACAAGGATGCTGATGAAACCTTTAGCTGGAATATTATTTCCTCTCTTCTAATCATTTTTAAAAACAATAAAAAAGTATTAAAATGAGAACTTCCTCTGCCTCCATCCTGGGATGTCCTGCTTCATCAACCACAGGCTAAAATCCCCCAAAAGCAAAAGTCCCCTTTAAAAGAATCTGAATAATTTATAAATGATCAAAGTAGGTCGAGCTGAAGAAATCCTCCAACTTTCTGTCAGCTGAACTCCTCTGTGATGAGGAGCGTTTGATTTCTGAGACCGTCGGAATTCAGCGGTGACTGATGAGACGCGTCAGCTGATTAAACAGGATGTGTAAGGGGACCGGGCTGGTTCCAGTTCAAATATCAGAATAAAGAAAAGTGAGATAGAAAAGGAGGGGTCGTTAACGGAGAGGGGGGAGGGAGGGGGGGGGGGTGTAGAATAGGGGAGCGCGTACCTGCGGCGCGCCGCGGCGCCTGCTGCTTCCTCCGCGGCATGTCGGCTCCGAGGGCCCGGCGGGGAGTTCGTCTCTGGCCACGGTGATCCGAGGCTGCGTGGGGGATCCGGGGAGCTCCGGTACTCTGTGTCCCCCCTGCCTCCCTCAGGGCTCCCACATGGATCGAGCTGCTGTTCGAGCAGAGGACTGAGAGCAGTTACAAAAATCAGAGTCGGCTGAGGCTCTGGCCGTGGCTCGGTCGCTCCTCCCGCCTGCTTCGGTTCGGATGGACGTGACAGAAGCTGGAACCGGGAGCTGGAACCGGGAGCTGGAACCGGGAGCTCCGCGGCAGGAAAACAAAAATCAAAACAAGAAGGGACGCGCTGCGCGTCCTCCCGTGATCCTCCCGGCTCCGGTGCTGGAGGCTGCAACAGGCGAGCTTTAGGGGACAACAACCAGATGATTGCGTCAGTCAAAAGTCCGCAAAACAAGGGCGCACACATCAAGAGCTGACACTACTGAGAGCCTGCGCCTCCTCTCACGGTTCAACCGCTCCGAGCTGGAAGGCGTCACGTACAACTCTCTCCCTCCCTCCCTCCCTCCTCCCTCTATCTCACCCTCTCACTCTCCTTCTGACATCCTCCGTCTTATTCTACATCCTGATTCTTCACACCGAGCCGGCTCAGCCGAACCGAACCGAACCGACCCGAGCCCCCTGGACCTGATTGTCAGCAGTCAAACACTGAAAGTGTCTCACTAAACATTTGACGGAAACGTGCACTTACTTGACTGTCTGGTCCGCTGTCCCGTTATCCGCGGGCTCTCCCGGTGTGTGACGTCTGATTCAGAAGTTCAGAAAAAACATCTAAAAAGATCCGGTCGCTTCAGCAGGTCAGGACTAGAGAACTGATGATACAAGAAAAAAGAGCCGCACGCGCTGCTGGAGTAGTTGATTCTCTGGAGGAGGAAGAGGAGGAAGAGGAGGAAGAGGAGGTGGCGGTCGCCCACACGCTGCCCCTGCTGGCGCGCGGCTGCCTTGTTTTGTCCGAGAGGCTTTGGAGGATCCGCTGAGGGCAAGTCATTCAGTCAGCGCGCGCGCACGCGCAAGAGTGCGTTGTGTGTGTGTGTGTTTCTCTGTGTGTGTGTGTGTTTCTCTCTGTGTGTATGTGTGTGTGTGTGTGTGTGAATCGATGAGATACGTGCTTGATTGGGTTTCCCTTGTTGTAATAATGTACATGAGGAGGAGGAAGAGGAGGAGGAGGAGGAGGTGACGGAGCAGGCTGTCTGCGGCTCGGCTCGGCTCGGCTCGGTTCGGTTCGGAGGACCAGCCGAGCTCCAGCGCCCACTGTTTTTCTACTTTTCTCTTCTTCTCTGTTTCCCTTCGGCCTGAGAGGACCTACCTATTTAAATCAGCCGCGCGGTGAGTCCGCCGCGCCGCGCCGCGCCGCTTCGTGCGCCGCGAGCGGCAAGATAGGCGCAAAATCTTCCTGCAGCGGAATAAAGTTATTTGTTTGTTCTCAGCAGGTAAGCGGAGGAGCTGACGTCACTGGGAGGTTTTCATCAGGCTCTTTTGTTTCACTTTAAAAGCTGATAAAAGTTTTTGACTCAACTTGGACACAAAGACTCCGTTTTTCTCCTTTCAGAGCGGAAGACGCGCTTTACGGCAGATGGATCAAAGGTTCTTCTGGAGGAAAGGGAAGAACGAGGGAGGTAAGCGTGAGTGGTCTGACCCTTCTCTCTCTCTCTTTCTCTCCTCCCGTCTCTACGTGAGCCAGATGTTCCGCCGCTGCACCGCCTCGCCTCCCGGTAGCCGCCGCAGTAGCCGTCCGTCCGTCTCCCGCAGCCTCCCGGTTCGTATCGGGTCGAACCTCCGTTCCCCTTCAGGCGGGAGGATGGCTGATCGGTGTCTCTCCGCAGAACGAGTCTGTTTTCACCTCCGATCTCACCGCGACTGTGCGCACCGCTCCTCCGCCGCCTGCCGTTAGATCCGCCCAAGCATCTGTCCGTCTTTCCATTGGTGCATCCATCAGTGTCACACACACACAAACATGCACTCACACGCGCGCACGCACACACATACACACAATTGTCGCGCGTACGTTCCTTGTGATACCCCTCCCACAGGAGAACGGAGAACTGGCACACAGCGCGCACGCGTTCGTGGGCAGCGGAGGGTTCTGATCCTCCGTCTGATTGACGTCCAGCATCTATTAAATAAAGCTTCAGACCCTTAGATCAGGTTCTAGTTTTAGTTCCTGAGTTACTGTTGGAGAGTAAAACGTGAGTAAAGGGAAGCGGTAGACCAGAGTCTGTGTGTTGAACCTTTTTAAACTCTTCACCCTTCAGACTGAACTCTTCGTTGATCTAACTGTAGTGAGTTTTAACACAGAGGAGTTCAGAACTTATAAACCCATAAATAATCAGAACCGGGTCTAGATCAGGTTTCTGAAACGGCCTGATGTCGTTTCAGTTGTGATGCTGTTGATGTGCTTGGTGAAGGGAGCTCTGTGTTGGGATGTTTTCCTCCTCTGGAGGTTAATGGGCTCGTTGGATCCATTAACCTTAAATGTTCCGCAGGACGGAGTCTGGGTGTAGAGAGAGGGGGACGAAGAGAGGGAGGAAAGGGGGAGGCATGCGGTCTGAGCCCCAATCAGACCAGACCGTTCCAGAAAATCATTTCTTCCTTTAATCCCACCTCGAGCAGCGGAACACACCGGAAACAGCGGGGCACCGGGTTGTGTTCGTTCCTAACGGACTTCTTGAGCGCCGTGACACCGGTAGAGGCAGGAGGACCGGAGGAGTCCTCCGGACCGCCGACCTGCAGGACTCTGGTCCAGGACGCTCAGCGGCTCTTTATCCGAACATCAGAAGTTATGGATGGAAAATGTTATGATTCAATCAGGTCCGTGATGACTAGGCCAGTGTGTGTGTGTGTGTGTGTGTGTGTGTGTGTGTGTGTGTGTGTTAGAGAGAGAGAGAGAGAGACTTAAATTAGATGGGGGGGGGGGGGGTTTGAACTTTTAGAGCCACTTTAAATTTAAATTTCAGAATGAAACCGGATCAAACCTGTTGGTTTTCATTATAAAGTCACAGAAGCGGCTCCACGCTCCCGCAGCTGCCGGTGACCGGATCCGTTAAAGATCTAAATTCTCTTGTTTCCTTTAAACTCTGTAGTTTTTGTTTACGTCAGCAGAAAAACCCTCGCCGCTGCCGATGCTTTCCTCTTTTTGTTTATTTTGAACTAATTATTATTTTTGCTAAACTTTAAAAACGACTTCAGTTTCGTGATCGTTGCGCGTGACCGGAGAAATCCGCTGCGCCTTGAGGAGGATCCGGTCTCCAGCAGACAGGGTCCGGTTCAGAGGCCTGAGAGCGACACGGTGCCGGTTCTCAGAGGTTCTCAGAGGTTCTCATGAGAACTTCTCATGGATTCCATCTGGAACTTTTCTTCTCCTAATTTTAGAGTCGCGCTGATCTCCGTCCTCCAGCTTCAATCAGCACCAAAATAGCCGGTAGAAGTCTGAGCTGGATGAGACCAGCAGACATTAAAAATAGAATCATAATGTAAAATACATAAAGACATAATTGTTTTTATGAAGTAACCATAACTTTTATATATTTCAGGTAAAAAGGAGATCAAGATGGTAAGAAACGGAACTTTTTATTTGTGTGCGCTCTTCTCCCCGAACCGTGTGTGTCTGTGTGTGTGTGTGTGTGTGGGGGGGGGGGGGGGGGGGGGGGGGGGGGGGGGGGGGGGGGGGGGGGGTAGCGGATGTTGCACCGAGAGATTCTTTTTTCTTTCCCCCCGTCTCTCCTGTGGCGCACGCGCGCGGTGCAGGAAGGACCAAACGGACACGAGCCGACCTGCAGATAATGTCCTAAAGACGCATTAGGCTTTCCTCTGCCCGCGTGCGTGTGAGCTCAGCATCGCGTTCTGTGTCAGGCTCGTGCACTAAAATAACGGGTGTGTGTGTGTGTGTGGGGGGGGGGGGTCACAGTTCAGAAGAGGCTTTATTTGGGGGGGGTCCATTGATTCCATTTATTCCTCAACACTTTACACAAAATCCCAAATGCAGTCTTTTAAGAACCCCCCCCCCCCCTTCGTTTCTTTCACTTTCACGCATGGAGGCGCGTGCGTGAGCTTTCCTCACTGCGGTTTCTGATAAAGAACCAGAAGACGCGTCATTCTTAGAAAATCTGTTTAAAACCCGAGAGCCGCTCGGAAACAAACCAAATACACAAGAAATGACTCGACTAGAGCTTCTTTAAATCATTATTTAGATCATTTATTTTGTCCAGAACGCATTTTAACAACTGAAACGGATTTACAACAAATGTTTTATGGAATATTACATGAAAATCTATTCATTCCTCAGAAGAAATGACACTAAAGTTAATTTTTGGAGCAAATTAAAAGAGAGAGAAATCAAATCTATTCTCTAAAAGGAGAATAATCTTTTTTATATATAATTAAGTGTTTGTGCGTTTTAAATAAGATGTTTCCATCACTTTTTAGTTTCAGCTCAAACTGATCAGTTTAAATCAAAGTGATTCTCTAAAAATGTCAGATCTGACTGATAGCTGAAGGATTTCTGCAGCTTTTCTCATGAAGCCAGAGGTGGGATTAACCTATAAAGCTTTAATAGACTAAGGCTCTTCAAATAACTTAAAAATGACCCAAACGAGACGATGCTTTGATGAGAGAAGCTGAAAAAGATGGAGTGGATGCTGGCCTTCTCCCCCTCCCCCTCCCCCTCACCCCTCACCCTTGTTGGGTGTGCTGCGGAGCAAGCAGGGTTGAGAGGGCAAGTGCTGACCAGCCCTCTTTCTCTCTCCGTCTGCTGTTACTAGGTCACAACACACACACACACACCTACACACACACACCTCTCCTTGTGGTCAGTGCTGCCACCAGGGAGAGGGGTAATTTAAGCCCTCCTTGATGCAGCCTATTCATCACTGTCCGCTGGTCCGTGCCTCAAAATTAAAGTCTGATCTACAAAGTTGGACTGAAATGAGATCAAATTGGCAGAGGTCACAGAAAGCTGGGCGAGCAGCTGGGTCAGAACCAGTTCATGTTCACGTTGCTTTGGTTTTAGCTGAGAATCAGTTGGAACTTTTTTAAGTCAGCACATGATTGGAAACTGGAAAACGTCACCAGCAGTTTTAGGTAAAAACAGATCCGAAATATAAACATCATAAATTAAATCAAAGGTTTTTTTTTACAGCAGAATGATTTTTGGATTTTTCTTGTGTTGTCATTAAAATTTAAGTATTTATAAATTAAGACTTAAAAATGCAAAATCTTTATTATTAATTAAATTATAATCAATCAAATGAATTATCAGATAGATGCTGAGTGATACGGGCTGCATTCCCTTTAGATACTCTGTCCCTTAGCTGTTTCACACAACAAGCCATCAATAGCAACAGAAATGGAATGCAGCCCTCGTTAATAATACCTGGGAAAGGATCAGCAGTCAGTTGAGTTCAGTCAGCACAGGAAGAACAATCTTTAAATGGACACATTTACCTGGTCTGTTTAGAAATATGATCATAATTCTTTGTTTTGCTGTGTGAACATAACATAATAATGACGCTGTATTACGTGTGATGGTTACGATTTATTTGATGCACGTGATCAGACTCGTCTCCTCAGCTTTGTGGAAAAGTTGCTCTATACGAAACTGGTCCAACACTGTTATATGACGCACCAATACCAGCACCCCCCCCCCACACACACACACACCACACACACACACACACCCACACACACACACACACAGACAGACACAGACAGACACACAGACAGACAGACAGTCAGTCAGACAGACAGTCAGACAGACAGACCGTCAGACAGACAGCATACACAGACAGACAGTCAGACAGACAGACAGACAGACAGACACAGACAGACAGACAGACACAGACAGACAGCCAGACAGACAGACAGACAGACAGACAGACAGACAGACAGACAGAGACACAGGCAGACAGAAAGACGGAGACACAGACAGAGATAGACACAGACAGACAGACAGACACACAGGCAGGCAGGCAGACAGACAGAAAGACACAGACAGACAGACAGACAGACAGACACAGACAGACAGACAGACAGACAAAGACAGACAGACACAGACAGACAGACAGTCAGACAGACAGACATACACAGACAGACAGTCAGTCAGACAGACAGACAGACAGACACAGACAGACAGACAGACACAGACAGACAGAC
>SSNR01000202.1:951137-1002412 GCA_006937965.1 Callopanchax toddi
TCTCTCTGCCCAAATAACTATGATCATAGTTTTCATTAGTAAACATGCGGAGCTTCAACAGGACTGAGACACTTCTAGTCCACAGAAATCGAACATGTTTTCATTTTCCTGCTTTTAAATCCAAACATTTTAGAACTTTATGGATGTTTTTATGGATAACGTTTCAAAATGTTTAGAATTCACTGGTAATTTTTATTTTACTAACAGATTGTAGGGAGTTTGTGTCATCGGTCACGTTTAATGTTTTAAGATTGCTCTTTTTTATGCTAAATTGTTTTTGTAAAAAAATAAAATAAATCCTAGAAGTTTAGATCTACTGTCTCAGAGTCTATAGGGTCAGTGGTCAGGAGTCCCGCCCCCTCAGTGTAAATGAACAGACAATTTCCCAGACTAAAAGCCAGAAACACACCTCCAATCCTTTGTCTAGGTGTTGACTCCTGTTGATTCGTGTACTTCGATTTCTGCTGCCAGTTCAAATATTTATATTGTTATTGTTATTATTTGATGCACATAAATCCCATGATTGCATGCAGGAGAATAGGAGGGACTTTGAGTGGCACCTCTGTAGAGCAGACTCTGGCTGCACCAACACAACATGGCAGCTCCTGGAAACAGGAAGTAGGATCGTTTTGCTTTTCTTTTGAATAGCTAACAGGTGGAACAAGTTTGTCTAGTTCTTATTTAAGGTGATGGTTATATGTGATGTAGTCAGGGTTGTAGGGTTAGGGTTAGGGTTGGGGCTTTGACAGGATGGTGTTTAGCAAACCTCTCTTATCTTTACCATAAAACTCTCGGCTGCTTCAGCAGTGACAGAAGCATGACTTTCATTTGCCCTTGGTGGAGAACAGAGTTGTTCTGTTGATGTGATTTTATTGCTCCTAAGGTGTTTCAGTAGAGTTTAGGGTGTTGTAGCAGGAGGTAGTGCACGCCAGGCCGTCTGGAATGGATAAAAAGCTAAACCGTGTCATTGTGTTTTCAAAGTTACAGTCTAAAATCACAACAAGACACAGAGTTTTTGGAACATTTTGCTGTTTTGCAGACTCAGCTAAATCTTTTCCCTGCTTCTGCCCCTTCCTCTGTAATATGCAGGTTGGTGTAAAGATATGAGAGATGATTAACTGATCCAGTGCAGCGGAAATCAGCCAGAACCAACATGGTGCCAGCAGGGTACGACACACGTTTAAAACACACACACCTACAAGAGAAAACACACACCTACCCTTGGACTAACAGGTGCAGTCCTTCATGTTACCGTAAGTAGACGTTCCTCTCTCACATCGCCCATCAGTCGGTCGCCCACACTCATGCACACATCACTCCACATCAGACATCGCTTTGTCTGAAAGACACATAAATGTACATCTTCACGCAGACCAACTTTCCTCCATTTCACATCAGATTACTGCAGATTCACACACACACACACACACACACAAATCATCACACATCAGCTCCGTCTGAAGGAGGAAACAGCCTTTTGGTGGTGGGAGGGGTTGATGGGGCAGAGGAGAAAGTACACAGGAAGTACATTAGTTATCACTCCGTCTCCTCCACGTTTTCACTTCTTATCGCCAGCCAACGTCTCAGACGCCGGACAAGCTACGATTCCTCCTCGTTCCACTCCTGTCCTCTTCTCTTTCCGTGTCTCTCTTTCTAACACACGTGCCTTTAAAAATGACTTCCGTGCTACTTTAATGTCAAGCCTTGGTATCTGGATGACACCCAGCAAGCTGCAGAGGCTGCGAGACAAGCGGATGAAATATTTACTCATTTTAGCAGAATATAAAGAGGTGAAGGAGTCAAAGTAAAAAAAATATCTCCTGTCTGGTCTTTCTTACAAACTCAAAGTATCTATTTAATGAATATGAGTCATTTTATAACTTCATAATTAGGATTGTATTTTCAATATGTTGATTCACAGACACTTTAAGGCAGGTTTTAAGTGACCTGAGGAGACTTTACATGGAGTTTTTTAGAGTCAGCTACTAAGATAAATCAGAGAGATGCTTATGATGGTCGGTCAAGCTATATTAGCTTTAAGCTAATTTTCAACATGTAGAAAACTACAAAAGGATGAAGAGCATCATCATTAGGTAACATTACTTCATCATTACCTATCATCATTAACTAACCATATAAACTAATGGTTAATGAAGAACTAATGTTACGTAACAATAAACTTCTAGTTAGTTAATAGTGAACTAATGGTTAATGATGACCTCATAATGATGAATTAGTAAAGCACATTTTATGGCTGTTCTTAGGAGGAGCTGATTGATGTTTATTTACACTGAAACAGCAGTGTTGGAGCTGCAAACTGATGCTATATAAAAACAATCAATAATACACATATAATAAAATAAATACATAAAATAAAACACACATAATACACAATACTCAGCCCAGTGTCCACTATGTGTATCATAGTTTTAGATAGCGAGCTGTCCCGCCGTCCTTTGGACAGCCAGTTTTCTAAAATCACGGCCTAAATCCCAAAGGACTGCTTTTACATTTGATGGCAAAGTTGTCCTTGTTTTATCATCCGTGTACGGTTCCTTCTTTGGTTTTTCCGTTTCAAAATAAAATCAGAAAAACCAAATAATCATTTCATTTTCTTTTTTCTTTTTTTTGGTTTTAAAACAAAATTTGAAAAACGAAAGATAGACAAAGGAAAAAAAAGCCTTTTTTTTATTTTGCAATTTGCAGATTAAAACAAAAACATCTCAGTTCCCTCTTCCTCGAAGCAGAACTCATCCAGTGACAGTCGGAACTCGAGGCGACTTGACTTCTCTTCTCTCTGCAGTCAGCTCCAGCACATGCACTGGTTTTAGTCAGTGTGATGTGAAAGTATTGAACATGTTTGTGGATTGTTCAAAGGTAGCCTAGCTATATTTTGGTCTGATTTACAAAGTTTTCTATTCAGAAAAATTGGCAAAATTTTGATATCAAATCTTCAAATACTTCTTATTTTTAAAAACTCACTTCTGAAGAAATGTTTCTAATTAACTTACTTTTAATTTTAGCAAAATCCTATGTTCACAAAATGAAACGGGGTGGAAAAACTCCCTTTTACACCTTTAGAGAATCTGATCTAAAGTCTTCATTTATTTAATCAAAAAAAAATTTGATAAAACAGTTTTCCAAAAGTTTTCTTTGACTGAATAGACAGACCCTTCATCTTTGTTTTGTGTGCTTTGATTTATTTTTGTTCTTTTGTTGTTTTTCATGAAAAAAGTTGGATGTACATTTCCAACCATGTATTTTATGCCAATTTGTTTTGATTGTTGAGATTTGTGGTTGTAATGAAACGACCTGTTCAATAAAAAACCAACAAAAAACACACATGCACTTAGAAAACAGTGAAGACATGGACATGTTGGTGTTCTTCAGAGGGAGTTGACCATCACACTGAGAGTTGCGTCTTCTCAGATTGTTCTCCATGCAAAACCTTCTGACACTCATATAGAGTGACGTGGAGCTCCATGGCGGCGTAAAGCATCGCTGATGTCAGCGGGGGGGGGGGGGGGGGGGGGGGGGGGGGGGGGGGGGGGGTGACATCTTCAAAGAGCCGCGTAGCAAGTTTGTGAAGGACTCCAGTGCAGACATTGCTGCAAAGTTTTCGCGCTTTAGCTCAAAACAATTCGACTTCCGGTGTTCTTCCGGCACTTCCAGTGTCGCAACAAATTGTTTAGGTTTGCATTTTAGGTTAAAAAAGGTAAAAATCCATCACTGTGGTTTTTGTCTTTGTTAAATATTACGTTTTTACTTTTGACTTTCAAAAACTCGTCTCGTCTCGTCTTCTTCCACTTATCCGGGTTGCGGGGGCAGCATCCCAATTAGGGAGTCCCAGACGGTCTTCTCCCCAGCCACTTCTACCAGCTCCTCCGGCAGGATCCCAAGGCGCTCCAGGGCCAAACCAGAGATATATTTCCTCCAGCGTGTCCTGGGTCGACCCGGGGGCCTCCTGCCGGCAGGACATGCCTGAAACACCTCCCTGGGGAGGCGTCCAGGGGGCGTCCTAACAAGATGCCCGAACCACCTCAACTGGCTCCTTTCGACATGGAGGAGCAGCGGTTCTACTCCGAGTCTCTCCCGGATGTCCGAGCTCCTCACCCTATCCCTAAGGCTGAGCCCGGCCACCCTGCAGAGAAAACTCATTTCGGCCGCTTGTATCCGCGATCTCGTTCTTTCGGTCATTACCCAAAGCTCATGACCATAGGTGAGGATTGGGAGGTAGATCGACCGGTAAATCGAGAGCCTTGCTTTCCGGCTCAGCTCCTTCTTCACCACAACAGACCGGTTCAGCGTCCGCATCACTGCAGACGCTGCCCCAATCCACCTGTCGATCTCCCGCTCCCTCCTTCCCTCACTCGTGAACAAGACCCCGAGATACTTGAACTCCTCCACTTGAGGCAGGATCTCTCTCCCGACCTGGAGTTGGCAATCCACCCTTTTCCGACTGAGAACCATGGCCTCAGATTTGGAGGTGCTGATCCTCATCCCAGCCGCTTCACACTCGGCTGCGAACCTCCCCAGCAAGAGCTGTAGGTCAGAGCCTGATGAAGCTAGGAGGACCACATCATCTGCAAAAAGCAGAGACGAGATTCTCCTGTCACCAAACTCAACACCCTCCACACCACGACTGCGGCTAGAAATCCTGTCCATAAAGGTTATGAACAGGACCGGTGACAAAGGGCAGCCCTGGCGGAGTCCAACCCTCACTGGGAACAGGTCCGACTTACTGCCGGCTATGCGGACCAGACTCACACTCCTTTGGTACAGGGACTGAATGGCCCTTAACAAAAGACCATCCACCCCGTACTCCTGGAGCGCCCCTCACAGGGTGCCCCTGGGGACACGGTCATAAGCCTTCTCCAAATCCACTAAACACATGTGGATTGGTTGGGCAAACTCCCATGACCCCTCCATCACCCTAGCGAGGGTAAAGAGCTGGTCCACAGTTCCACGACCAGGACGAAAACCACATTGCTCCTCTTCTATCTGAGGTTCAACCATCGACCGGAACCTCTTCTCCAGTACCCTGGAGTAGACCTTTCCAGGGAGGCTAAGGAGTGTGATCCCCCTATAGTTGGAACACACCCTCTGGTCCCCCTTCTTAAAAATGGGAACCGCCACCCCGGTCTGCCACTCCACAGGAACTGCCCCCGATGACCACGCAATGTTGCAGAGACGTGTCAGCCACGACAGACCTACAACATCCATAGCTTTCAGATACCCAGGTCGGATCTCATCCACCCCCGGGGCTCCGCCACTGCGTAGTTTTTTGACTACCTCAGCGACTTCTGCCCCAGAGATTGGACAGTCCGTCCCCAGGTCTCCCAGCTCTGGTTCCTCATAGGAATGCGTGTCGGTGGGATTGAGGAGCTCCTCAAAGTATTCCTTCCACCGCCCGACTATAGCCCCAGTTGATGTCAGCAGCTCCCCGTCCCCACTGTAAACAGTGTGAGCGAGTTGCCGCCTTCCTCCCCTGAGGCGCCGGATGGTTTGCCAGAATCTCTTTGGAGCCGACCGATAGTCTTTCTCCATGGTCTCGCCGAACTCCTCCCATGCTCGAGATTTTGCCTCGGAAACTGCCACTGCTGCACCCCGCTTGACCCTCCGATACCCATCAGCTGCCTCTGGAGACCCACAGACCAGCCATGCCTTGTAGGCCTCCTTCTTCAGCCTGACGGCTCCCCTAACCTCTGGTGTCCACCAGCGGGTACGGGGGTTACTGCCACGATTGGCACCGGCTACCTTGCGACCACAGCTAGCAACAGCCGCCTCAACAATCGCAGAGCGGAACAAGGCCCATTCGGACTCAATGTCCCCCACTGCTCTCGGGACGCGGTCGAAGCTCTGCTGGAGGTGGGAGTTGAAGACCATCTTGACAGGCTCTTCTGCCAGGCGTTCCCAGCAGACCCTCACTATACGTTTGGGTCTACCAGGTCTGCGTAGCATCTTCCCCTGCCATCTGATCCAACTCACCACCAGGTGGTGATCAGCTGACAGCTCCGCTCCTCTCTTCACTCGAGTGTCCAAAACATACGGTCTCAGGTCAGATGATACAACTATAAAGTCAATCATCGACCTGTAACCTAGGCTGCCCTGGTACCAGGTGTACCGGTGGGCATCCTTATGTTTGAACATGGTGTTCATTATGGCCAAACTGCGACTTGCACAGAAGTCCAAAAACAGAACACCACTCGAGTTCAGATTGGGCGGGCCGTTCCTCCCAATCACGCCCCTCCAGGTCACGCTGTCATTGCCCACGTGAGCGTTGAAGTCCCCCAGCAGGACTATGGAGTCCCCAGTAGGAGCGCTATCCAGCACTCATCCCAGGGACTCCAAAAAGGGTGGGTACTCTGAGCTGCTATTTGGAGCATAAGCACAAACAACAGTCAGGACCCGTTCCCCAACCTGAAGGCGCAGGGAAGCTGCCCTTTCGTCCCCCGGAGAAAACCCCAACATACAGGCAGAGAGTCTTGGGGCTAACAGAAAGCCCACCCCAGCCCTCCGCCTCTCACCCGGAGCAACTCCAGCAAAGAAAAGTGTCCAACCCCTCTCCAGGACTCGGGTTCCAGAGCCAACGCTATGTGTCGAGGTGAGCCCGACTATATCTAGCCGGTATCGCTCAGCCTCTTCCACAAGCTCCAGCTCCTTCCCCGCCAGAGAGGTGACGTTCCATGTCCCGATAGCCAGTTTTTGTGTCCGGGGATCGGACCGCCAAAGCTCCCGCCTCGGTCTGCCATCCGATCCACATTGCACCAGACCCTTCATGTTCCTCCTGCAGGTGGTGGGCCCACAGGTGGATGAGCCCATGTATCCAGTTCGGGCTGGGCCCGGCCGGGCCCCATGGGCTAAAGCCCGGCCACCAGGCGCTCGCTCACGGGCCCCAACCCCAGGCCTGGCTCCAGGGTGGGACCCCGGTAACCCTCCGGGCCGGGTACACTGGCTCGATGATTGTACTTGCATGAAGAGTCTTTTGAACCGCACTTTGTCTCACCCCTCACCTAGGACCAATTTGCCATGGGTGACCCTACCAGGGGCACAAGTGCCCCAGACAACATGGCTCCTAGGATCATTAGGGCACTCAAACTCCTCCACCACGATAAGGTGACGGTTCACGGAGGAGACTTTCAAAAACTGAAAAACAGAAGAATGAACCATACACGGATTTTTTATGTTATATCTAATCATGAATTTTCATTTCGTGTAAGTAAAATACAATCTGAACATCGCCAGAGCCGGTCGGCAAAAAGACGTACTACCAGAAATACGTCGCTAAACTCTCTGCAGCCTGAGAGCAGCAGCTGTAGTCAGAGTGTAGTGACGAGGATGACATCACACAATGTGGATTTAATGAAAGAACTACAGCTCAGGAGACACTATAGCACGCGGGTCAGAAATATGTGGCTCCTGGGCGGGACCGCCCCCCTGAGCTGAGCCGTACAATGCTCTGATATGAAGCATCAACCTCCCAGGTTAGGTCAGACTCTGGTCCAGCTCACTGGGTCCTTTTGTCCTGCTAAAGACCCCAAAATGGACAAAATCTATAAACAACATGATTCATGCTCAGTCCAGGTGTCTCCTCAGGCAGCAGCAAGCTGATCCTCAGACGAGGCTGAGACGATGATAACTTTCACTTTTTTAATTCAAAACAATAAAACGAGCAAGCAGAATGTACACACAGCATGAATATGAATGAAAAGGAGCTGAGAGAAGAAAAATATCTTATTTTCTGCCTCTTTTCACAAAAGAACATTAAATCAATTTCCACCTCATTCCTGTTCTGACTTCCAAACTTATTCACAGACACCGTTTTCATTTTATATTTCCAAAATTACCTTTCATTTAAAACATTGTAAAATATATTTAATTTAACACTTTGCTTTTTTAGAGGGTGGGTTTTTTTTATTAATTTTTTTGTTTTGGGGGACAAAAATGGGGGACACCCACTTCCTCCTTTGGGACACCCACTTTCCGGCTAATTCCCTGATGTGTACAAACCCATGTTAATGTTAATGGGAAATCAGTCAAAACGAGCTGGAATCAGGAAAACATCTTTAAGGTCGTCCTGAGGAAAACTACAAGGTGTCAAACCAGTTTCAGGTAGAAAAGCAAAGGATGATGGGAACACTTAACTCTCAGTGATCTAAACACATTTCATTCCTTCACATGCAGCAGGAATAAAGATGAAGATGTTCCTTTTTCCTACATTAAGATGATGTGAGTTGCTTGGTTTGGGTGTTTTTACCATCAGGTGCTTCAGTCCGCTGCCTCTCTTGTGTGGAGTTAGCGTCTTCCTCCACTCTGTAGTTTTCCCCAGGTTAAAACTGACCGTAAGAATGAATATGAGCGTGTGATGGACTGACCTCACCTCCTGCCTGCTGGGAAACCGGATCAACCCCCACCCCCCAGACCCTGAAGAGGACCAGGCAGGTACAGAAAACAAGTGAACCCCACTAATGTGGGTTTTGTTTTATTTGAATCTGTCAGACTTTTCATAGATCTGCCTGTTAATATAATTACTGGGAAAATAGACTTGTTATTTCTGTAACTGGTTAAAAAAGAACATTTCAAATAATGAATATAATAAACCTTTATTTTTAATTAAAATAGAATTCTCATTAATTTAAATTTTCTATTTTGTTATTAAAACTGAGTTAAAGCCAAATGCTGCTACTAGAAACAAACATTTTGGATAAAAATGATGACAACACAAATGATCTAACATGAACACACAAATAGATCAGATGTTTAAACATAATGTGTTTTTAGCTTGTTTTACTAACATCACAATAATTAATATAAACAATAGTTAATATAAACATTTAAATAGTTATGTACAAACTTAAAGCTTCTGAAAATAAAAACACACAAATAAATGAAGACAAATTGTTTATTACAGGTGTGTCCTCAACGTGACGCATCAGTGAATAAATAAAAGAAACTTATGTCATATAAAAACATCTGACCATCCTGAAACCATAAAACCAGTTTTACACACTCTAAAAAGTAAAACCATCATTTACTTACATTTTTTAGTGTAACATTTTACACTCAAGAATTTTAAGTAGATTGGAGACAATTATATTAAGTAAAAGCCAACTTTATCAGTATAATTGTCTCCAATCTACTCAAAATTCTTGAGTGTAAAATGGTACACCAAAAAATGTAAGTAAATGATGGTTTTACTTTTTAGAGTGCACGATGCGTTTTGTTTGAATCAAACACTAACCAGTTAGAACACATTATAAAAGTTAAAAAAAAAATTAATTAAAAGAGAAAAAGGCTAAAACACCAACTTAAACTGAGATCACAATGTTATTGGTTGTTTTTTTTATAAAACAACTGATAAACTGAAAAAATATTTGAATACACTCCAAAAAAAAATCCTGCACGTTACTTAATTTAATCTGTGTAATATTTTTACACTCAAGAATTTTGAGTAGATTGGAGACAATTTTATTGATAAAGTTGGCTTTTACTTAATATAATTGTCTCCAATCTACTCAAAATTCTTGAGTGTAAAATGTTACACCAAAAAATGTAAGTAAATGATGGTTTTACTTTTTAGAGTGTAGTTTACTTTTATATGACACTTTATTTTTTGTCTTTGTGTTTTTATTTTTATATGCAGAAAAGTTCAGATATTTATGAAATGTAATAATTTCAAAGAAGCTTCATTTCACTTTATTTGTCAGCCTAATTAAAAATGTAGAGTTCATCCAATAAAATGTATGTTACGTAAACAGATAATAATATAATTTTACTGTGAAATTTAAAGGAGTCAATAAAACGGAACATTTGATTTGAGGTGTGTGATGTCATTTCTGATTTATACAACATTACAGAGTGTTTCCTGTTCCAGATAGAAGTAAATGTGCTGAACTGTCATTTTCTTGTCTTCATTATTTTCCATAATAGTCCTGAAAACACTGATGTTACCATCCAGTAGTTGAGGGAACAGAAAGACTTCAAATAAACATTCAGCTCCTCAGTGCTGGACTTTGTGAATAAACGAGACGGAGAAGGACTTTTCTCCTGTGATCGGCTGCAGATGTGAGCTCCGGTCTGGGTTTAGTTAAAGTCCTGCTGCCAGGAATATTTGCTACAATTCAATAAATAGAGCTGTTAGGAGAGAGGCATTTCCTTGTCACCATGTAAAGAGTTCGGAGCGGATGTTTCACAGGGAGTGTTTTCACTCGCTTCACTCACACACTCGCCTGAAAACAAAACACCGAGTGTAGGAATGCATACTGAAAGGCTGCAGGGGTCAGAAACAATGGGTCTGAAGGTGAATTTAAACAGGTGAGCATTCTGAAGGATGATTTACTTAATCACACGTCAGTCGCTATGAGAGGAAGTCATGCTGCAGGAGCATGACCTGATGATGTGTTCTGGATTTTATGCTGTAGAAAATGTAAAACACTTGGGGGAGCATTTAATATGCAGCTCCCCCTATTGTGTCTTTTCCTCTCCTTCCTCCTCTCCTCTCCTCTCTTCTCTCCTCCCTCGTGCTCGTTTGCCATCAAAACATTACACAGAGAAATCCTGGCGATCTGAGCGGGCCGTGAGGAAAGGTCACATGGAGACTCCATAAAATGGATGAAGCCTAATGATTAGCTCAACCTTTACCTAATCAATAATCATTTATCCAACAATATCACCGGCAGCCACAGCCCACTTTGCCATTAACCTCAGCGGTGAGGCTGTATTGTTTCCTCTGGCAGCTTTATGGCGCTCCGATGAGCGGCAGGGTGGGACGCTGACGGCTCACATCCTATTAGGGGTCTGCAGGTATTTTACTGTGGGACTGTGACATCATAATTACACTCTAAATGATTGAATGTGACAATCAGCATAGAAACATATACTAGGTCATTTGAGTTTTACTGATGCTTTTACATCCATTCTCACCTTTGAGAATGTTTACAAACGAAACAAATTAATCTCTTTATTTTATTATTTATGAATTCTCCTTGAGTTTAATTTACTTGTTTTCCTCAAAACAAAAAACTACATATAAGGAACATCTTTGCCATAATTTCCTCTTTTAACACACACACACACACACACACACACACACACACACACACACACACACTAGCAGCGTCTGTCTCCTCTGTGTCTCTTCATGATGCCATCTTCATCATAACCTCTCCCTTTTTATTGCCTTTAATGACTCCTTCTCGCTTTTCATTAATTCTTTATTGATTCCTCTTGACGTTGCCTGAATTATTTTCCAATTACATCAAATAATAAAAAAAGAGAATCCATGGTAAGTGCGCTCCGGTCTGCGTGTGTGTTTGTGTTTTTAGCCGTCTGATTTCATACAGTGTGTGTACTGTTGTGTTGTTACGGTAGTTTTCAGGCACCAAACGGACTTTTCCTCTCTTTTCAGTCAGACACACTTTCACAGCCATTTTTGCACATATGTTCCCTCACACCTCACTGAATTTGAATATGACGGAGGAGGAGGAGGACTGGTAAAGGTCACAGGAACCTAATGGCTCCGGCTGTCTTACACGAAACAGGTCCAGACTCTTCGGACATGCTGGTGTGCACCAGAGGAGACGTGAGCGGGAAACACACACCGACCGGAGCGATGCAGTGAAACACACTTCACCACAACAAACACACACTCCTGCATCCAAACGTCCTGTAACCTGAACCTCTTTTAGCAGGATGTGAAGTGTAGTAGGTGGATGCAGTTTTAAAATGAGATGGTCCTAGTTAATACCCTCAGGTCGTTAATTATAACAATTATTCAGCCCCATATCACAGACACATATTGACTCCTGCTTTTTTCTCCTCCTGGGTCATCTGATAACGCACCCAAAAGGCTCAATTAGAAAATAAAGTGAGTGTATTAAGTGTGTGCTCCTGTGACTGTACAGAAAATGGAAATAGATTTTTACCTGGACTGTTTATTATGTATCACACAATCCATTCATTCCTCTGTTGTCCAATTGCATCAAATTACCATAAAGCCATGTCAGACAAAGTGATGGTTAATGAGGGAAAGTGTCATTCAGACCCTCATGATGCAAATGTACACCTGCAGATGTGAAGCTTCTCTGTTGTCGGTGACTTTTAGTCTCAAATCAAATGTTTTATGCACTTACCTGAGGACCGTTAGCTGCTGTTGTTTCTGGATTTGAGAATCACACGGTTTTTATTTCATGTAATTCAGAGAGCAGCTCATGGTTCTGACCTTGGACTTGAAAGCAGCCAACCTCAAAGTCCAGACTTCGGTCCGAATTAAACCAAACACCAAGCCGGTCCAGACCCAGCACACACGTTACGTTAGGAAGCACCAGTTAAGTGTAGGAGGTCTGCTGCAGGCATCCAGAAGTTACACATTTAACACTGAACACTGAGTTTAGAGCTGGACAGAAAACAAAGCAGCTACGTTTAAGAAAACGTCGACCAACAATCAATAAATCTCACCAGAAGAGAGAGGAAGGGAGCTAGCACTATAGTCTCACGTCCTCATGAAGAATGATGTGAGCAGATTAAATCCTGTAGCTGCCAAAATCCAAAATCCCCTCCTCCTCAGTCGGACTGGGAGGTTAACTCTGGAGCAGCTGACCAGATGAACCTCGGACCAAATAAACGTCAAGAAAACAACTGAGGTTAGCCTTCAGCGTTCTGACATCATCATCATCATCATCATCAGTGAGTCCAACAGAACACCCTCAGAATACTAAACAATCATAAATTATTTAAAATTCATGATATATTGTGACGATTCATAACGTGCTTTTTTTTAAGGCAGAAAAAATGATTTCTTTAATCTTAAATGAAATTAATGTGAGAAACTATTGGTAGCTAAATAGTAAATGTCCTGTATTTCTATAGATCTTTTAAGAGTTCAACACTCCCCAAAGTGACTGGATAAAAGTTACCATAACCGGGAAAATGCCCGATCCCAGTCCAGTCAGGTGCTGAGCGACGTGGACCTTTGCCCGTAGGGAGGGGGCGTGTCTGTCTGGGAGCACAGACTGTAGCGTGCGTCCTGGTTGATCCAGACTCCTCACCTGGACACAGGTCAGCAGCACCACCGCGGTGCACGTATAGATGGTGGAGATGCAGCATTATTTCTGCACCCTTGGATCGAATTATTTTTGGGGAAATGTCACCTCCGTCCATCCCAAATCTATGCCCACGATTCACTCAAACATTCACAATCATCAGGTTTTTAGGCAGATAATAATGGCATTAATTTAGGTCCAAATGTGGTTAAATTATAAAATTCAACCACATTCAGAAAAACACAAACAGGAAGATCAAAAATACATTTTGGGGGGAAATCACTGCTATAACTTGGCCCAACTTTAGTCACTTTAATCTCTTCTGATGTGTCACTTTAGATTCAGGCAGTTTGTTGAGACCTGAAACAGGATCAAGTTTAGTTAAATCTCATAGTGTCCAGTATTTACTGCAACATGTTGGAGACCTAACACTGTAGGGAAACAATTTTACTTCATTTGTAAGTTGCACACACATTTAATACTAATATTTACTCCTCACTAGTTGCTCCTAACCTTTAACTTTACCTTCAGATCCGATTTGGACCTTTGACTATGAAGTTAGTGTTGTTCTTACAGCGTGTTCTCCTTCTGGATGCCTGTCTTTGGAGATGTGTGTTCCTGAGTGTGTGTGTGTGTGTGTGTGTGTGTGTGTGTGTGTGTGTGTGTGCGTGTGTGTGACCCCCACTGCCCCTCCTCTGAGAGTCAGTGTGATATACGGAGCTCTAATTGTCAGGTCTGGCCTCCACATTCCTCGCCTCAAACAGCCGACCAACAGTGTGTCACTTTAACAACCGCAAATTATCACCCTGATGGAGATCTCAGCTTCACCGTAGCTCTATGAGAATATAGATACATTTCCTTCAATAAATTACCCCTACCAGCTCTACACACACACATACACACACTCAGCTCATTACCTGTCCACTAGCAGCGTCTCTCACATTCACTCCTTGACTGATGCTTTGACCACAGTATTACCATGTCTGCCTCAGGATCTGCCTAAAAGAGGATGAGATGAATGTAACCCTTTGAGTCATGAAGCTGCATCCTCGGAGAGCAGAGCAGAAACAGGGCGGGTGGATCTGGTGGCCACCATCAGCGGGAAAGGAGAAGGAAGGCATGATGTCACTGTTTCATTCTTTTCTTCATCACTACAAGCTTTAATTCTGCTAGACCTTCACATGTTCAGCATTGGCCTGTTGAAGTCACTGTAGGATATATGGAGGAATATTTTTGAAGGAAGATACACGTTTCTGAAGGGTTTTTAAGGTAATCTGCAACAAATTTAAACGGATTCCCAGAAGTGTTTTTTTTTTAACAAAAGGATGTAGCTCCATTATCAGGAGGACATTAGATCTCATCCTGCCATGTGGTTCATTTTTACATCAGCACTAAACAAAAATGATTCCAACCACCCAATCGGATGCAGCCTAAGTGCTTCAACATGTGAAACAAGGCAGTGATGTTCTGCAGCCAGCGAGATGCCACGTAAGTGTTTCAGTCTGTCCTCAGAGTCCAGGCCAGCTCTGCTGCAGGCTGAGCCCAGACCCGGGGTTCTGCTTAATGAAAGGCAGACTGGAAAAGGCTCTTGATTGATTTGGTACATCTTGATTTGATATCCTGAATTAATTACTCCAACTTGAATAATATATAAAGGAAAGATAAATGTAAAACACTCAGAGGAAATAAGTAGAGCACTCAGAGCTGAATCTGATACGAGGACGCTCCTCAGTCTACCTCAGCCTCCAGTAGAGAGAAACCTTCATTCACGCTGTCACACACACACACACACACACACACACACACACACACACACACACACACACGTACAAATATTTATATATGCACACACACGCACATGTAACAATCTTGTTTTTTAGATTTTCCCTGACTAAATAATCCCATCAGAGACATTTTTTAATAGATTTTCTTTTTTTCTTTTTTTTTGGGGGGGGGGGGGTCACTCTGTAACTAGGTGTTATAACAAGCTTAAAGCTGCTCTAATCTACAAACAAGCTAGGTATAGCTAGCTAACACAGTCCCAGAGCTCTCACCCCTCCCATCAGCGATAATCCTGCCCCCCCCCCCCCCCCAGACTTGGGGGGGGGGGCTAAATCACCAGTCGTTGAAACGCTACGCTAATGTTCTCCCTGGTTTCTCCTCTTTCTGCGTCCAAACGTTTTTAGTTTCCTGCAGCTGAAAAGGTGTTTTTCTTTTTGGGACTCTGGTATTTTTCCTAAAACTGAAGCGCTAACAGCTGTTTCTGTCCTTCTCTCACTTCCTGGATGTTCTGCTGAGAAATGCTCCAGCAGCATTAATGGAGGATCCAAGCAGAGAGGAAGTGAGGCGCTTCAGGAGACAGACAGCCGGATTGTCCAATAGTGTATGACTGGCTGAGGTTTTTAGAGACCTGGAGGACAACCATTTTATTCATTTCCTTTTTTTTTTTTTGGTTGATTGCCACAATATACTTATAGCTATACTATGTTAGAACAACACGTTCTCACTCCCCACTCGTCAACATCTTGACGCATGGTCAGCGTCCCTCTGCGGCGCATCTCAACGAGCGGGGTACACCCCTCCCGTCCAAAAATGACGTTCAGGGTTCGCTCATTGAAAGTTATAGAGCTCCCTGAACGTCTGTACCTAACGACTTGAGAACGAGGACTAGGAGCCTGTTTCATATTTTAGAACGTTTTATAAAATGTACTACGATCCTTTTACAGCTGATACTTGAAATTATTTGAACCTTTTGGTTCATTAGACTTCATCTTTAACATGATCTGTTCTGCCTCTCTGAACAAATGCAGTAAATTGTAGAATCAGTTAGGGCTAACCCTAGCTCTTTTTTTTTACAACATAAACATAACTATTTTAATTAGGAAGAAAAGTCCGGTGGCCCGCGGCTTGAGATTATGTATGGATAAACGATTTTTTTAATAAAGTTTTTTTCATCACCGTGGTGACGTCATCGAACGCGACCGCGCCACAGGTGGGTCAAAACTATTCCTTAGCTCTTTTTCGTACCATAAAACACAAATAAACACACGTTTATAGGATAAATACATATTTATAAATGTTCTAAATCACTCATTGTTCCACAAAATTGCTTCCATTAACTCATAAAAGTAACATCAGCAACTTAGTGAGCTTTAACGTGTGTTTATTTGTGTGCCTGGGAATGGGTTGTGGACTGGGAGGGGAGAGTGTCATAATTGTTCTATGTGTGGGAAAGCGAGGGAATGTGGGTTGTATGGGTCATTTTAATCTGTCAAGCACTTTGTGTTGCTCGCTCTGGCATGAAAGGTGCTATAGAATAAAGTTTGATTTGATTTGATTTGATGACCTACCTGCTGCCTTTTCCTGATCAAGTCCTCTACTGGTGTTGTCCTGTTCCACAAATCCAGTGGAAATGGATTAAATGATGACAGAGAGAGATTTTGTAATTAATTGCAGTTTATTACGCTCCATGACTTTTTAACGTTTATGCAAAAAGGGTATTAAATGAAGGTTAACATGCTGACTGAGAACCTTCATATTTAAACTTTATGCAACCTGCATCATTAAAACTGAGGCTGCAAACTTTGTAACAGTTAATATTTGTCTTCCTCTCACTAGGTTACCACAGTTGATCTTTCCCATCCTTTCCTTTTTTCTTCATCTTTTGAGAAGGAATAGAAAAAGCTTGAAACTTCAAAGCTTCCAGAAAATCACTGGCAAGTATTGCTCTCCACTTTCTTTTCCCTTTCAGCCTCTCAGCTGGAGGCCTTAGTAAACTCCATCTTTACAGTATATCTGACTAACTATTGTCGAAGTGCCAGATGTGCCAGATTATAGATGAACAGCCCAGTAACTACAGTATGGGATGATAAAAACACTGACAGGTTGTTTTGTCGCTGATTCTCCATTCACCACCACGATGAAAGCACCTGACCTGAATGTAGCTGAACCTGACTTATCATCCACGGGTATTTTGTGATAATTGTTATAACTTCTGATAATGGCCATTTTTACTTATTTATTTATATTTACCCGCAATCTGTTTTATGATGCAGATCAACAATGTTACACAGAACAAGGCAGGGCTCTTAATCACTGGGACAAATACACCATTAACTTTTGAATTCATTTCCTGAATCTGCATCCGCCATGGTAAACGCTCCCTCATTACAGAGGCAGATGCTTTAAAAGCCAGACGGGATGGGATCAAAGGGCAGCGAGGGAGAGAACGACTGGCTCCCGTGTTCACCGCTTTGGCTCATTTTCATTATCATTCACCGACTAAAACATCTATCGCATTATGCATTAACAGTTTAGAAGCTCTTCTTTTTACCAACCACTTCAAACCTTTTTTCTGCCACAGAGGATGTCTTCATGGCTAAATCAGACCAGAGAGGCCTGCATCAAACTCTGTGCACTGATACTGACAGCTTTAGCAGTGATGGAAGAGGAGAGGGAGACACACAGAGGTAGAGGAGTGCGTGTGCAAAAACACACTCTGCTGTTAACTACTTTTTTCTTAGCAGTCCTGGGTTCCAGCAGTCAATGTGTGCGCCTGAGTACTTGGCAAAGGCTGGTGAGCTGAGGAGGCCAATGGTAATGTATTTTTCTCCAAACAAGAAAGATTGCTGAATCCCTGCCTCCTGGAGCACAGGGGACTGAGGGGGGAGCAGGGGGTGCATGGTGATGCTGGGAATTCAGGTATATGGATGGCCTGAGGAGGTTTCCATCATTCATAAAGCACAGCCGCCGTACAAACCCTGACGCTGAATTGATCTTGCAAAAGAAGCAGGGTGGCAGAGCGACCACTTCATTAGTCTCTCCAAGCTACAAATCACCTGCTCTCACTGCAGCACTCAGAGGGGCCGATGTTAGCCGTGCTATATTACTGCACAACAGCCTCGCCGCTCTAAAGTGACCGCCCATTCATGCAGCCATTATGAATGAGTTATGCAGTAATGTAAAAGTGCTCTCTGTACATTCTATACTGCTGCTAGTCAGAATCAAGCTCCATATAAAAGCAGGAAGTGCAGCAGATGGAAGCTCAGTGTCTTTTTTGAGTTTTAGTTTGGGCAACTTTTTACATATAAAACTCCAAATCTACTTGTTGTTGTTTAACGATTTTGATTTGTAATGATATTTTGTTTGTTTTATTGATTTTATTTGTTTTTATCATGTTTGATTCTGTTTTTGTGAAGCACTTTGTGATTTTTTTTCTGTGAAAGGTGCTATAGAAATAAACTTTACTTACTTACTTACTTACTTACTCCAAAAATAAAGCAAACCAAAACACATAGAAAATGCACAATGACAACACAAACAAA
The DNA here is from genome assembly GCA_006937965.1 of Callopanchax toddi. Classification (NCBI taxonomy): domain Eukaryota; kingdom Metazoa; phylum Chordata; class Actinopteri; order Cyprinodontiformes; family Nothobranchiidae; genus Callopanchax; species Callopanchax toddi. Next base: position 969,502 of record SSNR01000202.1, read on the forward strand.
CATTTTTACTAGGGCTGGGTATCGTTAAATATTTTTCGATACTACTACTTTAACGATACCTGGTTTTTGATACCGGTACCTTAACGATACTTTTTTCGATACCTATATGTATAATTCTTAGAGAAAATAACAAGTACTGGTACTTAAAGGTTTTTTTAATTAAACAAAAAAAAAACAGTTTTATGGCATATTGATGCATTTATTATTATTATTTATGTATCTCTTCCCTCTGGAACTAACTAAGGCTGTCATACAATCCATGAACTCTTTCTTTTGTTGTTTTGTTTCTGAAAGGGAAACTGAATATCCAGATTTAAGAGTTATTTGGTTTTTGTTATGGAAAAACAATCAGAAATACAGGAAAATGGATCCGTTTTCATTATTTCATTATTCCCTTTTTGCTAATAAAGAGTACACGGATTCAGGTCGACCAGAAACTAGTGTTACTCTGGAAGTACCAGGATGGGGGCACAGGAAAACCTGAACCAGAGGAGGAAAACCCTCCACATCGTTTCTGATAACAGAGCCTCTATGGTCTCTATAAAAAGTAAATCCTCCTGAATAAAACAGGACGTCTCGTGGCCTCACAGATTTTTTAAATGCAATAAAAAAAAAACAGCGCATGTGTTCTGCGTCGTCCTGAGGAGCTGCAGCTCCGACGCCTCAGCAGGTGAAAACAGCTGACTCTGAACAAACCCGGTGTTCAGGTCTGATCTCTTTAACCTGCCGTTCTGACGGTCCGGTCGGTACCAGAGAGTGTTTAAACAAGAGAGGAAGGTCTCGCCTCGTCTCCCTCCGCTTCTCCAGACCCGGGTCGCGGCTCGCGGACTCGAGTCTGACTTTTTTCTTTTTGCTGTAACTGTTGAGAGGAGAGGGAGGGGCTGTGTGTCCCTCAGCCTGTGTGTGCGCCGATCAGAGCGGCGCATTTAGAGGGACATTTTATTGTAAAAGTACTTCCTCCACGTAATGGATGGACTCTTCCTCAGGGAGTCCAGAACAGGATCACTGCTCCTCCTCATCAACAGGGGCTAGTTGGGCATCCAGTAAGAAGTACTTCTGCACACATTCCCAGTAAGGTGTTTTAGACATGTCTCACTATGAGACAAACTTAGGGACGACCCAGGACTCGCTGGAGAGAATATGCAGTAAAAATAATGTCTATCGTTGTTTCTAAGTGACTTTAAAACCTTGTATTTTGAAAGTTAAGGTCCCGTTTTGATCTTTAGGTGTGCTAAGACCCAAATCCCACATTAGTGTCAGTGAAGATCTTTCTTGAATGTCAGAGAGTTTAAAGACCAGGACAATATAGGGCTGAATGACTCAAATGAATCTACAGCTGTTTGGTTCGGTAAAACATTCACTTCTCAGAAGTTTTATCAAGGTTGAATAACTGAATAAATACTTGCATCCAGTCAGAAACAAATGACATTCTGGTTCAGCAACATTACTTCAGTCACCCATACAAACAGTGATTACTCAGACTGCACTTTGTTGGAACATTTATTTAGCACTCATGCATATAGATGTTTTATTTCAAGCTGACTGAAAACAAGCACTTAAGCTTTCATGGATGAAATCATTACCTGATTAGTAAATTCATGTCAGAGGTGTTTGATTAGAATACACGGCAGAAGAAACGTACTCTAAACGTCTTTACAGATATATCATTTATTTGATAATATTTAATAAATGTATATATGTATGAAGCAGCTAAAACCAGTGAGTATTACTGTATTATCCAGAGAGAGGAAAACAGCATAATCTCCCCAGAGAACCTATCATTTAAATACTATAGAACTATTATTTTTCAGCAAAATCACCAGTGTTAAATCAACACTAGAAACCACTGGACTCATATATACACTCTCTTTTTGCTCTTAATCATGTGATATATTCAAATTAAAAGTCCAACAGAAGGTTGCCTAAATGACAACAGTCTATTATTCCTATTTGTGGCCTTGGCTCAGGATCTCTTCTTGTCCTATGTTCACACACTGCACAGCTCCTTTCTGCTTCTGTCCACCAGAACCAAGTGGTTCTATTCAATATCAGTCCAGTGCATTTATTTTGCACCAGTTCACAACTTTCAGCTCAAAGCACTAAAATTAAAACTGGTGATTTCCAGTTCATACCAAGTCAACAGAAATGTCATAAGATGATACTAGAAAGTTCCTGAAGAATCTTTAAGAGGGCTCTGCATCAAGTCACACAAAACACTGCAGAACCTTGAAAACAGGCTCAGCCAATCAGAGAGCTCGATTTCCCCATCTAGTGGGATGTAGACGGGGGTGTGAGCTATGATCTGGTTTTGGTTCTGGTGTGGTGTAGTGTGGTCTTGTGTGGTCCTAGATCTAGACCTGGATCTGGTTCAGGTCAGGTCCTGATTCTGGATTTAAGCATTGTATTGGTTCTGGTACTCATTCTGCTCTGGTCCTATTTATGGTTCTCCTCTGATTCAGATATGGTTCCAGTCATGGTACTAGAACTGATTCTGGTACTGGTACTGGGAGTGGGACAGGTACCGGTTCTGGTCCTGATATAGTTCTGATCAGGCCCTGTTTCTGGTTCTGTCTGGCTCTGGTCCATGTTGTAGTTCTAGTTCTGCTCCTAGTCATGGTCCTGGCTCTGGTCCATGTTGTAGTTCTAGTTCTGCTCCTAGTCATGGTCCTGGCTCTGGTCCATGTTGTAGTTCTGGTTCTGTTCCTAGTCCTGGTCCTGGCTCTGGTCCATGTTTTAGTTCTGGTTCTGCTCCTAGTCCTGGTCCTGGCTCTGGTCCATGTTCTAGTTCTGGCTCCGCTCCTAGTCATGGTCCTGGCTCTGGTCCATGTTCTAGTTCTGGTTCTGCTCCTAGTCCTGGTCCTGGCTCTGGTCCATGTTCTAGTTCTGGCTCCGCTCCTAGTCATGGTCCTGGCTCTCGTCCATGTTTTAGTTCTGGTTCTGCTCCTAGTCATGGTCCTGGCTCTGGTCCATGTTGTAGTTCTAGTTCTGCTCCTAGTCATGGTCCTGGCTCTGGTCCATGTTGTAGTTCTGGGTCTGTTCCTAGTCATGGTCCTGGCTCTGGTCCATGTTGTAGTTCTGGGTCTGCTCCTAGTCATGGTCCTGGCTCTGGTCCATGTTCTAGTTCTAGTTCTGTTCCTAGTCATGGTCCTGGCTCTGGTCCATGTTCTAGTTCTGGTTCTGCTCCTAATCACGGTCTTGGCTCTGGTCCATGTTCTAGTTCTGGTTCTGCTCCTAGTCCTGGTCCTGGCTCTGGTCCATGTTCTAGTTCTGGCTCCGCTCCTAGTCATGGTCCTGGCTCTCGTCCATGTTCTAGTTCTGGTTCTGCTCCTAGTCATGGTCCTGGCTCTGGTCCATGTTGTAGTTCTAGTTCTGCTCCTAGTCATGGTCCTGGCTCTGGTCCATGTTGTAGTTCTGGTTCTGCTCCTAGACCTGGTCCTGGCTCTGGTCCATGTTCTAGTTCTGGTTCTGCTCCTAGACCTGGTCCTGGCTCTGGTCCATGTTGTAGTTCTGGTTCTGTTCCTAGTCCTGGTCCTGGCTCTGGTCCATGTTGTAGTTCTGGTTTTGTTCCTAGTCCTGGTCCTGGCTCTGGTCCATGTTGTAGTTCTGGTTCTGTTCCTAGTCCTGGTCCTGGCTCTGGTCCATGTTGTAGTTCTGGTTCTGCTCCTAGTCATGGTCCTGGCTCTGGTCCATGTTGTAGTTCTGGTTCTGCTCCTAGTCCTGGTCCTGGCTCTGGTCCATGTTCTAGTTCTAGTTCTGTTCCTAGTCATGGTCCTGGCTCTGGTCCATGTTGTAGTTCTGGTTCTGCTCCTAGTCATGGTCCTGGCTCTGGTCCATGTTGTAGTTCTGGTTTTTTCCTAGTCATTTTCCTGGCTCTGGTCCATGTTCTAGATCTGGTTCTGCTCCTAGTCATGGTCCTGGCTCTGGTCCATGTTGTAGTTCTGGTTCTGCTCCTAGTCATGGTCCTGGCTCTGGTCCATGTTGTAGTTCTGGTTTTTTCCTAGTCATTTTCCTGGCTCTGGTCCATGTTCTAGATCTGGTTCTGCTCCTAGTCATGGTCCTGGCTCTGGTCCATGTTGTAGTTCTGGTTCTGCTCCTAGTCATGGTCCTGGCTCTGGTCCATGTTGTAGTTCTGGTTTTTTCCTAGTCATTTTCCTGGCTCTGGTCCATGTTCTAGATCTGGTTCTGCTCCTAGTCATGGTCCTGGCTCTGGTCCATGTTGTAGTTCTGGTTCTGCTCCTAGTCATGGTCCTGGCTCTGGTCCATGTTGTAGTTCTGGTTTTTTCCTAGTCATTTTCCTGGCTCTGGTCCATGTTCTAGATCTGGTTCTGCTCCTAGTCATGGTCCTGGCTCTGGTCCATGTTGTAGTTCTGGTTCTGCTCCTAGTCATGGTCCTGGCTCTGGTCCATGTTGTAGTTCTGGTTTTTTCCTAGTCATTTTCCTGGCTCTGGTCCATGTTCTAGATCTGGTTCTGTTCCTAGTCCTGGTCCTGGCTCTGGTCCATGTTGTAGTTCTGGTTCTGCTCCTAGTCATGGTCCTGGCTCTGGTCCATGTTGTAGTTCTGGTTCTGCTCCTAGTCATGGTCCTGGCTCTGGTCCATGTTGTAGTTCTGGTTCTGTTCCTAGTCCTGGTCCTGGCTCTGGTCCATGTTGTAGTTCTGGTTCTGCTCCTAGTCATGGTCCTGGCTCTGGTCCATGTTGTAGTTCTGGTTCTGCTCCTAGTCATGGTCCTGGCTCTGGTCCATGTTCTAGTTCTGGTTCTGTTCCTAGTCATGGTCCTGGCTCTGGTCCATGTTGTAGTTCTGGTTCTGCTCCTAGTCCTGGTCCTGGCTCTGGTCCATGTTGTAGTTCTGGTTCTGCTCCTAGTCCTGGTCCTGGCTCTGGTCCATGTTCTAGTTCTGGTTCTGCTCCTAGACCTGGTCCTGGCTCTGGTCCATGTTGTAGTTCTGGTTCTGTTCCTAGTCCTGGTCCTGGCTCTGGTCCATGTTGTAGTTCTGGTTCTGGCTCTGGTCCATGTTGTAGTTTTGGTTCTGCTCCTAGTCATGGTCCTGGCTCTTGTCCATGTTGTAGTTCTGGTTCTGTTCCTAGTCCTGGTCCTGGCTCTGGTCCATGTTCTAGTTCTGGTTCTGCTCCTAGACCTGGTCCTGGCTCTGGTCCATGTTGTAGTTCTGGTTCTGTTCCTAGTCCTGGTCCTGGCTCTGGTCCATGTTGTAGTTCTGGGTCTGCTCCTAGTCCTGGTCCTGGCTCTGGTCCATGTTCTAGTTCTGGCTCCGCTCCTAGTCATGGTCCTGGCTCTGGTCCATGTTGTAGTTCTGGTTCTGTTCCTAGTCCTGGTCCTGGCTCTGGTCCATGTTGTAGTTCTGGTTCTGCTCCTAGTCCTGGTCCTGGCTCTGGTCCATGTTGTAGTTCTGGTTCTGTTCCTAGTCCTGGTCCTGGCTCTGGTCCATGTTGTAGTTCTGGTCCTGCTCCTTGTCATGGTCCTGGCTCTGGTCCATGTTGTAGTTCTGGTTCTGCTCCTAGTCCTGGCTCTGGTCCATGTTGTAGTTCTGGTTCTGTTCCTAGTCCTGGTCCTGGCTCTGGTCCATGTTGTAGTTCTGGTTCTGTTCCTAGTCCTGGTCCTGGCTCTGGTCCATGTTGTAGTTCTGGTTCTGTTCCTAGTCCTGGTCCTGGCTCTGGTCCATGTTGTAGTTCTGGTTCTGGCTCTGGTCCATGTTGTAGTTCTGGTTCTGTTCCTAGTCCTGGTCCTGGCTCTGGTCCATGTTGTAGTTCTGGTTCTGCTCCTAGTCATGGTCCTGGCTCTGGTCCATGTTGTAGTTCTGGTTCTGCTCCTAGTCCTGGTCCTGGCTCTGGCCCATGCTGAAACAGAAATATCTCACTGTAGACGTAAGGGCCGTCGTGTATCTCAGTAGGTAGAATGGCCGGTCTGGAAACTGGAGGGTTGCCGGTTCAATCCCAGCTTCAGCTGGGTCACTTTGTCGTTGTGTCCATGGAGACACTTCACCCAGCTTAGTGGTGGTCAGAGGGACCTGGTGGTGTCACTGCATGTCATCCCCAGCTCCATCAGTGTTCCCCAGGACAGCTGAGAGTACACTGTAGTTTATCACCACCAGTGTGTGATTGTATGAAGGAATGGGTGAATGACTTTTGTGTTGTACAGCGCTTTAGGGAGGGTAGAACACTCTAGAAAGTGCTCTATGATTACAGGCCATTTGCCATTTTAATAAGGCAGCCTCAGCCAATCAGAGAGCTGGATTTTTCCCACCTCGTGTTCAGATGAAAGGGTGTGTGAGAGGTGACAGGTGATTACAGCATTAAATGAAGAATCGTAAGGAACCAATAGATTCTTAGTGATCAAATTCTTTAACGTTTATCAAAAGAATTCCAGAACCGTGACAGACAAGAGGCTTTGGTGTCACTTGGATGAATTTTGTTCTTTCTCCATGAATTTATGTGGGAATTATAACTTTAGATAAATTATGAAACAATCTTTCTGTGCAGAATTGATTTTCTCTCCCGCATAATGGGCATCAATGACAGGAAATGGCTGACCACTCCTCATTCTGAGGGAGACTGTGGATGAACCAGAACACCTTCAGCCATAAAAACCCTCTCACTCAAGAGCTGACACAAACACTTGTCCTCGTGTGTTTGGATGTTTTACTGTATTCATACATGTTGTGTAAATGGTGTGGGAGTGTTAAGAAGTTGTTCTCAAAAATCCTCATCAAATCGCTAAGCCCAGTTAGTTACAGTGAAGTGATGACATCATCATAGTGAGAGGTGTGTGAAGTGATGACATCATCAGAGTGAGAGGTGTATGAAGTGATGACATCATCAGAGTGAGAGGTGTATGAAGTGATGACATCATCAGAGTGAGAGGTTGTGAAGTGATGACATCATCAGAGTGAGAGGTGTGTGAAGTGATGACATCATCAGAGTGAGAGGTGTATGAAGTGATGACATCATCAGAGTGAGAGGTGTATGAAGTGATGACATCATCAGAGTGAGAGGTTGTGAAGTGATGACATCATCAGAGTGAGAGGTGTGTGAAGTGATGACATCATCAGAGTCAGGTGTGTGAATTGATGACATCATCAGAGTGAGAGGTGTGTGAAGTGATGACATCATCAGAGTGAGAGGTGTGTGAAGTGATGACATCATCAGAGTCAGGTGTGTGTATTGATGACATAATCAGAGTGAGAGGTGTGTTAAAGTGCCCATGACATCGGTTTCCATGTTTTCTGACTTATCTATCATGTTGCAACGTTGAGTTCTCACCTTAAACCTGCCAGAAAGAGCAAAAAACGGCGTCCATCTGTCTCCTAGTCCAGCCAGTGAGAAGCTCTTCCAGATTTCAGACCCAGGTTTCAAACCGTTTTTTTCACTCCAGCCCGCTATGAGGTCATAGTGATCCGGACTTGCTTATATGGTCAATTCTCCTCCCACATGCACGTTCACGACAACTGGAGCGAGGCAGTGCCGCCGCCATTGCCCATAGACCGTGTAGTGTTTAGTTTCAGTTTCATTTCTCTTTCACGCGACGGCACTGCCCCCTACTGGGCACTGCCCCCTACTGGGCACTGCCCCCTACTGCAGCAAAAGTGTCAGGCTGCCAAATAAGGAGAAACCCAGCAGAACCGGAAGGTGGCGCTTTCTTCTGATCTCTGAGTTGCTCGTTAGGAAATAATTACAGCGTATTTTGAGTTATAATGGTGCAACGCTGATCTAGAGGCATCAAAGATTACACCTGTTTAATATAAAGTGATTTAAATATGGAGTCACAGGCACTTTAAGTGATGACATCATCAGAGTGAGAGGTGTGTTAAGTGATTACATCATCAGAGTGAGAGGTGTGTGAATTGACGCCATCATCAGAGTGAGAGGTGTGTTAAGTGATGACATCATCAGAGTGAGAGGTGTGTGAATTGACGCCATCATCAGAGTGAGAGGTGTGTTAAGTGATGACATCATCAGAGTGAGAGGTGTGTGAATTGACGCCATCATCAGAGTGAGAGGTGTGTGGCAGATAAAGACATCATTGATAGGATCAAATTCCTCCCACACCTTTTTGGGTACATGCACAAACTATATATTAAACTGTGTTGTTGTTATCTACTTCAATCTATGCAATCATAATAATTATATAATAAGGAAAAGCTGTCAGTCAGGTTGTAGGAGGATGTGACATCATCTCCATTTTGTCCAATGCATTTTTTGGGGCATAATTTCTTGTGAATTACAATACTAACTTGAAATTCCATTAAAAGAAACAACATACCCCACATGACTGAGCCTGTCATTTTGATGTATAATTTGTGTGGATGCTTACATTTTGAATGCAGGCCCCTATGTAGATTATAAAATGCCAGTTAGACAAAATTGCACTATTAAAACAAGAGGTGGACAAAGTGAGGATAAGCTGACAAGAGACGTTGACAGCTCTGTGATTGGTGGACCCTCTGAAAACACAGTGGACAAAAGTAAATCGATGAGCGATCTGTCTCAAATGACAGTAAAATCAACCAATCACGTCATTTCCCTCAGTGGGTGGGCTGTGTACAAATGCCTACTGAATGGCCAACCAATCAAAAACCTCTATTCTTCATGATAAGCCTCACCTGGAATTCTCAGAGGAGCTGAGAGCTGTGCCTATTCCTCTTATGGTGATCATGATTTACCAGTGATCAAGATGATCAAAGCATGTTATTTTAAACTCTAATTAGCCTAACAAAAAAAGTTGACTGCTTCTAATGGTCACTGATTCTGATGGGTCAGCTGTTTATCACAAGTCTAAGGCTCTGTGTTTGGTTGTTATTCATTTTCTTGCTGAGGCTTGTTGTCCCTGATCAGCAACTGAGTGGAGGATTACTCAAATCAAGAGGATTTGTGATTTCCCTAAAACACAGGTCTAATTAAGTCAAGCAAATAAAAACATTACAAAAACAATGTAAGAAAGGAAGCCAACATGTTGTATCAGATGTTCAAATTTAACAGTAATCTCTTCAGCCCGCCAGTGCTCAGGAAGCGCTAGAGTTTTTGGGGCCTGCAACTTTTTCAGTTTGCATCGACACAGCATAATTGGTCCAGTATTGTTTTTATACTGGCAGGGCCGGGGTAACAATGCCAGGCAGTCACACAGAAGATGGAGTACTCACTAAGGACTTGGTTTGTGATCTCTAAGGAGGCAACTTCAGAGAACCGGGGCAGAGCATAACAAAGTGCGGAGGCCTTCCATGGACACAAATCTTGTCAATGGTAATTGATTGCTGCTGGTCACCCGCACAGGACCTGGGACAAAATCAAGTGGCTTCTCCATAAAACAATGTCAAATATTGATGATTTTTCTCTTTCCTGCTCCTGAAATGAATCGCCTCATCCTATCTGTAGTTTTGATGAATGTTTGTTATTGCCTTCTGTTCTTTTCTTGTTGTTGTTTTTACCAGCTGCTTGTTTGGAAAGTACACAACAGCAGCTGAAATGTGGCATAATGACCTAGTCTGTGCAGCGTAACTAGGCTTTCAGGAATTAGAATGTTTGTATGATTAATGCCGACTTTGGAGCTAAAACTATATTTCCTGTAACGTGCTGCCCTCGGTGCTGTGTATGGTTTTGAAGGCTGATTCGCCTTTTCGTTTTGACAGCTCAGAAAACAGACATGGCCACACAGACAAGAGTCAAGGCATTTTACTTGGAAATACACAGTGTGAGTTCACTGTTTCTCTTGCTCTCCTCTGCCTTTTTTCCAGTTTCATTTGTCATTTTCAACCCCCCCCCCCTCCAATTGCATGTTTAAATAGCTATGCCCCTGCATCCAGAACAGCCATCTAAAGTCTTTTCCCTCAACTGTCATTGTGAGAGGTCTAAAAGCCTGTCAGGTCTCCAGCTTTACATCAGAAATAATGTGTGTGTTTGGTAGGTTTATGTCTCTCACACAATGATAGAAGGAATGCAGATTTAGAAAGAAATACTGAAAGGGAAGGACAACATATGTCATTTATGATGGACGTCAGAGGGGACAGTGCGTGTTTTGTAATGATAGAAAAGAGAGGCTGGGGATTTTAGAAGACCGACTGCATATGGCACAAACACATAGAGACCAGAACATTCTGTCAGTCCCTGTCTGACATGTTGAGTTTAACAAATGCATCAGGATAGGCATCAATTATTCAATCTACTTGCTTTGGAATTGTGAGTATGCTTGTGTGTTTGTGCAAACTGCAGGTGGTGGACATGGATGGGAGTAGGGGTTGACTGGAGGTCCCTCAAGGTTAGGCCATTTTGCAAAAGTGAAACTGGTTAAGCACCAGGCATCAGTGGAACAAGCTTAGCAATGGTCCAAAGGGAATTTGGACAAAAGGAATGAAGAGATTTTCAGCAAACAGCAGAAGCACAGAGAAGGGGAACCCTCGCCCCCGAAGGCAGAGACAGAGTGTGTCTTTTCTGCAGCTAAAGTCATGTAGCACATGACAGAATAAACATTTATAATAGGGCGTAGTCTTCCCTTTATTAAAAGAGCGTGTGACGTGGTAATATTTTTAAACTTTTGGTTTCCTACCTCCATAGCCACATTTTTTTAGATTAACACATTTTGGTTTGCAGCATCAGCATTTTTTAGTCTTTTTGTCAGGTGTCTCCATGGTTACTGAAGTAGAATCATTTCATTAGTTATATATATTTTTTTTACAGTTACATGAAATTTTTATGCAATATGTACAGCATTAGTCCTTCTTCATCAAGAAGCAGTTCACCCTGTCAGTCAACTTCTGTTCCAAAGGCTGACCAATAGCAGCTCATTCTTCATCATCAGTGGGTGGAGTTTGTCAGAATAAGAGTGTTTTTATTCACCAGATGAGACAAACTTGAAGGGATTAAAGGCATACTCAGTAGCCAGGTAAACAATGTAGCTTTTAACATTTTTTTAAAGCCTCTTAACAACGTTCAAGCATAGTATAGCCATAAATATATTGTGGAGGTTTAAAAACCCCCCAAAGTAATCAATAAAGTGGTTGTCCCGCAGTTCTCTAAAAACTTCAGCCAATCCTATTGTTCGGACCGAACGATAGGATTGGACAATCCAGCTGTCTGTCTGCTGCATTTCCTCACTGCTTGGATTGGCATTAATCCACCCGGACACATTTTGGGGCAGAACATCCCGGAAGTGAAAGTGAAAGTTAGAAGTAGGACAGAGATAAGATAAAAATACCAGAGTCCCCCCAAAAACACCTTTTCAGCTAGCAGAAAACTAAAACGTTTGGAGGTGAAAAGAGGAAAAGCTGGGGGAACGTTTCTACGGCTGGAGTTAGACTCTGCTTTGTCACCTTTGCAAACCGTGGTCCTATGTCTGCGGGAGGCTGGCGTATGGATTTTACCCGACGGGAGGGGTGAGTGCACCGAGACGTGTTTCTGTAAAATAGCTAGGAGACCTCGTTTGTTTACCTGACTACTAAGTATGGCTTTAAGGTTTGGGCTGTTTCCTGATCATAAACCCAAAACGTGATGTTCTCCAGACCACTTCACTTCTGCCTTATGGCATGGTGCTCCATCATGCAGGAAGCTGTTTGTATACAGCATCTTGGTTTTCCAGCATGATCCAAATCTCACAGTTACAGGTGAGGGTTGGAACACAGATGGACCAGTAAATCAAGAGCTTCACCTCACACCTAGGGGTTATACCAGCTGTCAGATGCAGGATAGACCACAGACTGGTCACCAATCCATCTCAGGAAAACACACAAATACACAGAGAACAGGGAAAGTCCACACTGAGTGGCAGTTCTTTGTGTTTTTTGACAGACTGATGTCCAATGAAAACTTAAAGACTGTCAACAAGTCCTGATGAAGATTGATTTAAAACATTTTAATAACTGCATGCTCCGGAAAGCATTATGTGAACAAATAAAGACGTCTCGAGATGCTTGTAGAACTGAACCGTTTATAGTAAGGCTCAATGGAAGCTACATTTATCCGCTTTCTTGAAAAACATTTAGTGTAACTTTCAGGCATTGTTTTTACACATGTTCATTATCTTTGTAGTGAAAGTGTTTTGATTTAAAACCAACAATCACTCACATTTTGACTTAAATTTGCTTACACTTCTGGGTAAAGCTGAAGTAGCTAAGTGTAACTTTACTGTTAGGGTCAGGGTTTTAGACAAACATTTGCATAAACACACAAACACAAAGGACAGCTGAGGTACATGTTGCTGTGACACAAGATTCAGGGCCAAGCTGTCTTATTAGTGGAGTGCACGTGTGTGGGCAAACGTTTTATTATATACATTTATTTCTGTGTGTGTGTGTATTAGGGCGATAACATGCCAAGGAGACTCAAAAGAGGCAGCTAATGGACTCCAACCATGAAGTGCTTGTCACACAAACATTTTTGCTGTCACAGCAGTTTATCACACATAAGACAGTAAGACACCTTTCTAAAAAGACGCACACACACACACACACACCAGTCCACTGTCCCACAGCAGCCATTTATCCCAGCTTACTGTTTGTGGATGGGCAGGAAGCCGGGAAGACAACAAAGGACAAGAGCCAGTCGGAGAGGACACTTGTGTTTTCACAGCTGTTTTAGCAAATCTAATGTGACAAAGTGAAGCAGGAGCTTCGTGGCACCGCTCTGCTTCTGACTGAACACAAACCCAACATCATCTGAAGATGTGTGCAGGAGGCCTGTCAGTAGAAACTTATCAGTTTGGGATTTTTACACAATAAAAAAAAAACAAATAGTTTATTAGCCCCTAATTATTTACCCACATATGACCTGAAGATGATTTTGAGCATGTGGAAAAACATGTGACCACATGAACATGTCAAAATGTGCAGGTAATGTAATTTTATTCTTTATTTACATGTGAAACGTTATTTTCCTCCATTTTTTGTTCCAGATTCACATGTGTCACATGATAATTTCACATGTTCTCGAATGTGATTTCCACACCAGAAGTTCAGGAAAAATAAAAAAGACAACAAAAACACTTTTTAAGCTTTTACCCTGAAAAGTCATCATGGGTCCAGATTATTTAAAGCCACATTCTGGAGGATTTCATCAAGAGAGCAGTTTCTGAATCTAATGTCCAAAGGCTCCTCCTCAAAACACCTCGACACGCGCGTCTGGTCGTGTGCGTGCGTGCAAACGGCGCATTACGTTGCGGGCATAACTGTACAGCTCAATGTGTAGGGTTTAATCACTCACAGTTCACAATCTTATTCCAACAATACTACGAGGGTCTGAAGAGCCCTCTCTGTCCCTGCTGCTTCTGATATTAGCTCTGTAAGCAGAGAGCTGCTGCTGGACTCTGAAGCTGAACTTGACTCGGCCCTGGATGAACTTTCTGACCAAAATAAACGCGTAACCCTGTCAAGCCTTGCCATTCTGTGAGGTGAAAGGTTTAAAAATAAAATTAAATCCATCTTTAGCTGGAGAATGGGTAGGTTTTTAGTAGAAATGAGCTGTGAGTCCTCAGTGAACGGCTGAGACGGCAGAGAAACACACGGAGCGTCCTGTACGACAGCGCCCCCTACTGGTACAGGTTTGCTCGATGCGCGTGCATGTTGAGAGAATGCAGACATTTGAATTTCATTGGCTGAAAAATGTCGGTGGCAAGAAATAATGGAAAGGGGTCTCTAGGAGGAAGGAGGGTCTTCATCAGAATGACAGATGTTGTGGAACTCAACCCATAGATCATAGTTTAGACCTGAAATATCATTTAGAACATTTAGAAAACTTTGATACAGAGAAAAATAATCCTCCTATCAGCTTTAAGCTCTCTAAATTCTAATAGTGGAACTTGGATTTGACTTGAGAGTTGAGTGGAAAAACCTTGGACTAATTTGTGAAACAATGACTTGTCCTTATTCCAGGTTTTAAAAAATGACTGTAATATAAATAATGTTAATGGGCAATTCTTCTAATTTTCTGTTTTATTGATTTTTTTTAAAGGCAGTTATACTTATTTTGCATGTTTGGCATGTGAACATTTAAAAACCAACAATTAGATGTGATCACCAATGTAAGGTGAAAACAGAAACCTTTAAAGAGTCTGACTGAAATCCAGAACAAAGTTCTCTCAGGATTCACGTTTACATCTCCTTCAGCAACCTGAGCTTTTACTTTTTTTTTCTTAGATTCATTAACCCCCCTCCCTCTGACCCTTCATCTATTCGTCCTCTCTCACTCTCATGCACAAACACACACACACACACACACACACACACACGGATTCTTGCCAGGCCTTTCTTTGCATGGCTGGACTAATTGAGTATCTAAACAAACTAATTAATCATAGGCATCCAGTGAAGACGGACAGGTCCAGAGAGGTGATGTTCATCACACTGCCCCCCCTCCCATTTTGTTTCTTTAATCCCTACTTACAGTTTAGTTGCTGAATGTGCACATTTGCCCCCACCTCCTCACTCCACCCCTTCACCCCCTCTGACATCCCACCCAACTTCCCTCAAACCTCTCTGCATGGCCAAGGTTATACCCATACACACACTCATTCACTATTTATGATTTTGCATAGAGGATAAGTGCCCCCCACACCCCTGCCCCTCCACACACCCACACACACATATACACTTTTCTGCCTCTTGTCCTTTTTGCTTAGAGTCAGGGTATGTGGGTACATTAATCAAAAATAATGAATAAAATGATCAGCTTGACAACGTGGCGAAGCCTCCCTCGGTTTCAGGAGAATTACCAACCAACTTTATTAATCAACATTTCCTGATTAATTGTTACAAAGTGCCATCCATAAATTTCTCATCATTTTCATAGTAGTTTGGCCAACACTAACAATATCCCCCGTGACCACAGATTTATTGAGGTCTTCGCTGATTTGAGAGCAGCAGAGAAATAAAGAGGAGAAAAGAATGGAAGAAGTGAAAGGTAAGGAAAACAACAACCCTTAAACAATGCTTGGAACAGAGGACTGATGCTGTGGGTAGATTTGCAGCTCCTTAACACTTAGTCTTCAGAATTGGCTTAATGGTAGTTTGGTTGTGACAGTACGGCCCCACGGAGGTCTCTCCCTCTGTCCGTTATTCCCTCTTTCTTCCTTTCTCCTGATAAGGTGCGGCAGCGGAGTAAACCATTATGGATGACAGTTTCACTTTTCTGCCCTTAATTACTTGTTCCTGCCCATGTGGCATTTCTTAGAAAAATTTGTTGAATAATGACCAGCATTAAAATGGAGGCTCTTAAGAATTTATATGCACCAGCTTAATTCATCATGTACTTTCTTTATCTCCAGTGTAGATTTATATCCCGGCATGTCGCAGAGCCCTCTGCCTTGTGACAAGGGCCGTCATCTCCTTAAGGGCACAGCATGTATATCAGCAACCCCCCTTCGCATTCACCCACTGCTGCGCTCCATAAATGATGCTGGCGAGTCAGGTAGATTGGACACTGTGAAGCGTGTATGGTTCTCTTGTCATTCATTTGTTATCTAGCTAGGGGAAAGAGCACTGGCATAGTTTTTTATGCTTGTTATGTTAAATTCCCTCCTCTCTTTAGTCTAGTGCAAAAGTTTCTAGCCACCACAAAATTTCATGCTCAATCTATAATTGCCAGATTGGCTTCAGTACCAGGCCACCAACATTGGTTTTGGTCTGGAATCAACATTGCAACTATCCAATCACGTTGCAGTGATGTCATATATCCATGATGACTAAAGTGCTGGAAAGCCTCTGTTAGTGTAATTCTGCAGCCATTCACAGCTAAACCCATTAAGCTGACTGTTTTTAAATCAATATATATTTTGGAAATATTGCACATGTAGATGCATCACATACTGTAAGTGGTTCCCCAAAGTTTTGGTAAGAATGCCAAAGTGGTGTGTGAAACACTAAGGACCAGTTTACAAGGCAGAATAATTGAGCCAGTTTTCACCTCAATCCTCCCCTTCAGACAAACTTAAACACGCCCTGATCGTAATCTAATCAGGCATTTCTGTGTGGGTTGGGTTAAGAGTGCTCTAGTCTGGAAGGATATTGGGTCTGCTCTGATCACAAATCAGGGAAACTCAACATGTTGGATTGCCTTGCCCTGATATCACAACATGCGTAGTGTCCCCTTGAGGACAAATGAGCATGCAGCCTGTTGAATGTGACCTGTAGCCAATCAGAAAGCGAGGTGACAGTAGCGAACCACACGGAGCGAAGGGAATTCAATATCAAAAGAACCAGGGGGGCAGTAAGCTTTTCAAAAGTGGAATTCATCAGCTGTAAATTGAAACCTCTAATCTCTGTTTGTCTTTATTTTCACATGGTATGTTACATTTACCTACAGTTTCATAAGAATTGCATCTGAATGTAACTTTAAACAAAGGGGTGAATGGTGGTGATGATTCATAAACAATATTCCAAGACATTAAAAGATAAATCTATACCACCTTATGGGACATACAGTAAATTAATCACTAACCAGGGATTTACTAACACACAAACTGATAGAGCCTGAATTATGATTTACTAATGGTAACACATTTCTGAATGACCTAAGTCCAACGGCGTAGATTTGCTCTTGTGTTTCAGTTTCAGTTACATAAAGTGAATTGTTATAATCTTTAGATCCAAAGAGGTCTGGGTTCTGTTCTTGCTTACTTGTCACACTTAAATGTTTCAGAACAAAACATTTCAGTGTCAGACAACGACAACCTGAGAAATGAAAAGGCAGCTTTCAAATGATGATTTTCTTTAAGAAATGAATGTTATCCAAATCAACCTGGCTCTATGTGAAAAAGTAATTACTCCATCTGTCGCTATCATGAATTAATTGTGATTAACCCTGTTATTTGGAAAGCCTCGCTTTATTTCACTTATCCAGTTTCAGGTCTCATCAGTAGGAAAGCCCAGACTGTTTTAACCTTTAAAATATTACAATAAGTTCTGTCAATCACTTCAGCATGTATTTTGGTAAAATCTTGAAAATAATAATCGATTAGCACTCAGAATATGTGTTGTGAATGACTCTCTGCTTCTACCACATACCACTAGCTGAATTTATGTATTATGTATGTATGTATGCATACGTTTTGTCCTTTTCTGTTTGTTCATTTTGACCAACAGTAGGTTGACTCAAAGTTATAAGTTGTAGAAAAACTGTATTTTGACAGATTCTTTAAAATCTACCTTGTGGTTCATCACGTAGAGTTAGAAGACACACAAACACACACAAAATAGGAAAACAAATACAGTGCAGGTGGGAAGTCGGCCATCTTGACAGCCATCTTTAGTTGGGTTTAATAAATCAAAGTGGTAAACAGGCTTTCCCCAAATACTGTAAATCATGAATTTACATTTTTTATGTGCTTCCAATAAATGGGTCGTACATATTTGTATTACTGTGTAATATTATACACCTCCCTGTTTATTATGCAGAGATTTTCAGTCAGACATTACAGTGATTTATGAACAAAATCAAAAACAGTGTTCAGAGAGTTTCTTCTTTAATACTGTTGTTTTTTATGATTTCCTTTGGGTAATTTACTAACTGCTCTCTAGAGCTTACCTAATACCTACTGAGGATGTTGGTTCTCTACATTCAAGGGCATCGCACTGGGCTCCTAATATGAGGTATTCAAATGTCTATGAATCATAATGACTTACCCTTCTAAAATATACTAAACTAGCGTACATGTCAGGTATGTGCACTTAGATTACATGCAGTGACTTTCATACATTTTAGTTCAGACTTTGTGTGGACATATTTTCTCCTACTATAAATATTGTTGCGTCAACCAAGTGTGTTAATAAAACGAGAGTACCCAGAAGAGAACTGTGACGAGCTCATTAGTCAGCATCATATCTGGCTTCCTATTGGCCAAGGGACTTTTGGCAGGATCATCTCGCTTCAGAAAAAATCTGCAAGAGCTGATTTTAGGAATGCAGAGAAAAAGTCCGAGTGCAGAGCGATGGACCTGAAACTCAAGAGCCGGACATTCATATGAATTTAAGAGCAGAAGAGTTGATTTGACATGTTTGAAGACAAGAAGGGACTTTTTGGGAGCCTCGCTGAGGTCAGCCACACAGCCTCGCTGCCAACCTCCTCATCTTCGCCTGGTTGGGTGGCCTCGCCGCCAATCCCCTGAACTCTGTCTGGTCGGGCTACTCCTGGGTCACTCCTCCTGAACTTTGTTTTGGTCAAGCTACCCAAGGGCCAGCCTTCTGACTCTGCCTGCTTTGGCACTCATGGGGTGGGGTGGGGGCTCTGTCACGACCCCAGCCCCCGTTTTATCCCCTCGATTTGGTTCATGTTTAGCTCTGTTTAGTTAGTCCTCTGTTTTTAGTTAGTTCTGTGTTTGGTGTTACCTTTGTTTTCTCCATGTGTTCACACCCCTGGGCTCCCTTGTGTTAATGTTCTTGTATTTAGTCTGCTTGTAGTCTTGGTCTGTGTTGTAGATTTTCCTCTGTAGCTCCTGGGCCACACCTCCTGTTTGTATGCGTGTGACTGGTCCTGTCTCCCTCATTTATTCTCACAGGTGTTCCTTGTGTTTCTGCACCTTGTGTTTCCTGATCACTTGTCTGTGTATTTAAGTCCCTGTTCAGTGTCACTGCTGGTTGGTTCATCCAGTCTAGTTATCTCCTGTCTCTGCCCTTTGAATTTAGTTTAGTGCTTTGGATCCTTGGACTTTGTTAATCCCTTTTTTGAGTTCTACCTCTGCCCCCATCTCCTCCAACTAATACGTGCTATGTATAAGACAATGAATTTCTTGAATCTTTAATTACCAAGGTTCCCCCATATATAGAATCATTGTTGTTTGACATCAAACAAACAACAGCAATGTCATCCGCTAACCTCAGGAGAAGGTTTTCCTAAATAATCTCGATCCAGCCATATTCTATCTTTATCTACAGTGCCACTGTGGCTTATGGCAGGAGAGGCCATCTGTCCGTCTACTGTGAAGGAGACCAGGACTCAATCCTCAGCCCAAGCCATTTGCTGAAGTATCCTTGAGCATCCTTGAACTGCCTTCAGGTGACCCTTGGAAAGAGGTTGTGTGTGTGGTACTGGTGCCAGTATTGATATTACAATTTTCTTTTATATTCCTCCTGCTACTTATTTTAACTATGTTATTACACAGTCAGTTGGATCAGGGACACATTTCACTACAAGTTGTACTCGTGCATCTGGTATGTGACAAATAAAACTCTTGAATCTTGATACAGAAATAATCATCAGGGCACCAATCTACTATTCTCAGTGAGCTGTAAACAGCGATTTGTCTTTTATTCTGTTTGCATCACATCCAGTATCTTCTGTGCTACACTCATTACTGTATATCCAGTTATGAGACTTTCCACTGAAGCCTATAGAGTGTATATGAAGTGAGCAATATGAATGCAGTCTCTGCAAATTCAAAAGATTTTGGTCACTGAAAAATTCCAGCAAGTAGTAACTGTGCTGCTGACTTTACCAGATAGTTTAAAGCGTTTTAGTTCTAAAGAAACATTTAGGAACTATTTAAACTGTTAAATATAAAAGTGTAATCTTTCATTCTATCATTTTTATTTGTTTGATATTTTTATTGTAGATTTCAAAACTCAAATGTGGAAGACCTCATGATGAGTATATGTAAATTATATAAGCCATTGTGAGGTCAAACTAAGCC
This sequence comes from Callopanchax toddi, assembly GCA_006937965.1. Taxonomy (NCBI): domain Eukaryota; kingdom Metazoa; phylum Chordata; class Actinopteri; order Cyprinodontiformes; family Nothobranchiidae; genus Callopanchax; species Callopanchax toddi. Next base: position 989,119 of record SSNR01000202.1, read on the forward strand.
CACAGTACCCACTTCAATTACAACATGTCTCCAGTGAACACATTCCTCTGTACTCTGAGTCTGAGCTGGGATCTTTTTTCTTCACACTGGTTGACCTCAGGCCCTGAGGGCACCTTTATGCTAATTCCATGCAAATTACATAACAGCTGACCCATTCTGATGGGAAGATAAAATGAGTGACATTGTAATAGAGCAATGGACATCTTATATCAGAACAGGACAGTGTAAAATCCTGCCAGGTTTCAATCACTACTGTCCCTTTTGGCATTTCTGAAACAATGCAAACAACACAGAAGTTTAGAAAAGGTCATTTAACAGAGACTGAAATCGAGGTTTTTGTGAGCAAGTTGGATGAACAGAAAAATGTTTTATTAGGCGACGACATGTTGATGCATCACAAATACATGGAAGTGCTTCGAGTGTCAGAGTGTGTCTGCAGGTGAACGCTGTCATGGAGCTCAGTGAGGACTGAGATAGTCCAGATCTAAGGGGAACATTTAATGAAAACATTTCATTTAATTCAAAGAGGCATCAGGCAGGAAATGTCAGGTTGTTCATCCTATCAAACTAATATCAGCCCACCAGGTTGAAAGAGATCTCAGAGGTCAGAAGCTGCAGGAGCACCAGTGACACCGGGATGGCATGGTTCCAGTGTATCATCAGGTCCAGTTCAGCACACAGGTCCTAGGACTCCTCCAGGAAATCTAAATCAGCTGGTCAGCCAGTCATCATGGAGCTGGAAGGCTATGTGTGATTTCTAAAAGCTCTCCCCGTCTGGATTCTGCCATCTTCAAGGAGTTCAGAGCATCCATTACACACGAGTGTAACTGCAATATTCATATGTTTCAGTAATCACAACATTTGATTCACACCTTGAGAAAAAAGTTCCGTCAGACCTCCCTCTCGCTCGCCAGTAAATAAAGATACGTGACAATAATTCATTAATATTACCATATATGAGTTATTGTGTAGAGGTATGGGGAAACGCATACAAAAGTAATACAAATATAATAAGTACAATGCAGAAAAAGGCCATTAGAGTAATAAATAATGCAGGATTCAGAGATCATACAAATATACTTTTTATTAATACACAAGCTATGAAATTTCAAGACTTGGTTAAATTTAAAACAGCACAGATAATATATAAAGCAAGAAATAAAATACTTCCAAATGAAATTTGTAAATTGTTTATGGAGAGGGAAGGGGAATATGACTTAAGAGGAACCTGGAATTTAAAGATCCAGAGGGCTAAAACAACTCTAAGAAGTCTGTTTGTTTCAATAGCAGGAGTCAAAGTATGGAATAGTCTAGCAACAGAAATAAAACAAAGTAATAATATAAACCATTTTAAAACTAAATATAAAAAGCAAATTTTGGAAATATATATGAGAGAATAAAATAGGGTGAATCTAGGATGGTAGAGGAAGTGTCGTTTCGGTTTGTTTCATTATTGGTAAATCTGATAAACTAGATATCCTCAGGAAGGATATAGTAATGTATGTATACACACACACACACATATATATATATATATATATATATATATATATATATATATATATATATATATATACATATTCTTTCTTTTTTTTTGGTCATTGTAGTTGTTTCTGATGTTTGTTTTCTTGTATGAGATGCTGAAGCGTATTTACTATAATTGTTAGTTGATTCAAGAAGGGAATGAATAAGTAGTAAGATTAAAGGGGGTAGGGCAAAATAAGTGAAAACTTCTGCTGACTCCTTTTCAAACACAAAAGGAATGATGAAATGTATTGGAGATGTACGCACAAGTTTGAAAAAATAAATCACTAATGAAGGTCATGGACGCGATTTAGCAAACAGCGTTCTGTGGCGCACTGCTCAGGAACAGGTCCTGTAAAGGACTGGCCAAAACCATGCCCCCCCCCCCCCCCCCCCCCCCGCGGCGCAGTGCTGACATCTCCGGTGTTCAGCCTTTAGCGTGGAGAGAGGAGACGAGTCCCCACCAGTACCCAGCAGACAGAGCGCTGCATCCCCGCCAATAACAATACAGCACCGCAGCAAAACGAGACGCTGTGCGTCCACGTGGAGGAGGCGTGATCTGGATAAACCGGTCCGGAACGAGCCTCTCGGTCCAGGATGTACACTAGCGCTTAGTGAGACCAGATGTCCCGTTTTGTGCAGGATTGTCCTGTAGTTTCATTACTTTTTTAACGTCCGAAAAAATGAGACACTGTCCTGCATTGACCCTCCAAGCGTGTCCTTGACGCATCATCACCCGCAGTGGTTTGTGCTATAAAAAGTTCAAACGGTTTTTGAAAGAAGAGAAGTTTCTCTTTCAGCTCAGCAAAGTGTCATTATGGTTATTTACGTCCCGCGGTTACATTAGATGTTCGAGTAAACCTCCCTCTCACACACGAACGTAGCAGGTAGGAGACGAAATGAGTGACAGAGAGGAAATGCCAAGGGACAGGGGGTAATAAGCTGTAGCCAAGCAGTAGAGTAACTGCCTTTCATATCGGAGGTTCAAATCCAGGTCTGAGCACATTAGATGTTGTTTTTCTTTACAAAAATAAATAATGAATAAATTATTTATATTATCGATTTTGCGTATTTTACTACTAGCGATCCATGCGTCCTCCACCTGCACAGAAGTCCGTTTTGACCGGGCCGGTCTCCAGCAGAGCTGTGCGCACCCCGTCCCCCCCCCACCACCACCACCACCACCGTGATTTTCCATCAGATGAAAAAATGTTGCTTTAACCCCTGTTTTAGTGTTAAAATGTTTCATCCTGATAACTTGATCAACTATCAGAGGTTGTTAAAATGAGCTCAGAGCTCATCTGCAGTGGTGCCTCCAGAAATTTTTCACAGGGGTGGCCAGATGGAGCTACTTAAAATCTTGGGGTGGCACACCAAAATTACAAACCATAATTTCAAAATTGTATTCTGTTGTAGCAAACCGGCCTGTAGAAAACATAAAGACTTAAGGAAACTTCCACTGATAAACTTTGGTTTACTGTGTTACATTCAATGTTATTAATGATATAAAGTGCATAGACTAATAACAGTACAGTTAACATTTTGAGTTGCACAACAACAGGCTAGCTATCAGTTTAATTATTAAGGCCACATGATCGTAACTTCACCTGTTGGCAGAGCAGAGGACATCCATTTCATTGTTGGGGGACATTAAACAGTAAACTTTTAGAGAGACATTTCTGAAGGGGATGTTTAAAACTGTTTTGTTTTACCTGTGCTGACATTTTCTAAACATTCTTATTAGGCCATAACTGTAATTATGATGTAACCATTATCTATTAGTGAATATCCTATTACAGGCTTTATGATACTTTAAGGGTATATTTCAACAAACTACCTCAATATTATTTTGATCTTTCAACTTACTTGGTGTTTTGATTCACTGAAAAACGACTGGATGTTTTTTATTTTTCTCTCCTCTAGAGCTGCAGACTATTGGACCAGAACCAGCCTACAGGTTATAGATCTAGAAGAGAAGCCAGCTACAGATAGTGTGTTTATTTGGCCCAAGTTTAGTTTAGCGTATGCCTATGTAAAAAAAAAGTTTCAAATCCAGAGAACTCAAAAAACATCAGACTTATAAATGGATTAAATTACAGGAGAATGAGTCCTGGAAAATAATAGTCAGATTTATAATAATTTTATTAGAAAATTAAAATCTGTTTAACAGAACATCTATGCCAAAGTTTTAACTACATCTTTTAAAATAAAATTAAAAAATGAAATATGGAACTTAAAAAATTTGATATTTAATAATGTCTGACAAATTAATAAATCAGGACAAAATCTGTCTAGACAAATGACAGGAGGATGTCACCTGTCTTTTCTCTGTCTCTCTTTCCTCCCTCTCTTCTGTCTTTGGATGAGTTTGAGTCAGTGCTTTAAGTGGAAAAAAATAAGTGCCGGTACTCTCCTTATTAGTTCAAGATTATATATATAAATATACATCTCTGTATGTGTATGTATATATATATATATATATATATATATATACTGTGTATATATATATATATATATATATATATAATCCTCATGAAAGAAATTCAGATTCACTCAGTCATCAGTTTAGTCACTAATTCTTCCCAATGCGTCCTCCCTTCAGACCTGTAGACTCCATCACTGGATTCTATTTGTCTAAAAGACAATTCAGGACAGGACACCTCTCTGTCTGTCCTCTCTTCTACACCTGGTCCATAATAAATGTCACAGGAGGTCTAGTGAAGAGATTCAGCTCTAGTCTAGTTAACTAGACCGTCAGTTCTGCTCTGCAGACTTTGAGTCTGGCGTACCTCATCATCTCCAACACCTCTACTGTCTTCAGCTCTGCAGCAGCATGAGACTGGAACATTTACTAAACACCCTGAGATTTATGCTCTGACATCTATTACAGCCTATAAATCTAAACTTCATCAGGTTATTATGTATAATAATTAGAGACGCTCCGATCATGTTTTTTGCTGCCGATCACCAATACCAATCACATTGATTGACTGTAAATTTCACATTGTAGTGATGATGAGGGCTAAAGGCTACTTGATCTGTAGAAAATGAACGGTAAATCTCCTTCATTTGGACAAAAACAGGTTTTATTGACTTTTTCTAAGATGAAAAAATACAAAAACTTGAAGGCACCATGTAGACATCCATCCATCCATCCAGAAATCTATTGTTTATATATATTTACAATACCAATAGAAATCTATTATTTATATATATATTTAAATAATTAAACATATGTTCTTGTGCACAAGATCCCCATTAATTAGTTTGTGGTTGAAATAACATTTTGAGGAAAAATAGTTGTTTTTTTTACTGCTTTTCAGACACAGAAAAGTCAGCATTGTTTGACACTCTGGTCCATTTTGTGCCCCAAAAAGAACAAACTTATTACTGACAATGATCTGATCATTACTAAAGAGTCTACCTGCTGCTCTCTCAGCTCCTCCTCCACCTGTCTGATCCACTGCGCCATGGCGCGCTGCTCCTCTCCACCTGCGTCATGATGCGCAGCTTTCCTCTCCATAAGCGCACGAGCTCTCCGTCATTAATATTTAAATTATTGTCTTTTAATACCAATTTGAAGACTTATCTCAGCCCGAGCTCTGAGCCAATCATGGAGCGGTCCGTTCAGGGGACGCGAGTCCCCGCTTTTCCTCTCTCATCCGGTGTTTCACCAAATTCTGCCACCCTCCTGGAGTCACTAAATACGGCTGACAGATGAGTTCTCTCATCCACCTGCGTTTCTCCTGCACCGCCACCGCGCTCGCCCTCCGCACCTCCCGCCATGCGCTGCTCGGTAACTACGGCCACCGGAAAAGCTCAAAATTATATTGATGTAATACCAGAAAAACTCCCGGTACGGACGGAACGCTGGAAACAGGGCCGGCCCTGGACTGAATGGTGCCCTAGGCGAAAAATGATTTTGGCGCCCCCTACAGCCCAAAACAGAAACAACGTAACTTTTGCAAATTCTAAGTAGTAAGCAATGTACTAAAGTTGGATAAACTTGAACTGATGACATTCATTCATATAATAAGTGGGGGCACAACAGCATGATAGCCCTTTAGTCTTAGCTAACTTGCTAAATGATGGTCCAGGAAAAATGTTCACAATTTCATGTATATTAATTAAATACCTCTACTTTGGGCCCATTTTTCCTCCTTTTTCTTTCTTCGTTTCCTGAAAGCTGCCCCAGAGGGCTTGATTTGTCTTTTCATTCTGCCAGCGACTTTTAACAAGGTGCTATCACTGACAACGTCACAGACTCATCATGCATTATCTACAGTGTTGGGCAAGTTACTTCAAAACTGTAATGCATTATTTATTACTTGTTACTGTCATTTTAAAGTAATCCCTTACATTACAATATTACTGTTTTTAAATGTAAGGCATTACACTACTTTTGCATTACTTTTAGTTACTCTCACCAAAAATAACTGTAAATATGGATTTGACCATAAATGTAGCTCATTCTACATCCAGTGGAAGGTGATGTGATGGATACATGGAGATATACAACTATCTGGATATTAACCCATCCATCCATCTATCTATCCATCCATCATTTATCATCCATCTATCCATTTATTATCCATCCATCCATCATTTATCATTCATCCATCATTATCCATCCATCATCCATATCTCTCCATATATCCCTACCTATCCATATATTATTCCATCATATCTATATACAGTATATTTAAATCTATAAACATATCTCTCTGCACAAGCTCCTTATTCATCAGTTTGACTGACTCCTACCTCCACCTCCTGCAGCAGAGGCTGCATGACGCGCTCTTTCCTCTGCTCAGTGGGCGAGAGAGTGAACTCTCCAACTTCTGACGTGAATAACAGAGTGACTCTTTATCATGAAACTTCTTCTCAGTTCGCTCGCTTCAGTTTACGGAGCTGCATGCGCTCATGTGTCTTAACGGGCCTTGGATGCCGTGAGCGCGCACGACTCGGGCCGCGTTTTCCCTCTAGACCGAGTTCAGAACCGAAACACGCACGAGTTTCGGACCGGACAGAACCGGACTTGTTTCACTGGCTGCAGATTTACTCCTCTCTGCTCTGACCACATTATTCACTGAGTGACGTTTCTCCTCTGAAGAACCCACCGCCTCAATCCGGTTAAACGTGCACTGTAACGCGCACTGACGTAAAAATATTACAGCTTTTTGTCTGTAATGCCTTACATTACTGCTTTACCGAAAAAAGCAATGCATTACAGTAATTAATAACCTTTGGAAGTCGTTACTCCCAACACTGATTATCAATAAACAACCGGACGGAGGGATGCGCGCCTCTCCCCCACCTTACCTGATCACAGCGGCAGCAGCAGGTAGCCATGGGGCACCACGTTGACTGTTCATGCAGCAAAAGTTGTGCTTTTTTATTTATTTATTTATTTATTACGGTACTTACTTTGCTCTTTACATGAGATGAATGGTGTGTTCAGCAGTTTGTCAAAATAAAAAAATAAAAACAATTTTTTTAAAGAGCAGCAGAGGGCGCCCTAGGCAATTGCCTAATCAGCCTATGCCTAGAATTGGCCCTGGCTGGAAATAAGTGCCGGTACGCTGAGGGGTCAAATTTAGAAGTCCCGGTACTGCGTACCGTTCCGTACCGCCCCACTTAAAGCACTGGTTTGAGTCAAAAATCAAATCAAAAGTTTCTGCAGACATTAATTTATCTGTGAAAACCAGCAGCTGGTGACGAGTCGCTACTTTTTTCTTTCTTCTGATCAGATGCAGCCACGGCAAATGCTGCATTCACAGACCGATTATTACCTCAGTAAATCTCAAAACCCACCACAGACGTCTTCTACACAAAACACTAATGTGGATTCATGTATAAAAAAAACAACAACCTGTACTGGTTTAGTTGCTCAAAGATCAACAAAACATCCGATGGCGGCGTGGGCATCAACTACAGGTTTAATCAGCTGTTTATGTTAAACAGGCCAGCTGATGTCACACAATGGAGCTGAAATACAGCTTTTCATGTTGTGGATGAACTTGTTGAACAAGTGAAACGATCAATAGCTTTTTAACCGATCACTCAACGTTCTAATGCATTAAAACTTTAAACAAACTTCTTCACTTCGTCCTCACCTGCTCCTCTACCTGTGAGGAGTGAGGAGCGGAGCGGACGGAGCAGCGAGTCGGAGCAGCCCCTCCGATCAGGGAAATGGACCGTACCAAATCCTTGTAAGCAGGGAGGGAGTGGCGGGGGAGCGCTCTAGAGCGGCTTGACTGCCTGGCTGTGCATTAGAGGTGAAAATTTCATCATGAAATGCAGAAATAATGCTACTAAAATTTATAATAGCTAGACAGTGGGGTGGCCAGGAGTCTGCCAGGGGTGGCCATCCCTTGGTGGCGCCATTGCTCATCTGGTCTGGTGGTTCTGGTTTGTGACTCAGGTCTGGGTTTCTGAGGGAAGTTCTGACAGGTTTAGTATTTCTTGTTAGGTTAGTAACAGCTGATCCAAACAGTGGATCAGCTGTTACTAACCTTAAACTCTAGACTTGAAGTATCACCATTCTTCAGCCTCATGCTCAGGAACACATAGCGGTATTATGAACCCTTTGGCAGAATTCAAATGAGCCATTTTAATCTAGATTAAAGCGGCACTCCGGAGGATTTCATCAGGAGAGCAGTTTTTGAATCTAGCGTCCAAAGGCTCCTCCTCAAAACATCTCGACACGCGCGTCCGGTCGTGTGTGCGCGCGTGCACGCGGCGCATATACTTCGGACATGAACTGTACAGCTCAATGTGTAGGGTTTAATCACTCACAGTTCACAATCTTATTCCAACAACACTACGAGGGTCTGATGAGCCCTCTCTGTCCCTGCTGCTTCTGATATTAGCTCTGTTAGCAGAGAGCTGCTGCTGGACTCTGAAGCTGAACTTGACTCGGCCCTGGATGAACTTTCTGACCAAAATAAACGCGTAACCCTGTCAAGCCTTGCCATTCTGTGAGGTGAAAGGTTTAAAAATAAAAATAAATCCATCTTTAGCTGGAGAATGGGTAGGTTTTTAGTAGAAATGAGCCGTGAGTCCTCAGTGAACGGCTGAGACGGCAGAGAAACACACGGAGCGTCCTGTACGACAGCGCCCCCTACTGGTACAGGTTTGCTCGATGCGCGTGCATGTTGAGAGAATGCAGACATTTGAATTTCATTGGCTGAAAAATGTCGGCGGCAAGAAATAATGGAAAGGGGTCTCTAGGAGGAAGGAGGGTCTTCATCAGAATGACAGATGTTGTGGAACTCAACCCATAGATCATAGTTTAGACCTGAAATATCATTTAGAACATTTAGAAAACTTTGATACAGAGAAAAATGCTCCAGAGAGCCGCTTTAATTTCAAGATTAGGGTGAGATTAATCTAGATTTAAACAATTAATCTATGCCCACCACTACTTTGAATCCTCATTAGCACAATGGCTTTTATTTCAGATTTCTAACTTTTATTTACTCTCTTTGTTTTTCTTTGAAGGATTTCCATTATATTTATTGTTTTTAATTATGTCTGGTTGTTTGTTTGTAAAGGGCTTTATAAACCAAAAAATGAAAATACAAATCCTTAACTGATAAGATGATTGTTAAAAACCCAACAGGCACCTGGTCTGGATACCTTCTGGATGCGTCCTTGGCGAGGCCTTTCAGGAGGTCCTTGGGTCCTAATATTTTTTGATACTCTTTCTTAAATTTATCCCACACAAAGATAGATAATAATATGAAACATAATTGTTAGAAAACATCTCTATGATAGAAAGAACATTTTATATCAATCACATTAAAGGCTTTTAAAACTACCTAACCTTAAAGTCCAGCCAATGTTTGATATCTGTTTATGGAATTCTATTTTTAAGGTGTGTAAATATCTACACGCAAGCATCAGTGCTGAATGTATCAATCAGGAATGACAGCGTTTAAGTGTGACGCTGTGATATGACAGTGGCCTCTTGCCAAGAGGCTTGTTTTTCTAATGACAGTCATTGCTCTGAAACAGCGACAATCTGGGAGACACACACACACACACACACACACACACACACACACACACACACACGGCCTTTGCCTGAATCTCTCTCTTTGATAACTATCACTGTCAAGGGGAGACAGAGCCCAATGTATGACAATTTGTTCATTATCATAGTGAATAGATTTTCACAGGTTCCCTCGCCAGTCTGCCACTGGCGGATAGATGAATATCAAACAGTCCTTTTCTTTGTCCTAAGGGCCAAATTTAGGCAATAACATATCGTCCTCCTCTGTCCTCTTTTACCCCCACTTGATACAGGGCCAGTGATAACTCAAGTGCACATCACTCAGTGTGTGTGTGTGTGTGTGTGCCCTTTATACGTGTATTTATTTCTGAGTGTTAGTGAGGGTATTTCATTTAGTTAGAGCAATATATACAATGAACTTCTGCAAATAGTTTAAAAGACATTAAATTCAAAATGTATTCTCTATATTGAATACAGTACAGTTTACACATACGGGTGGAAAAGTACGGTAACATCTCATTGATCCTCTGTCTGTTTTATTTATGTTCTCTCCTTTTTAAAATCTTATCTCACTAAGATTCAAGTCCATTTCTGTGTTTACCCTGACATGTATTATTATTGTAACCTGTGTTCAGTCTTAGCTCTGTCTTTTTCATGAACATATCTTCAGCTCATACTGTTTAGTGTCTATTTGAGTCCGTAAGAAAGTCAGACCAAAAATCATTATTACCTTCCAAGTTTTTTTGTATGAGATAATTTATGAAAATGACTTTTTGCTCATTTTGTTTAATATATGCACTTTAACAATTAATAAACCAAGCACAGGGAGATTTTCAACTAAAGGCCATTAATTTGTATAACTCTGCTGAGCTCTGACAGCAAGAGATTTTTTAAACTGATTTGAAGGAAAGTGAAATTATTCTCTAGCCTCGGGTTAAATATTACTTTTCTCCAGGACTTCTGCTGGTTTGCTGCACCTTGCTAGTTTTTGACCTTGTCATTGATCTAACTCTCCTTCGCCTTTCTTTATCTCCTTGTCTCTGAATGTGTATTCTGTTTGCATTATTTTTGTTCATTTCTTTTGTTATAGGTTTGGCTGCTTTTTGTTTCAGTTGCCTCAAGGCCTTTGAAATAGTGCCTTCTGCATAAAAGATTTGCATGATGGACCTGTAGAAACACTTTACTCACACTGTAGTGGTGGTGCACCTTCTGAATTTGTTCATTTCATTCAGATAGTCGGGGATTATTTGAAAACGTATAGTGGAAATATGCACATACAATTAAGCTTAATGACCTCATCTTGTTGCTGCCTTTCACATGTCTCCAAAAATCCAGTGAAAAAAACGTACCCTGGATTACCTGAGTCACAAGCTCTGCTTGATGCTTTTCTTTGAAAAGGACTTCATAAATCCACCAATCATTTTGAAAGATGACCAGTAGCTTATTTATGTAAAAAAAAAAGAAAATTATGAAAAATTGAAATTTGAGGTTGATACCTGACAGCAACAAGTAACAGCCCTACTAACTGATGGTTATGAATAAATTGTGAACAGACTGAAACATCTGGAGAGAAGATCCTGGGTAAAGAAAACACCGGGTAAAGAAAACACTGGGTAAAGAAAACACTGGGTAAAGAAAACACTGGGTAAAGAAAACACTGGGTAAAGAAAACACCGGGTAAAGAAAACACTGGGTAAAGAAAACACTGGGTAAAGAAAACACTGGGTAAAGATCACTGGCAGATGGGATTTTACGATCAAACCAAAACAAGCTCAAAAGATCTGGGGCCACATTAAATAAATTTTACAAAAATGTATCAAAATGGGTTAAAATCAGTATCTTGACAAGCCAGTATAATACACAATATACACACAAGTGCACATAACTGCCATGCCAGTGGGCATGCATCAGATATGTGTGCTTCCTGCTTACCTGTTCCATTTGCTGGAATGCACCTTTGCAGACTGGTACTTTCATTGTCCTGATCATGGACAACACACACAAAATGGTGCATTTCATGTACTTGTATAGTACTTTCTAAGTCCTAGAACTCCCAAAGCGCTTCACACTACATAGACACACATTCACACACTGATGGCAGTTAGCTTCACTTTGGCTGCAGCTGCCCTGGAGCAGACTGTCAGAGGCTGGAGTCACCATGGGCAATCTGGTGCCTATGGGCCCTCCTCATCCCTGCCAGCAGGCATGCTGGGTGTCTCCAAGGACACAACAACAATGTAACCCAGCCAGAGCTGGGATTGAACCAGTGACCCTCTGGTTATCAGACGTGCCACTTTACCAACTGAGCTACATGCTGACCTACCACCTGAGCTACACGCCTATAGATATATTCTTTGTGCACAAGCTCCCCAATAATTAGTCTGTGGTTGAAAATATGTTTTGAGAAAAATAGTTGTTTCTACTCCTATTCGAATGCAGAAAAGTCAACATTGTTTTGACAGACTGGTTCATTTTTTTGCGTAGAAAGAACAAACTCACCATTGGTCCAGATCATTGCTTAAGAGTCATCTACCTGCTCTGTCTGCTGCTCTCAGCTCCTCCTCCGTCCACCTGTCTGATCTACCTGCTGCGTGGCGTGCTGCTTTGTCATCTCCTCTCTGCACATGAATGAATGAGCAAGCTTTCCAATTCCTTCATTAAATTAAATTATTGTCCTTTAATACCATTTTGAAGAATTATGTCAGCTTTCCGAAGGGAGGTATTGCCTGGGTGGCTGCAGCAGCAGAATCTCTTACTGGAGCTGTGGAAGGGGCTACAGCGTTCGGGCGCGCGACTACCTTGGCGCCTGACCTCTCACCTAGGACAAGTTCCAAACCAACCATAAATGGTGTGGTCCATTCAGGAGGAGGGCGAGTCCTGCAGTAGCTCCGTGGATTTGCTGTGCACTTAGTGACCTCTGGTTTAGTAGCTATTGATTAGCTGGTATGATCGGCATTGAAAGGAGTTCATCAGAATTTGCCAATCACATGTTTTCCATTTGAAAATCATCCAATTTTGATTGGCGGCCTATCAATTGGAACATCCCTAATATATATTCAGGCCTTTAAAAGGCAATTTTGGTCTCTTGCAGTTTTTACCATCTAAAAGTAATGTTACACTCTATTTCTGGTTTTCACTCACGTGACCTGGAAGTCGCGCGAAACTCAAATGGGGGGCAGGAAGTGTTTTGTGCCACAACAAAACGCAGCACAATGGATGAAAGCGGCTATACTAAGGGTTTAAATGAGTCGCCACAGACGCGATATGGTAAAAAAAAACATCTTCATTTAGGTTATTATGTATGGAGGACGGACCCTGCCAAAACGGACAATAAATAAATGAATAAATATATAAGGAAATAAATAAATTAATGAATTAATGTGGAAATACATTTGGAAAAAGATAAATAAATGTGAAAAATAATTTGGAAATAAATAAGTAAATAAATCTATTATGCAATAAATGTATTTATTTATTCTTTTATTCATTTATTCTTTTATTTATTTATTCTTTTATTCATTTATTCATTTCTTATTTTATTCATTTATTCTTTTATTCATTTATTCTTTTATTCATTTATTCTTTTATTTATTTATTCATTCATTTATTCTTTTATTATTTTATGCATTTATTTATTTATTCTTTTACTTATTTATTTATTCTTTTATTTATTTATTTATTTATTTATTCTTTTACTTATTTATTTATTCTTTTATTTATTTACTTATTCATTTATTCTTTTACTTATTTATT
>SSNR01000202.1:1004587-1026735 GCA_006937965.1 Callopanchax toddi
TTGAATAATTCAGAATATTTATCTTATTCAATATGGTTCTTGCACAACCTCAATGTTTAGTTTTTTCTTTTAGATTGATTCATTTTTTAAGTGTTTGTCAACTTTATTGATCAATTGATCAGAGTAATGTTTAATGTAAGTGTAATTAGTACCTTTATGGATTATTTCCAGTTGTATTAAGATATAAATTGTGTTTTATTTTCTGTTCTTGAGATGCTGTTTGCATGACGTTCATTCCTGTGCCTGAGCTGAGTGAGAAGAAGTCCAAAGCCTGTCATCGGCGTCTCCCAGACTTCCTGCAAAACCTTAAAACTACAGGTTTGTATTGTCAGTCAGTTAAAGTTAAAAATCATAACAAAGGTAACAAAAAAGCAGATATGGACATGGGTATTTTTGTATTTTAAAACCTACAACACAACTTTCCTTTTTGAATGTTTTGCTTCTACAAATTCACTCATTTTAATTTTTCTGTGATCTTGATCAATAGATCTTCAGACTTTCTGAAGCTCTTTCAAAATGTTATATTATTTTTTTACTTTGGCTGCATTTTCACTGTGTCCAGTACTTGACCATTTTCATAGGAATGGTTTTATTTAAGTCACTTAATGCTGATGTAAATCTTTATAGACATTAAAGAACCAGTGTCAACACATAACAGAAAACCTAACAAAGTTAAACCAGATCAGATGATTTTGTTACCAGCCGTGCTGTGGAGATAGTTTATTTTCTTAGCTGATTCGATTTTAAAAATGACGAGGATAAAGCAGTTTGACAAACATGAAATGGAATTTTAGCACCAACAAGCTGAGAACTATTAGCTGAAGACATGTCCTACAGCAGATGATCGATCACATGTTAAATGATGTATTGTCAGGTCCTGTCTTTAACTTCTATCATTTATTCCTGTTCATATTTTTGCTTTGTCTATTTTTTATAGATTAATAACAATCCAAGGATCTGAAAGGACGATGACACCTTCAGGAACGGCTGAACAAACGTCATCTGAGCACAGAACAGAATCTGACTTAGTCAACATTGGACTAATATTTTTAATGACACCATCTCACCTCCACCAGCTTCAAAGAATTCAGATTACTAGATAGTTTTTTTTAATATCAGAAATTCTCTGCACATTCAATAATTGTTTAATATAACCATTCTCAGCAGAGTGTGGCATTTCTGTTATCCTTGAATTGTGTGCATATAAACTATCATGTTATCAATAAATATTCAAAACAATTAACTGATCCTTTCAATGAGTGACAAAACCAATTCACTTCATGTTTTATTACTTTCAGATGTCACATGTAAAAGATTAGTTCTGTAACACTGGAAACCTAAATGACAATGTTGATTATAAAAATGTTTAACTCAAAACCAATCAAATTGCTGGTGTTCAAATGTTCAAAATTCAGTAACATTTATCATAAATTTACATCACAATTTTACAAATAATCTTTTAAATAATGTATTTACAATATTATTAGAAATAAATTGAATACAATCAAGGTGTTGAAGTTATGAAACTATGTTCTCTGGAGGTCCTCTTGGTCCTGGTTCTGAAGGCTCTGGAGGTCCTCTTGATCCTGGTTCTGAAGGCTCTGGAGGTCCTCTTGGTCCTGGTTCTGAAGGCTCTGGAGGTCCTCTTGATCCTGGTTCTGAAGGCTCTGGAGTTCCTCTTGATCCTGGTTCTTGAGGCTCTGGAGTTCCTCTTGATCCTGGTTCTGAAGGCTCTGGAGTTCCTCTTGATCCTGGTTCTGGAGGCTCTGGAGTTCCTCTTGATCCTGGTTCTGGAGGCTCTGGAGGTCCTCTTGATCCTGGTTCTAAAGGCTCTGGAGTTCCTCTTGATCCTGGTTCTAAAGGCTCTGGAGTTCCTCTTGATCCTGGTTCTGAAGGCTCTGGAGNTTTTTTTTCAAGTTGTTTGCTGTCACTGTTTTTGCGCCGGACGCGCGCTTGAGGGGCGGGGCTTCTAGCCTGCATATCATTAGCATTCATGGCGGACGGAGCCAAGCTAGAAGCTAGTGGCTGAGTGCCGGTGAGTTGTGACCCGGCCAGCTGAGACCAGAAAATCAATGGCTGCTTGCAGTTAGGAAAAACCAACAGTAAGTATGTCGGTTTTTGATCTTTTACAGAGATGAATCATTGTAAATAAGTTTCGTTTTTAATTAATTATGTTTGATAAAGGTGCGGTGGAAAAGCTAACGTTAGCCAAGTCGTGTTAGCAAGCTAACCTCTGGGTAGCTCCAGCAGGTAGCCTGTCTGTAGACCAGGAGAGCTGGAGTACATCTCATTAACAGGTTAGCAGGAAATATTCAGCAGCCTCTAACCCAGAACAGCAGAATGTAGAGCATTATATCTGCTCTGGGGCTAATCAGGACTTTGTTCTCTTTGCTAGTGCAGGCTAACAGGTGAACTGCTGCACGAGTCAGGCACCAGGAATTCAGCTCAGACCCGTTTATACCCAGATCATTTGAATAATTCAGAATATTTATCTTATTCAATATGGTTCTTGCACAACCTCAATGTTTAGTTTTTTCTTTTAGATTGATTCATTTTTTAAGTGTTTGTCAACTTTATTGATCAATTGATCAGAGTAATGTTTAATGTAAGTGTAATTAGTACCTTTATGGATTATTTCCAGTTGTATTAAGATATAAATTGTGTTTTATTTTCTGTTCTTGAGATGCTGTTTGCATGACGTTCATTCCTGTGCCTGAGCTGAGTGAGAAGAAGTCCAAAGCCTGTCATCGGCGTCTCCCAGACTTCCTGCAAAACCTTAAAACTACAGGTTTGTATTGTCAGTCAGTTAAAGTTAAAAATCATAACAAAGGTAACAAAAAAGCAGATATGGACATGGGTATTTTTGTATTTTAAAACCTACAACACAACTTTCCTTTTTGAATGTTTTGCTTCTACAAATTCACTCATTTTAATTTTTCTGTGATCTTGATCAATAGATCTTCAGACTTTCTGAAGCTCTTTCAAAATGTTATATTATTTTTTTACTTTGGCTGCATTTTCACTGTGTCCAGTACTTGACCATTTTCATAGGAATGGTTTTATTTAAGTCACTTAATGCTGATGTAAATCTTTATAGACATTAAAGAACCAGTGTCAACACATAACAGAAAACCTAACAAAGTTAAACCAGATCAGATGATTTTGTTACCAGCCGTGCTGTGGAGATAGTTTATTTTCTTAGCTGATTCGATTTTAAAAATGACGAGGATAAAGCAGTTTGACAAACATGAAATGGAATTTTAGCACCAACAAGCTGAGAACTATTAGCTGAAGACATGTCCTACAGCAGATGATCGATCACATGTTAAATGATGTATTGTCAGGTCCTGTCTTTAACTTCTATCATTTATTCCTGTTCATATTTTTGCTTTGTCTATTTTTTATAGATTAATAACAATCCAAGGATCTGAAAGGACGATGACACCTTCAGGAACGGCTGAACAAACGTCATCTGAGCACAGAACAGAATCTGACTTAGTCAACATTGGACTAATATTTTTAATGACACCATCTCACCTCCACCAGCTTCAAAGAATTCAGATTACTAGATAGTTTTTTTTAATATCAGAAATTCTCTGCACATTCAATAATTGTTTAATATAACCATTCTCAGCAGAGTGTGGCATTTCTGTTATCCTTGAATTGTGTGCATATAAACTATCATGTTATCAATAAATATTCAAAACAATTAACTGATCCTTTCAATGAGTGACAAAACCAATTCACTTCATGTTTTATTACTTTCAGATGTCACATGTAAAAGATTAGTTCTGTAACACTGTGGAAACCTAAATGACAATGTTGATTATAAAAATGTTTAACTCAAAACCAATCAAATTGCTGGTGTTCAAATGTTCAAAATTCAGTAACATTTATCATAAATTTACATCACACTTTTACGAATAATCTTTTAAATAATGTATTTACAATATTATTAGAAATAAATTAAATACAATCAAGGTGTTGAAGTTATGAAACTATGTTCTCTGGAGGTCCTCTTGGTCCTGGTTCTGAAGGCTCTGGAGTTCCTCTTGATCCTGGTTCTGGAGGCTCTGGAGTTCCTCTTGGTCCTGGTTCTGAAGGCTCTGGAGTTCCTCTTGATCCTGGTTCTGGAGGCTCTGGAGTTCCTCTTGGTCCTGGTTCTGATTCGCTATTTAATGAATAAAATCGCTCAAAGCTTGATAGCCGAGCCATTAGCTCGTTAGCTTAGCCGTTAGCACATCGGAGGTTTGAATAGCGCCGCATTTTTAGTAAAACAAGAGATAAAGAAAGCAAAGACTCACCGTTAAGTTGATTAAATCAGGACAATCGATTGGCAAGGGCATCAAAAGCTGCCAAGAAGTATTCTTTGAGTAAATATCCATTTTAATAGCGCAGCGCCAGACCGGAACACATCAAAGGAAATTGAACAAAACCCCTTCAAAAAAAAGTTCACGTGAACAGTGAAGAGTCGACCTTTAGTTAAAGTTACTACAGCCCACAAAAGTCGACTTTTCGACTAGTCGACTAGTTCGTGCGACCCCTAATTAAAACCAAAGTGCTCCTAAAACAACTGCTCTGTCTGAGCTGTTTGTTGTCAGCATAAAAAATACATTTTTGCAATAAAGCCTGTCAGGTTTTATAAAGCCGTCCTGTATGTATGACGTCATCAGCGATTTGTCGAAGTTGACGCGACTTTTATTACTTGGTAGTCGACTTGTAAAAATAGCAAGTCGTTCAACCCCTATTGCACACAAACACACTTTAAAATGGCCGGAGGAAACTGTGAAGTCTCAAAGGCCTGAAGCTGATCACGCTATAGAGATAGAACGAACAAGTTTACATCTGAACTGAGTGGAAACGTTTTACTGTCACAAAAAAACACAATGAACTTTAACATCTCTTCAGGTTTGCAACAAACCTTTTCAGGGGATCCTCACGTCGACAAACTGAGTGGATAAAATAATGTTTTATTCAAAAGATGACAACTTTCTTTTGTGAAATATTGGCTCGATGTATAAGTTGTATATATTGTTACTCAATAAAACAAAAAAATCACATAGAAAAAACCCCTAAAGCCCTCACACCACGTTGCTGCTGGATTTTTTATCTGGATCACTGACACTTAGAGCCCTTCATTTATCATGCACACCACATTTGAAACTAAGCAATCTACAACACACAGTTCTAGGTCAAGGTCTTCATTTTTTTCTTTCATTCCGCTGCTGAAAGACAAAGATTAAATGAACAGGTGACACGTTCTGGGGGTGTTATGGATCCAACGTCGAGAGAAAGGAGGGAGCCAAGGAGACAGGAACTACAACTAAAGACTTTGTCACAAAAAGCAAACAAAAAACACAAGAGGCACAGGACTCATGAGGAGGAGAGGAGGATGACAGGGTAACTGGTGACCAACAGGTGGAGATGGTGGAGTAATCATACAGGGAAAGGTGATGCAGAAAAGCTCGGTGATTGGACTGAATGAGAAACAACTGTGGACAGGGAGACAGGAGGAGGAGGAAGGGCCAGGGATCATGACCTGAACTTCTGTATGTTTAATTTGAATGTGTTGATATTTTATTGAATTCATTACACTCTGAAACTTTGACTGTTTTTTTACATCTCTAATATCTGTCCATCTCCCTCCATCCCTCCCCTGCATGCTCTTGCCCTCTCTTCCTGCTAGAAGTTTTTTAAGTTCAGACTCTGAGAGCATGTCTTCATTAGCTGCATTAACATTCACAGGCTGTAGTAAATTCTGACAGTGAAAAGGTCCCTGTAACCTTTAGTTGTGCAGAAATTTACTTCCCCAGAAAATTACAGCTGGCACTGTCTTAATTAATGCCAGCTTTCTTCTCTTGAAAACCCAGAGCCTGTCAGCTGGGGGAGGAGAGGAGAAAATTAGAAAAACATAGAGTAGGGAGAGAAGAGAAAAGGAGAGAAGTGGGATAAAGAAAATCCAGACAGAACAGATAATATGGGAGACTTTTGAACCAACTAAATGATTTCACTCACAGACATAAGGATGGCAGTGTAAGATGAGACAGTGAATAAGAATAAAAGTAGGAAAATCACAGCTGTTTTTCACAGCTGGTGTTTTTATATATATGTGTGTGTGTGTGTGTGCGTGCGGTTGTTATTGCCTGAACACTGGCTCTTCCCCGAGTACATAGATTCTGAGATTCAAATCTATGCTATCTCTTACACTACTCCCATTTTTCCTCTCATTCCATGCTTTTTGTCATTGAAAGTGGAATGAAAGAGATAGGTGGTGGGGGAGTTGGAGAAAACTAATACATATTTTATTCCTTGTTATCTGCTGGGTGCAAATGCTGATTTGTTCTGGGCTCTGAGATTAGAGAATATCTAAAAAAGCAAGAAATCTGTTTGCACTGGACAATCCCAGCATCACAACTACACTGACTGGGTTACGGAGTCTGAAATTTCAACAACCAGACATTTTAACAAACATCTCAATATCCTAGATGCTTGTGTTGATGTGTATTTTAGAGGGGAATCATCTAATTTTCTAGTTTTTTTCTTGACAACTCATAGTAAACTACATCAAAACATGTCCATCTATCAACGCTTGTCTGACGTGGCCTCCTCCCACCTTGTTTGTGTGCTGCTTCCATTCCTACAGACACTAATTAGAGAAGTGGCTTGCTGATCTATTGATAGACAAATGTCAAAAAGAGTCTCCAGTTGCGTAATAACTGCCTGAATCATACCTGTCTGGAGAGAGAAGACGGTGAGGACACAGGACAGTGGACATTTCAACTCAGCACCTCAGAGTTTCTTCTGGAAGTCAGATTTTTAATGGTTTTGAACCATAAACCCCAGTTTTAAATCTCTCCAGGACCTCTTTTGTTAAAATGATGTCAATATCATGCAGCGTTTATCTCTAAATGTTGCATACTTCATTCTGTGCACAATTACTCCCACCATGTTTGTGAACAAGTAAGTATTGATCATTTTACAATAAATTAAATAAAATCTCTGGTGAGTGACAAGAGAGATTACAATATTTGGTGTATTTTCATAATATCTCTAAAATCTGTACCTTCCTAACACGGATTGGATGATGTGTCATATGACAGACATAGATAGACAGGACTGACACTAACATGGTCACACAGGTTTGGGGACATGGAATTTATATTGTCTAAATTGCAAAAGCAACCAGGAACTGTGTACAGAAGGTCAATGGTCGCTAGGGTCACTCTAAAGATCCCTGGCAGCAGGGTGTCGAGATTTCCCCCAAGGTGCTAAAAACTCTGGACATTGTGGGGTTGTCATGGTTGACACATCTCATGTCTGCAAACCTGTGGAGTGGCCACCCTGGGTGGAGATCTCTGGACCAGAGAGTGTGTTTCAATTCTCAGAGAACCACTTTGTGGATTCATACAGGGAGGGGGAACCAGAGGCAGACCCAGAACTTTGTGGAGGGATTGCACATCTTCTCTGGCCTGAGAATGTCTTGATCATCCAGGAGTAGCTGGAGACAACCCTTAGGAAGAGGGATGTCGAGGTCTTCCTCATGAAGCTGCTGCTTCAGCAATCTGAACATACAGTAGATAAACAGAATATGAACAGATTGATGAAGGTCTTAACTTTGAACTATGAGATGTACATGGGGATCCAAGCATATGTGCAGCGCCGCCCCTCCCTACACGCAGAACACCCACTGTGCGTAGGGCCCCGCGGTTCTGAGGGGGCCCCATTTAGCTCCTGTGGACGGATTATTATTTGCGAACGTGCAAAGGGTGCGCATCACAGGAGCGATGCGCACCCTCACCATGTAGAGGGAAAAAGGAGACGAGTAGCCTAATCACGTTGCGCCTTGTTGGATTTCTGTTACTAAATGCTGCCGCTGCATTGGTCTAAACCGATCACGTGACAGCCGCTCACAAACTAGTCCCATTTAAAAACATCAATCGGAAAAAAAACCTGTGCTTTTACAAAACTAGAATTTTAACGTTTGAGCTGGTGATGGGCTTTATGACTCTTTGAAGGGAGCCGTTCATTAGGGAACGTTTCACCTCAAAGAGCCGTTCAAAAGACTTGTAGCGTTTTGAAATAACTATTTGTTATTTTAACTACACCCTCTCCAATAACATTAGCTTATTTTATGTTTATAATGAAAAGTGATAGACTGTCATTTAACCCTGATAATAGCTAATATTTATTGAAGGTATCTAGGTTCTTTGAAAGAGTACAGTGAATTGAAATACCTTATTAATAACGTGAAGCTGAGGCATATAAAGATTGAACAATCGTTTAATTTGAAAAACCTAAGAACACAGATAAGACAGTTTGAAAGTTTGATGTAAACACAATTAATATTCTTAAACATGTTGAGGATGTTAAAGATGGTTAATTGTGAGTTTTAACGGACCGTAGCATATGTTTTAATGACTAGGGCAGTTAGTTAATTTAGTTAACCTAGTTGGGACTTTAAGAGTCAATTTAGGCTAATTTGAGTTGTTATGGAATTTAGTTTTGGCTTAATTTAGAGTGGAAGAATGAAGCTTTATCAAAGCAAACCTCTCGATCAGAAAGTGGTGTTCGCTCACTGAAAGGTGGACGCTCCTGGATCTGGCAGGCGTTGGTTTCTCCACGAGCTGAGGCTGGAGTCCCCAGACTCGGAGTGGTGGTCCTGGAAGGCGTGGCCGCCGAGGACCTCGCCGGACAGTCCGTGGATACGTCCCGGTCAGCAAGGGAGGCATTTCAGCAGCATGCTGAAGTCATTTCTGATCTGCTCCCGTGGTGAGGGAGAGACGAGAGGGAGAGACACAGGCAGGTCTCTCAAGGCCTTGTTCAAAGCTGATGAAGGTTCAGCTAAGATAGCAGCATAGCAGCTCCAACTGCTTCAGGCTGTAGCTCAGACCAAGACTGAGACTCGACAAGACAAGACTGACTTGTACCGGAACTGAGTATTAGTTTTGAGACGAGTTATCTTAAATTTAACCAATCAGAAGATATTAAGTGTACTAATCAGAACTGAGTTAGTGGAGTTGTGAATGGTTCTGATTGGACAAGGGACTGTGAGGGAGTTACCAAGTCACATGACTTCCGCCCGTTAACACTCACATTATAATGTAGAAAATGCACGAAAATAGCAGAGAAGCATATTATAACACCTTGAGTGTGAGTGTGTAGGTGACCCTGAACAGGAACAACCAGAGAATGTTCTGTAAACAAGAGATTACAGTTGGAACACCAGTCATTTGGTGTTAAAGAAGAGACTCCTTTACAGAGAGTGTTTTATTAGACCAGCTAGTGTCCAGTTAAGGTCATCTGGGAGATGGACACTTGAAAGTGGACAGTAGGACACCTGTAGGGGTCTTGATTCAGGTTAAAACATAATCCAAGAGTGATTGTATTCCAAGTTATTGGGAAAAAGATGGATTATTGTTGTGATGGTCAACAGAGGTCAAAGGTCAGAGGATATAGCCTATTTGGTGAGGCTACAGACTGAAACTTTTATGTTTTTTGCAATATTTTGAAAGGGTAATGTTTTATTCATAAAATCAACACTGATTAGCACTGATATAAATGTATTTACATGTTAAAGGTCTTAACTGGTGGGGCATTAATATTGTTTTACTATAAAAGAAAATCTAGTTCAAACGACTTGGGTTGAATAATGAATTCAATCCATTGATTTTGTTTTTCCAAATAGGTTTTCCATTGCGTTGTTTTTGCTTCACCACGAAGTTAAAGTAGTAAATTACAAAGCAAGCATGCATAGTGCGCACACCCACAACACTCCCCTAGGTAATGTCATGTGGAACTATATATTTGGGGAAGTTAAATATTCCCAAAATTCCCAAACCTTTTATTTGTATTGTTATCAAAGATTGCATTTATTTTGGTAATAAAAAAGATAACCAGAAAACAATAAAATGAATGAAATTATAGGTGACATCATTATAAATGTACTACAACATTTCTAGAAGTGTGTCAAAAACTCAGATTGACAAAAATCTTGGCATTTTCAGAAATTTTTAGGCCTAAAATTTTACGTCATGAATTTTAGACTTTTTTAGACCCCGCGGGAACCCTGGGGGGGTGATGATGGGGGGCCCCGTCAAAAGATTCTGCTTAGAGCCCCAAATTGGCCAGGGGCGGCCCTGCATATGTGACCAGCTATGGAAAAAGCAGGAAAAAGTCCAAGGGTCATTTTGAGTTATTTACTTAATATAAGAGTGGTTTCTGAGCTTTACAGTAAAAAGTAACGAATGGAATCTGAAAAAAATTCATTGAAGGAGAAACGATCATTGGGATGTTGGCGCTGCTCGTGAAATGAAGCCTCAAAGGTTTCAATAATTCTTAAGTTTCTGGAGAGCCAGGTGTGTGTGTGTGTGTGTGTGTGTGTGGGAGGGGGGGTACTGAACGCTGACCATTTACATTACTAAACATAACCTCCCCACCCCCAATGGTTGTCAGAAGGAGCTCTGGGAACTCTTCATGAGGAGGTTACAAGGAGTTCCCCAGTCCTGGTTTTGCTGCAACTTTGTTGTGATCTGCTACTGTATGTATGAAAATAAGGTCCCGCAAGGGATTAATAAAATCTCTCTCTTGCCCGCCTTCTCTCTCTCTCTCTCTCCATCTCTATTTCTCTCCCTCCCTCTCTATTTCTCTCTCTCTCTCTCTCATGAACTGAAACTCATCCCATGAGAAATAACAAAGTATTCCCACACTTCATTTCCCTCGATCATTTAGGAGGTTCTTGGGTGTTTTCTTTTTCTCTGGGGCTTTCTGGTGGATGTAGACGTCTCCAACGTAACTGCTGTCTGTAGTGCAGATACAGAATAAGAAGTGAGATTGGTGTCACCATCTGTCTTCCCAAATAAGAAAAATAACTGCCACAATTTAGTTATTTTGCAATCCATTCTTTCTAGTTCCTCTTCATTTAACAATCAAACACAGCTTTTAGAGGGACATGTTTTTGGTGATGAGATACCTGTCCTGTGTGTTTCACCTGAAAGTGTTGCTGATTGGCCCAGAAAAAACAAAAGCTCATGTAGCCAAACAAAGCTGATAGGATGAAGTGAGGGGTTCAATTCCCACCTGAAATGGAGCAGCGTTCATATGAAGTGTAGTTGTCCAAATTGTTAAAGGTCCATATTCATCCCTCTCTCCACTCTGAATCATTTCTTCTACATCTCAATAACAGGTCAAAGCTCTGATTGGTCAACCTGACCCTGACTTTAAGGCCAGCTGTTGTTTTTCCACCCCTCATCCAACCTCCTAAAGCAAAACCTTCCTTTCAAATCAGCGGGGCAGTTGGGGAGCAGAGCTTCTCTAAGCCCCGGAGTGGTCTTCTCCCTTCTTGACATCAGCAGGGGAAAGATTGAGAAACCACCCGTTTTAGCATTAGCTCAAAACACATTTCCCAAAAGTGAGAATCAGGAAGTGAAAACAGTGAAATTCTTTTCTCACGTTTGGGTCTCAGACACAGTCTTTGGGACTGATATGACTGTTAGAAGATCTTTAGAAAGTGAATTTAGCAGAATATGGGACCTTTAATAAGTTACTTATGACTGTGGCTGGTGGGAAAGCTTTGTTTAAATACAGGTCATTGATTTGATTTGGACTTGTTCTTTCTTTCTGCATTTTGCCTCAGCTACAGTAGCGCTCCTCAGTTGAAAGTGAAATTAATACATCACAGGGAGTTCTGGTTTCTTCAACAAATGGTAAAAGAATTTTTAAAAATTCACAGAGCATTGGACTCATTTGAAGCATGCGAGCCTTGCACTCCACAAGTCGCTGGTCATTATTTTGTAACATATCACAAAATATGAAGGGGCTAACATTAAGTAGTTAGGACTTTATTTTTAACAAATAGGCAGCAAACTTCAGGCTACTTGTTTAGCAGTCCACATGTGACACCTCCATTAGAAAAGTGCCATGTCTGCACTGCTTTAAATTCTCATGTCTCCTAATTAGAAAGGTTTGACTCTGGCCTTACTTAGAACCAGAGACTCGTCTCCAAATTACAGCTCCGGCCACGTCATGAAATATCTTCATCTCTTTTTCAAAAGAGCTCTTTTTTTCTGTTCACATCCACCCTACCTCTGTTTGTGTCTTTCAGTGACTGTAAGCCATGTTACAACCCAGCAGCACATTTAAGCGTGCCAATTAGGTCAGCTAATCAAAACAATTAGGAGCTGGATGGGATTTCCGAATAGCATGTCAAGTGAGGGGTTGGGATTTAAAAACAGGTGCCTAATGAGTGTCAGGGTAACTGGATTCCTGTGTGTGTGTGTGTGTGTGTGTGTGTGTGTGTGTGTGTGTGTGTGTGTGTGTGTGTGTGTGTGTGTGTGTGTGCGTGGACAACTTTGGCTTATAACATGTTGCAATAGAAAGATATTCCAATGTCCTGTTTGTGTGACTGTAGCCAGCTGAGCTGTGATTACAGGGGAGCATGTGATGATGGGTTTGTGAGAGGGTGTGGGGGTCACTCATAAGTCTTTGCAGAGGAAGAAACTGAGATTATGCCTTGCAACTGAAATATCTTCACCCCCTTCCCTCCACAGACTACTCAAAGAGCAGACCTGTCCTGCTTCTCTGCTACCTGTGATGATAAACGGCTCCAGATTTTAAGATTCCCATTTCTAATTTTCTGAGAGTAGAGGCAGGACCGTGGCGATTGATCAAAACGGGCAGCAAGTTAAGCACAAACCCCACCCTGCTCCACCATTCGCCACCTTCCCTTCCATTTTTCCTCTTTTCTCTTTTTTGTCAAAAGACCCTTTAAAATATTAAATCAGATTTATGACTGGTCACTACATTTCCATCTATTAATATCCCATATTTGACACAAAATTATGCGTTTGAGTTGGAGACAAGGTGAATAATTTAAAAAATTATCTAAAAAAGCAGGGTTGATGGATGCAAATCATTTCTTTAACACTGTTATCCAACTGTAAAACAGAACAGTTGACACTAAGTTTCTGTGTTAATGGGTTCTAGAGAAATTAGTCCTGAATAAAGAAAAAATCAGTGACATCAGTTTGCATCAGCATCAAGAGACGTTATCCTAATCTCTCAAAAGGGAAAACACATTTTCACACACTTTAGAGCAGTGTTTCTCAACGGGGGCTGTAGCGCCCCCCAGGGGGCGTTGAGACCGCATAGGGGGGCGCTGATGAAAGAGGATTTCAACCACACTCCAGATCGTTAGTAAGGGTGGGAGATAAACTCGTATTTCTGATGCATCAGGATGCAGACATGAACGATTACGAATCGATTGAAAAACATTCAAATTCGATTCTGTTATTTTTCACGTCCTTGCAGTTTTCACCAATCACTGCAACTTTTCCGCAAATTTGACCAATCATCTTAGCATTTCATCTTCTCCTTTGACCAATCACTGCCACTCTGATAAGTTTTGACCAATCCCGTTGCTTTGAGCTTTGTTTACTTCTGGTTTTTGAGCTGAGCCGCTAAACACGCCGGTCAGTTTTTATCACAGCTAAAACACGAGCAAGTCAGTTTCCCAAAGTATTACACAAGAGTGATGGAAAGCTGTTCTGAACCAATCACAACATCGTGGTGGATTATACATGAAAATCATCGCTTGACAAGAACTTTTTGACAGCAAAAAGGGATTTCAATATACCTTTGGGGGGCGTTCGGCTGGAAAAGATTGAGAATAGGGATGTACCGATACCACTTTTTTCAAAACCGATCCGATACTGATACTTAAATCGGAGTACTCGCCGACACCGAGTACCGATACTGATACTTCTACCACACATGCAACGAATTGGAAAACAGGTTTTATTTTTTCTTCTCTGCTTTTTACAACAAATAACTGAGTTAGATTTTAAAAAAATTAATAAAAATGATCACAAAACTAAAATATAAGGTGAAAAATAACCATTTTCTGTGATTTCACAGTGAAATTATTGCAGTTTTCCACATTTTAACCAAATAAAATGAACTATTTGGCACCATCTCCAGCTCTCAACCCACACTGTTCCTCTTTAGCTCAATAGCTCCCCCTAGTGCTCAATATAGGAAACTACAACAGAAATCACAAGTCACAGACAGTGAAGTCACTGGTATCGGTTCCTGGTATCGGGTAACGTTAACCGATACCGGTATCGGGCCGATATCAGTACATTCAGTTGAGAAACACTGCTTTAGAGTATTTGTGTGAAAGTTAAGTATTTTAAAAAAATATTACAAATGTATTAGAATTGACATTGTGTCCAGTGTCAGCCTATAGTCAAGTAAACTAGACCGTCAGTTCTGCTCTGCAGACTTTGGTCCAGCCACACTCCATTGGACCCTCAGCAGCCCACTGATTGGTCAGTCTCGTACCGGGCCAATCCCAATGCTCTAACGGTTTGGTGGGCGGGATTAGCCGATGACGGCAGAGCTTCAAATTTAATTTAAACAACATGGCGGCAGTTCGGGAACCGCGTTCGTTCAAAACTTTGTCTTTGTCATGAAGTTTGGATGACTTAGATTTGGGCTTTTCTTTAAGACGTGAACAGATAGAGGCACTGACAGTGAGGCTTTTATTTTGAAAAAGGATGTATTGGCTGCTTTGCTGACGGGACACGCTAAAAGTTTAATTTACCAGTTGATAATGGATGTTGCTAAACGGCTCTGATTGGTCCTAGAGCTATCCAATAGCATGTGAAGACAGTTTGATTGACAGCTCTTAATCCCGCCCATTTGAATGAGTCATTTTAATGACCTGTGGCCAATCTACATATACTGTATAGTCTGGCTGGCCAGGCTAGTGTCAGCCAGTTCTTCTCATACATCTGTTTTCACCTCTCCTACTTTCGTATGTTGCTTTTTATCCAGCTGATAAAGCTGGATTTATTTCTTCTTAGATTCATCTCTAAATCAGTCTGAATTAAATCACAGCCTGCTCTCAATAGACTTTCAATGGGACCAGAGCCCAGTGCCCCAAATTCAGATCATCCAACTAAAATAGTAGAATATAAGCCTAACTGTCACACAGTGAAAATGTGGTTGTTTTTAAAGTTTTATTTGCATGGTTTCTCCTGTTTTTTATATTTTATTATGGCATGTTTTTATACAGTTTTTAATATTATTTGTTTTTAATTCTTGGATCACTGTGGACTGATGCTTTTAACATGATTGATAAATAATGACTATCACCTGTGTGTAAGTGGGTGTGTCCAGAAGGCCACCTTTTTAGGTGCCACTCAGGTTGGCAGAGGAGAGATGTAGAGATGGTGGAAAGAAAGAAAGAAGAGAACCAAGATGGAAGGAAGGAGGAATAGCGGCTGACATGAGGATGTGAGGAGGAGGCCGATCGGTTGCCCTGGGAGGAGAGGAGTCGAGCGCCTCGTCCTCCGTGACGCGTTGCAGGTGGATGACGGAGTGGACCTCGGCCCGCACCCTTCGGACCAGTGCCCTTGCTCTGTGAGGGGCCACTGCTGTCACCACCGCTGGACTGCCGCCTTAGGAGAGAGGCTGAGTGAGATGGTCGAGTGCGTGGGTCGGGAACCCCCCTGCAGCCCCCTCCTCCATCAGGTGATGCAGGTGTCAGCCTGGAAACGCTGCTATCCTCATTAAGCACACCTCGACTTTTAAGTAGTTTTTATGGAAGGTTGATTTTATAGGGGTTTTTGTATAGCACTGCTTTTTATGATCTTTCCAATATTTTTATAGAAAACCTGTTCAATTGGTCCTTGTTTCCTGAGTCTCTGTCCTTCGGGGTCCACTTCATCCTGCTCTCCACCTGTAGCCGACCATGGAGGGGCGGCGCTTGGGCCTTACAGCCTCTAGCGTTGCCCTGGTTACAAAACCCTCCTCAAGAAATGAACAACACTGGTGAGTGAGACTTTATTTGTATTGTCATGTATTAAAAGGTTGTTTTCTCAAATTAGCTTGAGATAAAACTGCATTTCTGGTGTGAAGGTTTTTGCTATTTTATATTAAGATTGATCAAAGTCAGGTCGTATGCATCTCTCTCTTTCTCCCTCTTCCTCTTAGTCTCTGTCTCTCCATCCATCTATCTACTCATTCTATCTCTCTTTCTGTTTTTAGTGGCTCTAAAATGCAGGTGAAGCATCAGACCAGAGGTCAGTAATAATGCTGTGTAGCATAATATAACCTGATTTTATTGTTATAATACGAACACACTTCTGCAAAGTTATTAGCTTAGTTTTGTCGGTTTTAATGCTAATCACTGTTAGCTACCTTCACTAACCTAACTGTTATGCAGGATATCTAGATTCTTTCTGATTCAAAGGGAAGACCTACGTACGTTATATTTGGAAGTTATAACCCAGAAGCAGACTTAGACTACAGTTATTTTATTAAGAAAACAGATTGAACGAACAGACAGATATGAGGTAGATGGTGCATCTTAAGAGATTCTTCTGATGTTATTAAGCTGAGAGTTAATGACGAGAGCCCGTGAGATATTTATATATCTCTAGGGAGTCGGAGCTAGTTATGAGGGGAACTGAGCTAAGTTGACAGGAGTGTTATTTATCAAGAGCCTCAGTTTACCCAGATCGGAGTTGATACCTGCTGAGACCGCTCCAGATCGCCTCGGCGTGAGGTGGAGGTTCGTCGGTGTGATCGTTGATCTGACGAACCTCAGAGTTATCCCCGGTGAACGTAACGTTACCGCAGGCACGGAGGAGTCTGATGAGTCGGTCTAGCTGGTCCATGGTCGGCGGGCGCAGAGGCTAACCGGCTTTCCCATGGCAGGTGAAAAGAAGCAGACAGATGGTGTCTGGCTTCTTAGCCGGAGCAATGTCCTCGACCGGTGGGGCTGGTTTACCCACGAGCTCGGTCAGCATCAAAGCCTTCCGTGTAACGGAGGAAACGGAGGCTGTGTTCTCTCGTGTAGGTTGAACGAGAACTCCTTAGCTTCCAGACAGGAAACCGGACAGAGGGAACTTTGGACGCGTGGCCCAATGGGAAGTAGTTACCAAGTCACGTGGTTCTCGTCATTAAGGAACCCAGGAAGTTAGATGGATTATTAATATGCTTTAACCTTTTTAGCAAAAGTAGAAACATGAAATAATACTGATGCACCATCAACATTCATGAATACTGGAAGAAAATGAATTAATCACATTAAGACATTTCTGGACAGTGGATTAGAGGTGGTGTCTTTTTAGAATGAGACATCAAGGAGTCCTTAAGTTTAATTATTAATTAAAGGAAATCTTCTCATTCTTCCGACACGACCGGGTCCTGGAAGGAATGTTGATTCAGGTTACAACATAATAAAAGAGTCATTTTAATCCAAGTTATTGGGACAAAAGATGAGTTATTGTATTGATGAACCAGAGGTCAGAATTCAGAGAGATAGTAACGCCTTTGCCGGCATTACAGCTGCTAAAAGTGTTTTTTTTTTTTTTAAAGAAAGAAGGAAAAGCTAAGTAAAGCTCTGGAGAAATGACTCTCCATATGGTTTAATGACTTTGGTGTAAAGAGAAATTAGCTGAGAACTGAGTTTAATGTGAGTAAAAACTAAGAATGTTTTAAATAATCTTAGACTAATATAAATTGCAGTGATGAAGGTAATATTGTTTAATTTCCTATCTAATAAAATATTGCCAGGACTCACTACTTAATAATCCTGTTTTCCTGGCTCTGTCATAGGTATTATAACCACAGAAACAGGGTGAAGTCCACCAAGGCATTCCTTTGTGACTGTTGCTTCTTAGATGATTTTTTCCATTCATACACGAGTTCTCAGTGCGTAGACATTTGTTGAGTATTAGCCCAAAAGAAGCTGCAAGGACAGCACAATGCTTTGGTTTCCCAAAGGACACTAATTGGGGGAGGGGGGGGGTGTTTTGCACTTTAGCGTCTGAAGTGACTTTGTCTCAGGAGAGACGCTCCTTCGATCTGATTATTTTGGAAGGACAAAGTGCTTTTGTTGATGAAGAGTCGCTGTGATATCTGGGAGTTGGGAAATCGATGGGATGCACAGAGCCCTGGCGCATTGATCCCGGCCCCAGCATTGACAATCCATGGCCTGGTTAGTTATGCGCGAGAATGAGGTAAAATGAGCTCCTTGTGAAAGCGCTGCTCCCTCTTTGCCTTGTGTTGTAGATGCAGCCCTGTTATTTGTATCATTTGTATTGACAAGCTTGGCTCTGGAATGATTAATAATCAGCAGCTTCAAAGTTTGAGTGTGTGTGTGTGTGTCTTACAGATAGCAAGTTTTATGCAAAGATGGATGTTTGCCTATTTTTATTTCTTTATTTTCAGTGTGTTTCAAAACCATAGAAAAACTCTGAGAGTTAAATAAAATTGCTGCATATTTTAAAGCACATTTCAGCACCAGAAACAGAGAGTGACAGATTTAAATCACTCAAATGAGGGCCTCTCATTATTGGGCCTTGGCGTTGTTTGTCCAGGCAGCCTTTTCCCGGCACCTTGTTAGAGATGTCCACGGCTGGTAATTGGATCCGTCTTGTTGTTAGAGTGGAGCCTCGGCTGACAGACGCTCAAACCACAAGACTCTTAAATGACAAATGTTCCATCGTCTTTTAAAACCTGAGCGCAAAGCTGTGACGTCTCGTTATCATCTCTCAGACAAGATTTGAGAACTCTGGCAATCAAGCGAGTTACTTCCATCCAGCAGCCTGCAGCACTAAAGAGAGAGAGGAGGGGTCTGCAGCCTGGAGGGAGAGAGAGGAGGGGGTCTGCAGCCTGGAGGGAGGGAGAGGAGGGGGTCTGCAGCCTGGAGGGAGGGGGCTTAAACACAAAACTGTTTATTCACAGCAGGGTTTTAGTTTTCATGGTTTTAAGGTTAAAAAATGCAAGAAACGTTTTTAACACTGAAGATTCTTTACCTCAGAAAAGAGCGCAAACCTGATTAAGAGTGAATATTTATTGTTTTTAAACATATATTTGTTTAGAAAAAGAAATATAAAAAGTAAACTTAAAGAAAAAGGATTTAGTAATTTTTTCATTTAAAAATGTGTGTTACTCAAACGTTTATGGAAAAATTAAAAATCTGAAACCTAACTAGCAATTTACTAATAGTAAATTCAAAAATATTGCAGTTATTTGTGTTAACCATTTGTTTTACAAATCTCAAGAGAAAGGAAGACTTTGTCATTTAACCAGTTCATGATGTCAATGTGTTTTTATAGAGTTTAGTGAGAATCTTTGACTTTATTTGTGGATTTTATGCTTTTATTGATTATTGCTAAATGTTCTCCTGAGAACAAACACACAACACAACTTGGTACTACTATACTATTCTGATGGACATAATGTTTCAATATTTATTTTGTTTTAGACATTAAAATGACAGTTTAAAATGTTGTCGTATTGTGACACAAAGGCAGGTTTTTCTACTACACGTGTGTTGACTAAAAACACACAGCTTGAGCACATAGATGTCTAACCAATCAGTTTGTAGAGTTTGACTGAGTCCAACATCTGTCCTCATCTGTAGCTAAAGAAAACAAAGTGACATGCTTCTTGAAGCATGAGACAACACTGACATAAGTAACATTCATGTATACACACAAACCAAAATAACAAAATATTTTCTGTCATTGACCATTTTTTTAAAACCATGATGGAAAAAATCTAATGACCGTCTGTCATTTTGACAGGTTGCAATTCACAGCCCTGACCACTTGGTGGCGAGTGAGCAGATTAAAGCTGCTCTAGGTAATTTGGAAAACAAATTAACTTCAAATTAGGGACGCTCCAATCACGTTTTTTGCTTTCGATCACCGATACCGATCACATGGATTGATTGTAAATTTCACATTGCTCTAATGGTGAGGGCTAATGGCTACATGATCTGTAAAGAATTAACCATAAATCATCTTTATTTGGACAAAAACAGGTTTTTACTGACTTTTTCCAACATAAAAAAATACAAAAACTTGAAGGTACCATGTAGACATCCATCCATCGAAATCTATTATTAGAGATAAGATACATATTTCAAATCCTTATAGAAATGTATTATTTTTATCCATATAGAAATATATTATTTTATATATTTTTAAATACTTAAACATATATTCTTGTGCACAAGATCCTCATTAATTAGTTTGTGGTTGAAATAATGTTTTGATAAAAAGTTTTTTTTTTTTTCTTCTGCTATTCAGACGCAGAAAAGTCGACATTGTTTTGACCCTCTGGTCCATTTTATGTCCAGAAAGAACAAAGTTATTACTGACAATGTTCTGATCATTACTAAAGAGTCTACCTGCTGCTCTCTCAGATCCTCCTCCCTCCACCTGTCTGATCCACCTGCACCATGGCGCGTTGCTTTCCTCTCCTCCTGGCGCATCAGCTTTCCAACAAAATAGTCTAGAGCAACCTACGTACAGTATATACATTCATACAAGGTCAAACTGTGCAATGCTCAGAGAGACTGCAGAAAACCTAAGAGCTCCATGTCAGAGTGACAGGCCTCAGTTAACAGGTTACAATTCATGACCGAACAGTTAGGAAAAGACTGAACAAGCATGGTTTGTTTAAAAACTTCCCCCCTTTACTCTGGTTTGTTGTAGTGAAGAGGGAGTTGAGCTGAAATGCAAAGCTCTCGATATACTGGGTCCGTCTATGTTCCAACTTGAACCTATGATCATGGGATTTGAGTCATGTTTAAAAGAATAAGGTTCTGGATCAATGTGTCTTAAACAAGCTTCCTCATAAGGGAGGAAAGACTCATCTGTAGAGATGAAGTGAGGAGCTCTGTCCTCCAGGGGGAGCTTGGAGTAAAGCCACTGTGCCTCTGCATCAAAAACAGTCAGCTGAGGTGGTTTGGACATCTGACTAGGGCAGGCACAGAGTTCAGCTGGTTTCATCATGTTTTAGACAAATGATCACAAAGCCATGCTGCTTCCAAACCCATTCATACGTGAATGTTGCTCAGCAGCAGGACAGAGGCATGCTGGGCCCAGCTGAGCAACATGCAGCTGAGCTAGCTATCCTGCACTTAGGGCTGGGCGATATGGCAAAAATAGAATATCACGATTTTTAAATTGTATTATCACGATCTCAATTTTATCATGATTTTTAAAAAATTATCAGCATAACTAAAATTACATATTAAAAAAGAGAAACATTGAATAAATAAACATATTTATTAAAATTAGGAACAATCACCAGTGCAACATGTAAACATTTACATGTTAGGCTTATATTTAGACATTAAAACCTTTTAAAATATGAAATAACTGATTTTTAATTGTGATTATTATATAAACTCACCACTCGCAAGATGTAACCTGTGGCCAAAGCATGGCTGTGTGTCCAGCCCTTCAGATCCAGAGCCTTCACCATGTTAGAGCCATAGAGGTCGTGTTTTCTTCTTCTGGTTCCACATCTCTAGAACCTCTCTCAGTCCTGCTGCGATCATGTGCTCTCCTGTGTGGTCCTCCAGAAAGGTTGTTAGCAGTGTTGCACTTTGCAGCTCCCAGTTGTTGACGAAATGAATGGTTACACTCAAATACGACTCAGATGTGTGACTACTGGACCAGAGATCGCTTGTGGAAGCAAAGAACTCCACAGTCTTAATATTTAATGCAACTTTCTCTGCATTCAGCGGACATGCGCGGGATCACGGTGTTCGAAAAAAACTTGCAGCTGTGCAACTCGTAGGGCGGATCCAATACTTTTATGCTCAGGACACAAGTGTTTAACCAAGTGGAACGTTACCATCAGTCACGCTGTTCCGTCGTTTGCTGTCTCTGCCTCTGAGTTTTGTGATGCCTCTGTTAGCGTTTAATGCTTGGAAGCACTGACTTTTAGCTTTAGCTGCTCTTGAGGTGTTGCCATCACTTGCCTTGACGCTCTCCTTGCAAATTATTTTAATTAGCTCTTTGTCGTCTGGTGAAAAGCCAAAGCAGTTCCATATAATGGAGGACGAGTTTCTCTTCGGAACCAAATCCTCATGTTCGCTCTCGGCCGCCGCCATGTTTGTTGTTGTTAGGTTGTACACACGTGAAGGGGGCGGGCTAATATCACCATGAATCACTCTGATTGGTTTAACGTCAAATAAAGGTGTGATAACGTCCTTCGCTTCTCCGCTGCGTATTACATGTCACGGCTGTTTCGTGAGGCTTTCACGGCCGGTGGGAAAAATGGGTGAATCATGATAAAACGATCTCCTGAAAATGACAGATCGTTAGACATGTAGATCG